>CM060634.1:5087500-5557500 GCA_030578275.1 Meda fulgida | reverse complement strand
ATTTATCTGGAACTAATGTACATGATAAAATTATGTACATTCGAAGACCAGATTTAAATAGACTTGAAGTGAAGTTTATATATATATGTGTGTGTATATATGAACGTCATTATTTATGTGGCAAATAGTATGGGTTTTTAAGGTGGGACTATTTGTTTGTTGGCTAATGAAGAACAAGTTAAATACTTGAGAAACCTGTTTGAAATTCATTATTTTTGTAATTCATTATTTTTGAAATTCAGTTTAGTAACACTAGTGCAGAAATGATATGCTCTAATATTCAGTTAAATTCAGGTTCTTGAAAATCTTCAAGTGCAGTTGTCAGTCAGCCTCGACAGACTGACCTGCTAAACAGCCTAATTACGTTAGACTAATTAACTTAATTAAGTCTCTCTCTCAGCCAGATTTACCATGGAATGAAATTTGGAAAGGAAATGAGGGTATTTCTTATTATTTATCAAACATTGATTGCCACCTGACAAGATCAAGGGCAAAATAACCTACCTTAATATAAGCAATTGCATTTTGACTGTTTTTCAGCAGGTCTCCTTCAGTTTACCTTCTCACACTATTCTGAAGGCCAGTTGAATAAGTGTTCAATGGGTCTCTGAGAGGTCAGGCATAAACAGGTTATTGTAGCTGTGCACCAGGTATAAATGCAGTCAAAACCAAAGGTTAGCATTTCAAGAGAAGATAGCATGATCCTGAAAGTTACCCTGCACCCCTGCTTACCGGTGAGTTGGATGGCGTAAGACGTAGAAAAAAAATCAATGCACCGGAGTCACGTCCATCACTTTAACTAGGCAAGCTGGCTGCCTCATTCCCTCTGAGGGGCCAATTTTCAGAGTAAACAGGACCCTGGAGATGGCATGGCAAATTCCAGCTGTCCTGTTGGTCACTTCCTCAGCGCTTAGTGGGTTTTATTAACTCACTTACACTGTCTGTACGACAGGGTGGACCTGTAAAACCTTTCTGTGATGTAGAGGCTTTACGATTTGGTAAAATGGTGCAATTTACCAACAAAACCATTAACCTTTTAAAATGTTAAATGGTTGAAATGGTTGGTCGACCTCACACTGAGGCAAGTTCCGCAATAGAATTCTACCCGACAGTTAAAAAGCAGTGTTATGTCATGAAAGTGCCACAAGAGTTTAGGGTGCCATTTGGGACAGGGCCTGACTGACTTTCAGTGAGTCATTAAATCATTCACTGAATCAACTTGTTTAAAAACACTTATTCGATCAGGATTGATACAAGTGGCCCTGTCCCGAATTGCACACTGCATGAGCACTTGCGGCCTTGTGGATAAGACAAGACAAGACCGTAGAGTGTCCCATTTGTCATTTTGTGATTTCTCAAGGGTCGTTATGCGCCCTCAATGTACACTAAAAACAACCCAATTTTGATAATTTTGGCAACACATCTCTAGGTCAAAAAGGGAACCCCAACATAGGTTGGAAATTAATATCATGCTGGAAATTACTATAGTAAAACCACAGTCAACAGTAATAGGCTAATAAAAAAGTGAACATTTATTTATAAGCAAGAACACCCAAAATGGACAAAAATATAGTAAATACAAAAGACATATATAAATAAAAAGTGTGAATACAAACTCAAACTCTGTTGTAGTAACGGAATTTAACTCAATTAAAAGGAAATTGCGTGTAAATGTTTAAAGTCCCTGTAAAGGCAATTCTAAAAAAAAATCTAAACACATTATAAATGTTAGAAATATATTGCTATAACACATTACAAAGACTGTGAACTGTGAAGTAGTGAATTGTGGAGTTAGACCGTTAAACAGTTTTTCACCATTGCTGTGTTCAGAATTTTTTGGGCAGGGCTAAAACGGTGACTCGATGATGCACTGGAGCCACTGAGCTCCTGGCCCCGGCCCTACTGTCGATGACGCACTGGAGCCACTGAGCTCCTGGCCCCGGCCCTACTGTCGATGGCGCACTGGAGCCACTGAGCTCCTGGCCCCGGCCCTACTGTCAATGACGCACTGGAGCCACTGAGCTCCTGGCTCCGCCTCTACTGTCGATGACGCACTGGAGCCACTGAGCTCCTGGCCCCGCCCCTGCTGTCGATGACGCACTGGAGCCACTGAGCTCCTGGCCCCAGCCCTACTGTCGATGAGGCACTGGAGCCACTGAGCTCCTGGCTCCGCCCCTGCTGTCGATGACGCACTGGAGCCACTGAGCTCCTGGATCCGCCCCTACTGTCGATGACACACTGGAGCCACTGAGCTCCTGGCCCCGGCCCTACTGTCAATGACGCACTGGAGCCACTGAGCTCCTGGCTGCGCCTCTACTGTCGATGACGCACTGGAGCCACTGAGCTCCTGGCCCCGCCCCTGCTGTCGATGACGCACTGGAGCCACTGAGCTCCTGGCCCCAGCCCTACTGTCGATGAGGCACTGGAGCCACTGAGCTCCTGGCCCCGCCCCTGCTGTCGATGACGCACTGGAGCCACTGAGCTCCTGGCCCCAGCCCTACTGTCGATGACGCACTGGAGCCACTGAGCTCCTGGCCCCGCCCCTGCTGTCGATGACGCACTGGAGCCACTGAGCTCCTGGATCCGCCCCTACTGTCGATGACACACTGGAGCCACTGAGCTCCTGGCTCCGCCTCTACTGTCGATGACGCACTGGAGCCACTGAGCTCCTGGCCCCGCCCCTGCTGTCGATGACGCACTGGAGCCACTGAGCTCCTGGATCCGCCCCTACTGTCGATGACGCACTGGAGCCACTGAGCTCCTGGATCCGCCCCTGCTGTCGATGACGCACTGGAGCCACTGAGCTCCTGGCCCCGCCCCTGCTGTCGATGACGCACTGGAGCCACTGAGCTCCTGGATCCGCCCCTACTGTCGATGACACACTGGAGCCACTGAGCTCCTGGCTCCGCCTCTACTGTCGATGACGCACTGGAGCCACTGAGCTCCTGGCCCCGCCCCTACTGTCGATGACGCACTGGAGCCACTGAGCTCCTTGCCCCGCCCCTACTGTCGATGACGCACTGGAGCCACTGAGCTCCTGGCTCCGCCTCTACTGTCGATGACGCACTGGAGCCACTGAGCTCCTGGCTCCGCCCCTACTGTCGATGACGCACTGGAGCCACTGAGCTCCTGGCTCCGCCTCTACTGTCGATGACGCACTGGAGCCACTGAGCTCCTGGCCCCGCCCCTGCTGTTGATGACGCACTAGAGCCACTAAGCTCCTGGCCCCGCCCCTAACAATATAACTAGAGCACATTCACATCAGTTCGCTGCTCAATCGCGAGTTACTTTCAGTACTATTAGTTACTGCAGCCTACAGTTTGCTAGCTAGCTATGCCTTCGTCACGGAAATGCGTCTTACCTGGATGTCATCACTTACAAAACAGATCGGTGTCCTTATTTAAATTTCCGAAAAACGATCATATCAAGAAGAGGTGGCTTAATTTTGTGAAGAGCCACCTTGATGGAGAGCTGAGGATCACCACCAACACCCGTCAGTCTGTATTGATCATTTTACACAGGATAGGTTTATAAACTTTCGTCGGAGACAACTGGGATTCACTGATAATCCACTGTTACTGGTGAATGGGGCCGAACCGACTATCTCCCGCCTCGGCCTTCATCCTCCTGTGGTTTCAGCGGACACGCGTGTGAGCATTTTTTTCAAGATTTTGATAGCTTATTTTATTTACTTGCCAGCTTTTTTTATCATTCAAATTTGCCTGGGTGGCTAATTACACATTTCTCTGTGGTGTGACAGAACACATACTTAATTTTGACTTTACAGGGACTTTAATAATCAATAATCTTGATTATTACAACAAACACTACAGCCAAAACCATCAGGCTGAGTGCCACCAAGAAATACACAGTCTGAAAGCCTTAATCAACACTGAAATTTGGGAATAAATTATGTATTACAGTGAATCAATATGATTTTACCTTCTCCGTTTAATGCATTTATAATCACTCACTTATAAGCACTCTCAAGCACTTGTTCAGTTCCAGCTCCTCATTCACCGTTCGAGTGATTTGGATGGAGACAAAGAACGAGTTCTAAAAGCACAGTTTTAAAAGAACGAGTTCCTCGCTGCAGTCAGTCTCAAAGTTCTCTCTTATGGGATTCGCATTGTCATTAGTGCCGCAAACACAAAAAGTTCGTTTCAGGCACCACTTTTTTTAGTTTAAGTTCTTGCCGCTCAACAAAGTGATTTTTTTAACACTTTGCTGCAGTCCTTTTCAAAGTTCCCTCTCCTCTCCGCTTTGATTAGTTTTCTTCTATTTTCCACATATTCCTGTCATGAGCGCCTTAAACACAGATAGGCGAAACTTACTCCTGTGAAACACCCGTTCAGCGCCATTGCACTGTTGCTAAAAGAATGCATTGCGTACTACTGTACAAAACCGTAATACATAAATACAGTAGATTAGTGTTGAAAACGGACTGTAAATTAACAACAAAGCAATTGCTTATCGTGGAAAATATTTCCCAGAATGCATTGTTTTCTGCAGCACTGTTTTTTTAATGGAAAACAGTGTTACTGTTTTGTTTTTGTTTTTTTTTACAGCATTTTTTTATTAATAAACAACCAGGAATTGCCTTATCACACTCCTCAAAGGTGACATTGAACATGGCAAGACTGTACAACCCTCTGACCTCTGTGCTTTAAGTCTTGAACCATAAGTGTACAGTATACGCACTGCCTTGTTTAACGTGGCTGTATTTGATGGGATATCCACCCACTCTGCTGACAGAGGGAGATGCTGAAACAACTATAGGGGTTGTTTCCACACCTGCAAACACACTAACAGATCTGTTCAAAAATTGATTCTCTCACACTCCCATTTGCACACATACAGACCAGCACACTGTATAACAAATGCAGCCTTAGAGGAGTGTTACTGTGTGATGCTATAAATCACAATAATGAGGATCAGCAGACTGCATACTGTTCATAACAGAAAGGCCACACACACATAGTCTGTCTTGAGGTCTCCATTCTATCCTTAAAGGGATGGTCCACTGAAAAATGTAAATTTGCTCATCGTTAACTACATCATTTCAAACCTTCGTCTTTCTTCCATAAAACTCCAATTTTATACCCATTTTTAACTTGATTTTTTAATATATTTTAATTATATTAATTATTTTTACATATCATGTGTACTATCTTTTTAAAAAGCCTTCCTAACCATCAGGGATTGACAAGACAGTCAATTCCGCACAAGCTGGTGTAGGTGTTTGCTACTCGGCAGATGCTCCTCTTCTGTTTTCACCTGCGAGTGCGTGTTTTAGTTGCTACTTTATAAGCGTGCTCTTTATTGCTCCTGCTTTTGTACTGGATGTTGTTTAGCTTTTAGTTCGCCATCCGTTTATTTGCTGAGAGCCTCCATCCATGCATGTAGGCATGTAACCAATTTCCTCGCACAGTTTGAGCACTTACATTTATTTGTGATTTAATATTTCACCAGAAATTGGAAATGGAGAGAAAGTAACTCTTCCTTTCCATATACCACACCTCCTCCCCGCAACATTGGCTCTTATCAGATGCAAGTAAAAAAAAAAAGGGGGGGGGGGGAGGAAAAATCTCTGGCTTGTGCATTTTACTGCTGATTTAATTAGCCATCTCTTGGTAAGTTCACCTCAGTATCTGTCACACCTCACTAAAATGAAAATCCATTCTCTGGGAAAAAAAAGGTAGATTAATGAATGCCCTTTGTAATAAATGAAAATGGGAAGCGCAAATATGCATAGTCATGAAATTTAATTGTGCTTTCTGGTGATTGGGTTTTGCTGGGAGAGGGTGTGTGAGAGAAAAGGCGATAGGGCCAGAGGTGGCTCAATGCAGCACGTAACGCACAACTTCAGCTGCCTAATGAAGCGAGTGTTTATGACTGAATGCAATTGTGTCATATCCACTACAGTGAAACACACACACGTCCTTAGGTTTGTGCTTATAGACCACCATCACACTCAATTTGTTGTGCTCGTGTTCAAACCCAGACATGCAAGTTTGATTCTCATGAAAACCAATTCAATCTTAATGTATTTATTACTGTCCCTTATACTCACCAAGGTTGCATTTATTTGATCAAAAATAGTTCAACTGTAATTTTGTGAAATGTTATTACAGTTTAATAGAACTGTTTTCTATTTTAATGGTTTAAAATGTAATTTCTTCCTTTGATGGCAAAGCTGAATTTTCATTACTTCAGTCTTCAGTGTCACATCAAAAATCCTTCAATGCTGATTTGTTGCTAAAGAAGCATTTCTTATTATTAATAATGTTGAAAAGAGTTATGCTGATGATATTTATTTTAGTATGTTATTATTTGCTGTCACTTTTGATAAGTACTTTTGAAAGTATTATTATTATTAATCTCACAGTACTGGAAAGCGGTAATCTGATTGGTTGATTTATACAACTTCTGGAAGTAAGGTTATGGATTTTAATCAGTTCGCCTAGTCATGTTTGCAAGGTACCAAACAAGGTACTTTTTATTTTCTTATGCGGTTGAATTAGATAATCATTCGCAAATCTGTATAAACTGCATATATACTATATTTTCTACAATTTTTTTTCTCATTTATTTTATACATTTTTTAATGTCTGCCTATTATTTGGGGTATAATATATTTTAAATAAAATTGCCATTAAATACAATAAAAAATGCCAGTCAGACTCTGTCTTCCTGTTTAAGTAGGCAGTCGTTGAATAAACTGCAATGTGGACCCAAAACTTTGCTGTTTAGTCAAAGTTCTGGCTACGCAAGACTAGCCCTCTCTGGGCGCGTATAGCTTTATCAAATCACTCTGACTGGTAAATATTTTTCCACCATCTTTATGAAGAGAGATGGTTAGGAGAGGTCATGAATAATCCCGCACTCTCTCTCTTTCTCTCTTTTTTCTGTCTGCTTAAAGACACCCATTGGTTCAAACCACAGCGTTTCATTTTCTCTAGATGTCTCTTCTGCTTCCTTACATGCTGCGTGTTTTCATCATCGTTGTGGGACATCAATCTGTCTTCCGCGGTGCATGCGGGATTGCAGACACGCGGCGACACCTATCAAACGGGAGGAGGTCGGAAAGCCTTTCCGTTCGCCACATAAAAGCCGTGTATTCAACACACATGCACAAATAAATACAATGAAAGCAGAAAATTCGATAAAGAAATAAGTCATACTAATTAGCCTGTTAATTCTTTGAAGACTGTGCCAGCTTGATAAAGGATGCTAAAGCTTATTAAAGTAAAAGCAGCGTTGTAAATTTTTAATTCTTTATGGCATTTTTTTTCTGCACAGCTTTATTTTAATCCCACTTTATGAAGTTTGCTGCGTGTAGTGTGGGTGGGAAGAAAAAAGGAAGGGGGTTTGATTGTGTCGCTGTAAGGCAGCAGGGGTCTGCAACTCAGATGCATTAACACGCCACAGGCCTTTGTTGCCACCTAGGGTCCAGACCACGCTCTCGCTTTTCCTCCGACATTGCTCGCCTAAACTCTCCCTTACGCTGCCGCACGTTTCTTTCTCTCTCAATATTTGACACGAGTTGCAGGGTTTTTTTTTTTTTTCTTTTTTTTTTTTTTGCCCTTTTAAAATCTAAAATGCAATTAGAATGAAGAATGTGGCATTTCATTATCATACATGTATAAGCAGTAGCCAGAGGGCTGGCTGCCTCATGGAGAGTGAATGGCAGAATGAAGGCTCCAGCTTTCCCTGGAGGAGAGTGATGGAGATATCCCACAAAGCCACTGCCTGTCAGCGTGATCGGGCCCGCAGTGGGCCAGCGTCTCCACGATGTCTCTGCCTCACAAAGCAAATGTCACACTGTCAGCAAAATGAGCACCCTGTTAAAAAAAAAAGGAATATTTGAAATGGGAGCTTTATAGAGTCAAGAAGTGAACTTCACATATTGGAATTATTTTTATTGTGACACAGTATTCGGTAAAGCGGTTTCCTCTGGCTGGCAATGGTGACTTGTATGTGTGTTTGAGTCCTGTTCTCCTTTACCCCATAGCTGCTGTTCTCTAACTTCTTGATACTTTTTTTTAGCATACTGTCTCTTTCTGTTTAAGCTTAATGTGTGAGCAGTATTATGCCATGTTTTTTGCCGTTATGAGAAATCGTGGTGCTGTTAGACCCCACATTAGTCTCTTTTGCAGGTCTGTTAATCAGACCAGCTTCCCAAACCACAACATAAAATAACATTTCAAAAGAAATCCAATGGAATTTGTTATTATGCAAATTTTGCAGTACAGTTCAAACACATTGATACTAAATATATTTTTAATTGTGAAATTAGCAAGTGCAACATTAGTCAACTTCTCACCTCTTATTCACATTGCAGTAGTAATAATGTACCTTATAAAAATGTAATGTAGACTACCATTCCAAAGTTTAGGGTGAATACTTTTATTTAGCATGAATGCAAGTCAGCATATTAGAATGATTACTTAAATAATTTTAAATTGTAATATTTCACAAAATTGATGCTTTTAATTGTACACCAAACACCAAACTTTCGACTGAAGGTGTATAACTGTATACTGTATAAATGTAGAATACAATATTATACAATAAATATAAAGGTTGCGCTTCATTTTGATGGTCCATTTTAGACATTCTAGTAACTTAAAAGTATGTTCACATGAACTTGCAATGTTACTTAAGAGTATTACTAGACTGTTAGGTTATGGATAGGTGTTAGGGTTTGGGTTATTGGAAAAAATGTGCATAGTTGCAAAGTTACTTAGTAGTTACTTAGTTGGGGGTGCATCACAATTAAGAGTTAGCGGCTATTAACCAGACAGTCTACAAATACTCTAATGAGAGTTAGTTGACACATAGTTGTAAAGTTACTTAGTATAATGTCTAAAGTGGACCATTGAAATAGTGTTACCAATATACATATTTATGATAAAATATCATAAATGTGTTCATATTTAAATAATATAATAATATAAGATTTTATTAAAAAAAAATAAAAAAAAAACTTTTTACTGTTAAGCAATGTGTTGCTGGTGTCCCATGTTTAGCACACCAAGGAGTGTCCAAGAGCCCTGGTTTCACCCTGCCCACAGGGATAAACACTAAATCACAAACGGGCCATAGCGTGTGGGTCAACGAGTGAGTGTTTGTGTCCATGTGTGTCCATGGGAGTGTGAAAAAGCTCAATCGAGGCACTCCATGAGATTGTTAGCACGAACCGGACCACCCTCCCCTCTTGTATCCCTTTTAAGTGCTGACTGGCCTGATGATAATGTATGGCGCCAGAAGTAATTGGAAAATTGGCAGACTTGTCAGAGAGATTTGGTGGATGGCACAGGCTGATCCGGCAGCAAGGTTCATGAGGTTTCGTCCCACAATGAGATTTATATCTCCGCACGGCCCGGCAACGGCAAAGTACCCAGAGTTCAAGAAAAAGTAACTAATTTTTCATAAGGCCTGGCTGCATATCAAAAGTCATCCACAGACAGAGACAAGACCCATATGGGAGAGACATTGCTGAATAAAGCAAAGCTGTCTGTCCAGATTAACTGCTGAGATGGCTCCTGAAGCCACATATTGGGCGTGTATCACGATTCTGATCTTTGTATGTCTGAAAATTCCGCTGGCCTATAGCAGTTTTGTTTTACATATGAAACATACTTGGTATTACTATTTAATTACTATGTAATTACAATGTTGTTATTATATTCATTGAATCTGCTTCTATAAATGTATTACTAGTTCTAAGAACAGTAGATGCTTTTAATGAGAAGTTTGAAAACTATGTATATTGTGTCCGTATACTGTGGCCATACTTTTTTACAAGCTTATTACTATTTAGTTACTATGTTGTTACTTTATTCATTTGATTTGCTTTTATAACAGTTTTAATTTCCATAATTAACAATAGATGTTTTAATGAGGTTTAGTCTCCCATATATTTTTGCCATACTTTTTAAAAGGTTATAACTATGTACTCACTTGGTTATTACTATGTTGTAACTATATTCATTGGATTTGATTCTATAAATGTATTAATAGCTAAGGAACAGTAGATGATTTTAATGAAATGTCTAAAAACCATGACCGATTGTTTCCCATATATTGTGGCAATATATTTTTTTACAAGGTTATTACTATGTAATTACTAGGTTATTACTATGTTGTTACTATATCCATTGTATTTGCTTCTATAAATGTATTAATTGCCCTAAGGAACAATAGATGATTTTAAGGAGGTGTCTGAAAACTATTACATATTGTAGTTTCCCATATATTGTTGCCATACTTTATTACGAGGTTATAACTATATAATTAAAAAGTTATTACTATATTTTTGAAATATACATTGGATTTGCTACTATACATGTATTAATTGCCCGAAGGAACAATATGCTTTTAATGAGATATCTGAAAACTATGACCAATAGTAGTTTCCCATATATTGTGGCCATACTTTTTTTTTAAAAAGGTTATTACTATGTAATTACTATATATTAATGTTTCTAAGGAACAGAAGATGATTTTAATGAGTCTGAAAACTATGATCGATAGTGGTTTCCTATATATTGTTGCAATACTTTTTAAAAAGGTTATTACTCTGTAATTACTAAGTTATTACTATGATGTTACTATATTCATTGGATTTTAATGAGATGTCTGAAAACTTTGACCTATAGTAGTTTCCAATATATTGTGGTTATACTTAATTATAAGGTTATTAGTAGGTCATTACTATGTAATTACTATATTCATTGGATTTTCTTCTATAAATGTATCAATTGGATTTTCTTCTATAAATGTATCAGTAGCTCTAAGGAACAATATATGCTTTTAATGAGATGCGTGCTCTTGGTTCTTTCTGTAAGTAAAGCCATGAATCATTTGCTTCTCAGCCTGTTTGAGTATAGTGTGTGGTCAGGGCTCTGCCATCACACATGGCTGTGCATAGATGTGTTTATTAACCTTTGCAGGAGGGGATAATTGCATCTGTCAGACTCACTTAAAAGCTGAGATGGCCGTCATTTCCTGTTTGTCTTCCCCTCTAAATTTGCAGGTTGTGTAAATGACTCTGGCATGACGTTTGCTCTTTGTTCACTGCAGTAGATGTTCTAAAATTACCATTATTCAGAGTTAAGCATTGCATGTTGAAATACAGTTTAAAACTGGGATTAGTGAATTTTTAGTAACATACATTCAAATTAGAAAAGAAAATGGACACGGCTTAGCTGTCTTTAAATTTGTCCTGTTTTTTGGTCACACTTATTAATATTAGGTATCTTTAACTACTTACATTTAGATTGAGTCCATCTACTGCCCCAAAGCTCGGACAGCCGTTTACCTCTTTGTGGGTTCGACATTTTTCTCGGTAACATTAGGCAATTTTGATTCATAAGCTGGTGAATGGTTGATGCACATTAGCTTTCTTGTGTGTAAGCAATGCTTCTATCCGCTCCTTCTCGTTTACTCAGATCATCATCTACGTTTGTTTTTGGATCTGGAGATGTTGTACTATATCAGAAGATCTGCAACAGCGCCCCTTACTGAAATAACATGTATAGCCGTATGGCAGGGAAGTGTTGTCATTCATGACGGAAAATCTCATCAATGGAGGTTAATAAGATACTTTTTTTTATTTTTCAGGAGGAAGAACCACAAGAGGTTGACGAAGAGTCTGTGAAAGAGGAAACGGAAGAGCAAGAGATCCCAGACTGAAAAACTCTCGTTACCTTATCGTTACCTCGCGTGAAATAATCGTCTTTCCTACACAGTCAGCACCATCACCTCATTTCCTGCTGAATAGTGGGAAGCAAAATAACTTTCACAAATTAAGTCAACAGTCGAGAACTGCCACTGCTTCACAAGACTGAAACTTTCCTCCTTTGTTAACCAGGAATTGATCTAATGACCACAATTGCCAGCTTAAAAAATTGTCAAAGCTGTGATCTCTCTCTATATATATTTTTAAAATATGAGTCAATATATGTTCAAGTCATGAATGAATTTCAGAGTTCAACCCAGGGAATCTTTGGAGTGCTGGAAGAACAGCAGGATCTAATGCCAATGCAGCTGTTCATGATCTTCATATGAGGACGTTTTTACCTTGAATACTCTATGCCCACTCAAAGCCTTTTTTAAAGTTTTTTTTTTTTTCATACACTAATTAACATTTCTCATGACTCATGGATGTGAATATCATACTGGTGTTGTGTGTCCAGAGTTTCCTCAAGCAATGTTTCTGTTATACAGCAATTACACACTATTTGTTCCTGTCCTGTAAACACCTCTTTGTTTATCAGCCCTTTATATTTGCTTTTGTTTTTATTTTATTTCATATTGTTTAAACATAAACATATTATAGTGTAATAATTAACTTGCATTGACATTGCATTGAAACTGACAGTTAGTGGTTTGTGTTATATAAATAATTCCTTACTTCCTGGTGGTAAGAGCAAAGTCTATTTTATTATTTTTTACAAATATCATTTTTATAACTACAGTATATCCCAGAACATCTTTTATCATTGACAGTGTTATTGTCCATGCTCATGTTTGAGGCAATTCTCAGTCAAAAAAAAAAAAGAAATCTGCCTCAACACTTGAGTTCCAGACGAGTCTGTATTTGGGTACTTTAAAAAAAAAGAAAAAAGTAATAAACATTACTTGTGGTTTTTGAATTCATTTTTATTATTATTATTTCTGTGATTGCAACAGGACCATACCTATTTAGATTATATCTAGATAAAAGGCATGACACTCAAAGAAAAAGCCACTTTCAGAGAAGGAAGTGTACTTTCCACCAAAATACAGAATAGGACGTGAAACCATACTTGCCAACCTTGAGACCTCAGGGGTCATATATATCACAAACGCAAAGAAATATGTAATTCATTTATTTTACAAATTCAATTCCTTAAGGCCTCTTTTTTTCCTTAGACCCTTTTTTTGGTACAATATTTTTGTATATAATATATATATATATATATGTATTGTATGTATATATTTCGTATGTATTTGTACAATAATAACAACACTACCATGGTCTCTTCTTTCTTCCTTTTCCCCTTCTTCTTCTGCTTCTGTCGCGCTTGACTTCGAGGTGTAACTTTTATTATTGTTCGGTCTGAAACGGCGCCCAGTGACGGATGGTGTAGCAATATTGTTGTCCGGGTGGAAATCGGGAGAAATTCGGGAGAAAGGTCGGTCCGGGAGATTTTCGGGAGGGGCTTTGAAATTCGGGAGTTTCCCGGAAAAATCGGGAGGGTTGGCATGTATGCGTGAAACTCCTACAAGTATTTACTTTTCTACATACGGTCATGAAAGGAGATGATCATGCTTCAGAAAATGTCAGCCTTTGAAAATAAAACCAGTTATGCAGTATTCAGTTGGATATCGTTTTGGGAGATGTTTATATGCTGGTTCAATCATTAATTTCAGATTTTTCTAGTGATAGCAGTACATGTTAAATTAACATCCAAATTATATATATGTATATATATATATATATATATATATATATATATATATACACAGTGAGGAAAATAAGTATTTGAACACCGTGCTATTTTGCAAGTTCTCCCACTTTGAAATCATGGAGGGGTCTGAAATTGTCATCGTAGGTGCATGTCCACTGTGAGAGACATTATCTAAAAAAAAAAAAAATCCAGAAATCACAATGTATGATTTATTAACTATTTATTTGTATGATACAGCTGCAAATAAGTATTTGAACACCTGTCTATCAACTAGAATTCTGACCCTCAAAGACCTGTTAGTCTGCCTTTAAAATGTCCACCTCCACTCCATTTATTATCCTAAATTAGATGCAACTGTTTGAGGTCGTTAGCTGCATAAAGACACCTGTCCACCCCATACAATCAGTAAGAAGCCAACTAACATGGCCAAGACCAAAGAGCTGTCCAAAGACACCAGAGACAAAATTGCACACCTCCACAAGGCTGGAAAGGGCTACGGGGAAATTGCCAAGCAGCTTGGTGAAAAAAGGTCCACTGTTGGAGCAATCATTAGAAAATGGAAGAAGCTAAACATGACTGTCAATCTCCCTCGGACTGGGGCTCCATGCAAGATCTCACCTCGTGGGGTCTCAATGATCCTAAGAAAGGTAAGAAATCAGCCCAGAACTACACGGGAGGAGCTGGTCAATGACCTGAAAAGAGCTGGGACCACCATTTCCAAGGTTACTGTTGGTAATAAACTAAGATGTCATGGTTTGAAATCATGCATGGCACGGAAGGTTCCCCTGCTTAAACCAGCACATGTCAAGTCCTGTCTTAAGTTTGCCAATGACCATTTGGATGATCCAGAGGAGTCATGGGAGAAAGTCATGTGGTCAGATGAGACCAAAATAGAACTTGTTGGTCATAATTCCACTCGCCGTGTTTGGATGAAGAAGAATTATGAGTACCATCCCAAGAACACCATCCCTACTGTGAAGCATGGGGGTGGGAGCATAATGCTTTGGAGGGGTTCTGCACATGGGACAGGGCGACTGCACTCTATTAAGGACAGGATGACCGGGGCCATGTATTGCGAGATTTTGGGGAACAACCTCCTTCCCTCAGTTAGAGCATTGAAGATGGGTCGAGGCTGGGTCTTCCAACATGACAATGACCCGAAGCACACAGCCAGGATAACCAAAGAGTGGCTCTGTAAGAAGCATATCAAGGTTCTGGCGTGGCCTAGACCTAAACCCAAAAGAGAATCTTTGGAGGGAGCTAAAACTCTGTGTTTCTCAGCGACAGGCCAGAAACCTGACTGATCTAGAGAAGATCTGTGTGGAGGAGTGGGCCAAAATCCCTCCTGCAGTGTGTGCAAACCTGGTGAAAAACTGCAAACAAAGGCTACTGTACCAAATATTAACATTGATTTTCTCAGCTGTTCAAATACTTATTTGCAGCTGTATAATACAAATAAATAGTTAAATTATACATTGTGATTTCTGTATTTTTTTTTATTTTTTTTTTGATTGTCTCTAACAGTGGACATGCACCTACGATGACAATTTCAGACCCCTCCATGATTTCTAAGTGGGAGAACTTATGGGGATACTTATTTTCCTCACTCTAATATATATATATATGGATAAAACGTTGCTGGGCAAAGCTCTGACATTTCATGTATACTTACTATTTAAAACGCAAGATTAATTTTATGTTAGGTATTAGTTTAATTAATCTATTGGTTGTCACCAAAAAAAAGGGAATTGATGCCTGAAATGCTTTAAAATATATAATAGGGCATCAAAGTGTACCATTTTCGTGGTGAGTGTTCAGATCTTATGAAATATCATGGAGTTTAATGCTTTGATAATGAAAGCATTACTTCACTCCAATGATATACGAGTTCAAAGATATTTCTCAAGGGTTCAGTGACGCTTGCCGGTGGGCAAACCAACAGAAAATCGTCTTTATCCAGCTCTGTCGTGTCTTACTCACAGTGCACATGTCATTTAACCATTCCCTCACACCACAGGGGCGAAAGAAGCCCGTAAATGCCATTTTATCTTAGCTTCTCATTGCCTCACAAAGCTTCTCCTCCCCTCACCCTGTCAGGGAATCTGGCTTGTATTCTGATATTAATGCATCGAGGGGTGTAATTCCAATTTGTTCCAAAGCAACTATTAATTTGCCCATTTCAGGGCCGTGCAGGAGGAACCCCTGTAAGGCCACTGATCCATGAAAGACATTATCTGAAGGTTTCTGTCTCCCTCTTTCTTTCTATTTTCTTGAAGAGGAATGATTTGGTGTTGATGCGTCGCTGGCTCCTTCAGCCGTTTGCGACGGACCCCCTGAAGCTGAGTGCTCAGCATGCAGCATGCGGAGTGTGTCATTAGGGTTGTAATAATGGCAGCGGGTGTGCTTATGTCAGAGTGGTCTTCTCGTTCAAGACCCCCATGCCCCCTTCCACAACCTGATTACAACCTCTGCATGATAAAAAGGTCTTGTGATGGGGACTGCATGTTCAGTGAAGGAGGAGAGCTTTGCTCAGCAAGCATGCGTTTTATCCATGAGAACTCAAAAACGATCATGTCTAAGAGTGTGATGACCACTAGATTACTCTACATTATGCAATGGTAATATGAATTCTGGCTGAAGACATTGTGGTCATCATGGTGATGATGATAGTCTAAAGCATAGAGGTCTATAATACCTGGAGAAAGCCAAGCGTTTCCAATCATCTCAATGGCAGCTGCTCAGTGAATGCACGACTTCCCATAAGTATGCGATGTCACTGGTAAAACATTTATAATGAAATAAATATTAGTTAATATTGCGTGCAAAAAAAAAACGTTATTGTGTATTTATCTACCAACAGGGTCTTTTGACCACTTGGATATATGTTTATTATTATTAGAACACAAACACACACACTTGGTCAGAAGTGACAAAAGCTAAAATTGTATATGATAAAATACATAATATAAAATTAAAATAATTTGCAAAATAATTTCCATGCAATACAGACTTGCTTTAAGAGCGTTAATGTCTATATGTAGACTATAGATATATATTGTGTGTGTGTGTGTGTGTGTGTCCTGACCTCAACCCGATAGAACACCTTTGGGATGAATTAGAGCAGAGACTACGAGCCAGGCCTTCTCGTCCACCAGACACCTCACAAAGGCGCTTCTAGAAGAATGGTAAAAAAAAAAAAATCCTATAAACACACTCCTAAACCTTATGCAAAGCCTTCCCAGAAGAGTTGAAGCTGTTATAGCTGAATAGGGTGGGCCAACTCCATATTAAACCCTACGGATCAGGAATGGGATGTCATTAAAGTTCATGTGCATGTAAAGTCAGACGTCCCAAAACTTTTGGCAATATATATACATAGCCTATAAATCTTAACATTTAACATTACATTTTTGTAAATAAATTAAAATGAAAAACATAAATTAAACAATGTATATCTCTGAAAAAGCATTAATGTTTTTTCTGACCTCTAGGCCTACTTGTAAATTTGCTCCGTATTGAGTATCATCCCATCGAGTTTTATTCACGCAAACACAAAGTTCCCATTTTCAAACAAGCCGTCATCTCCTAATCGCAGCGATCTTTGCTCTGACAGCCTCCACTTCACTCCAGTGCCACATTATTCTCAGTCTGTCTGCTTCTAATATTTCTGCTGTTTACTGTAAAGACGGTAAAGAGTCACTTATGAGGCGGCGCGGCGTTTCGATCAGAGCTCGGAATATCCACACTTGCTCTCGCTCCTTGTTCCCCGGGTTTTAATTGCTCCGAATAATGCTTTAAATAGCATCACCTTGGTATCTGAGCGCTGTGTGGATGATGACCTTTTCCAGACTGTGTAGTGCTGTGACATAGTCATTTCCCAGCCCTTAATGTACTCAGAGAGTACTCTGTTCGGAGAGAACGTTCACAGGGTGCTAATCTCTACCTCTCAACACCTCGTTCCACACGTAGTCATTTGGAGAGGAGGGTCTTAAAAGGGTTCCTGACACATTGGAGTTAGACATGTTAACAACTCATTTCAAACTGACTGGGGGAAATACTGTATCGAAGATGACATGATAGTGTAAAATGTAATGTGATTTTCTGTTCTTTAAGGTTTATTGAGGTTCAGTTCTTCAGTTGCCTTGAAAGATGTAAGAAAAACTTATTACATCAATGTTGAATTATCCTGCCTGAAGCTTGTGCCTCCAAGCCGGCCTTCGTTATTAGGACATATCATGCATTTAAGGACATACAGTAGATGTAAAGAATGATATTGTGAACAATAAACACATCTGCATCTGCATCTGAATTCAAAATGATGAAAATGATTCACTTCTATTACTTATTTATACACACCATTTAATTTTCATTAAGCAAACTCTCAAGCTGAGTGAATTAGTTTACTTGCTGTTCCACAGTACATTTCACCATTGAAATGATTGAAATACAGCATGTAAAATTAAAATAATTTGCTAAATCATTTCCATTCGCTAATTGCTTTATGCTCACTGAAGTCTATATGTAAACTATATATGTATGTTATATTATCTTTATTATAGATTAGTGTTTCCATAATGATTCACATCGGCGCACCCCTTACGACATATCAGTGTACAATTCAGTATTACGAGTTTCCCACTTGAAAACACAACTTCATTGTGTGCTCGGAACTCATAATTACTTTTTCATAATTTACTTTCTGACTTCAGTTTAACTCTTTCCCTGCCAGAGTTTTTGTAAAAAATAAATAAAATAAAAAGTGGCCAGCCAGTGCCAGCGTTTTTGATAATTGAAAACAAATGTCATGGCCCAAAGAATATTTTGTTGTCTGAACATGCAATATGTCAAAAGAAAGAACAGACTCTCTGCTTTAAAAAAAAAAATGTATTCTAGCTTCATGCACTCTTTTTTTTAACACTTGAATGTGGGTAAGTTTCATAAAAATGCGTAGAAGATGCGTAATAGCGCCCCCTACAGTTAGTGAAAACATGGAAAAATCTGTCAACGGCAGAGAAAGAGTTAAGGGCTCCTCATTATCTAATTATCTATTATAATAATCTAAGGTTCTACTCTTTAGTCAAGATACTCCACATTTTACTTTCATCCTTTAACTTGACCATTCATTCATTTGATTGATTGTTTGATTGATTGATTGATTGATTGTAATCAAACATTATTACTTCATTATTTGTTGTTTTTGGTTACACTTAAAGTGTTACCTAAAATAGGTAAACACTTAAAGTAACTTGTTACATGTAATTCTATAACTGCATCACATAAAAACAGTAAATTATGCATAAAGCAACTAACTTTAATATCACTAAGTACTTATTTGTGTAATTACACTGCAACAACATCACCTTCAAATAAATTATAACCTTGTTTTTATATTATTAGACATACTTAACTACATATTTACTTTTTTTTTTTTTAAGGCATTTTTGTCCCTTTTTGCAGTTTAGATCACGTCTACACTGAGTAGCCAGTCACCAGCACACTCATTAGTTGAATAGGCCACAGAAAGTCAACGTTTCCTTCTTTCATCTTTGGCGGTGTGCCTTTTTACAGTGTAAATGAGTGTCCTGTGGGTGTTGGCTGCTGACCTGATGGGGAGGAAATTAATGAAAATGTTCCAGATGCTTTCATCTATGACACTTTATGTACCATCCAGTGGAGATTAACTCAAAACTGCCTTATCATATCTTTAAATAGTATTCTGAAATCTATTGATCTAGAGAACTACCATTTAAAAGTGTTCAGTAAGATTTTTGTTTTTGAAAGAAGCCTTATATCAAGTCTGTATTTATTTCATCAAAGTACAAACAGTGATATTCTGAAATATTATTACAATTTAAAATAACGTTTTTATTTAAATGTTTTAAAATGTAATTTATTTATGTGACGCAAAGCTGAATTTTCAGCATCATTACATAAAGCATGATCCTTCAGAAATCATTCTAATATGCCGATCAAGAAACATTACTAAAAAAAATAAACCTACTAAATTATATTTATGTAGTTGTTATAATCCATGTATTTGCTTTTTGAGCATAGACTAAAAAATAAATCCATTGTAAATCCCGAATGCTTTGGAACACAGACTTATGTTTGGTCCCTTTTTAAAGATGACACTTGACTATATAATCAACTATATAATTGATAGTTATTTATAGAATTTTACATTTACTATCATGGAAAATGCACAAAAATACTATTTTCACTATACTATTTTTATATGAAACATATATTTTCCAAAGCACGTTTTACTCTAAAACTGTGATAAAATTCACAGCCATTAAAGGGGTGGTTGATTATGATTTCACTTTTCTAACTTTAGTAAAGCCAATAGAACATTCCATTGCAACATCTACACTTCCACCATTTTGGGGTGAAAGCGACTCGGCAGTCCACTAGCTTCTAGCTATCGCTATGACAATTATCAGCTGCTTTGTTTAAAAAAAAAAAAGTAGACTGAAATCCAACCTGAATGATGAATAACGCACAATCACTAGACCATCCAAATCCTTTTAACAGTTTATTTGACAGACTTTATGTTTAAGTCTACCACTTTTTTCACAAAACCTGTGCTCTCTAAACCATGTTAGTTTGGGTTGAAATACTTTCAAGTTCAAGTTTTGGCATTATAAACACTGAATTGATAGATAGATAGATAGATAGATAGATAGATAGATAGATAGATAGATAGATAGATAGATAGATAGATAGATAGATAGATAGATAGATAGATAGATAGATAGATAGATAGATAGATAGATAGATAGTGGAGTAATAATAACTAATAATAGTAATAGTAAATGTGTAAAGTTGCACAAAATGGAAAATAAGTAGGTCTAGGCTAAAAAACGACCAACTGAATGGTTGGATTCCACAACTGATAACATAAAACCCAAATAAGACAAAATGTACTGGTGTCATAACATTTACTGACTTAATTTTGCGTTCTTTTATTCCACTTTGACTTCTCTTTCGTTGTCATTCTGTCTGTTTCTGTGTATCTGTGCTGTTGTCCATTTGGCATTTTCACTCCAAAATGGTGGCTGCACTACCGAAGCGCCACCTAGTGGCTGTTACCAAAAAAGCATCAGAATTTCGCCTCTTGTCTTCTATACTCTTTGACTTTTGTTAGGGTGTAATTTTGTTGTTTGAGCATAAACAACATATGCAAAGTTACAACGCTCAAAGTTCAAAGCAAAGGGAGATATTTGCTTTTCTAAAAATCTTTTTTTAAGGACTACAACAAACAGCTGGTTGGGACCAACCCTAAAATGTACATAAATCCCGCCCCTGGGAAGCACATTTGTGAGTTAGCTCAAACTGTAGCATCCGTCTTTTCACATGCAATAGAAAGTCACTCTGTGTGCTAGAGGTGGGCGGTATGACCAAAATTCTGTTTCACGGTATGACTAATTTTATTTCACGGTAATGATATATTTCACGATATAGTTATTTATATATGTAGTTATTCTCGAAAAATCGACAAAAAGGGCTTTGTATAATAAATAAACCCAAATACTTTAGAAATGAAAAGTACACCTTGTTTGATTTTTCTATTTCTTTTATTTGGTAAACTATTTCTTTGGTTAACTATTTTGATAGCTAAATAAACAAAATACACTCATCAACTTTTAGATGAGCTGCCCCCAACTGATTGAAGTTAAATAAAACTCATAGGTCCAATTCAACTTTAAATAAAGTGTTGCTGAATAATTTTTCAATCTCATCTTATTGCTTTACTTCAATCATGTTATTGCTTTACTTCATCAATCAGTTTATATGAATATTTTATATTGAACTATTCTATTCCTAATAAATTAGTTACTTCCTTTTAATTTTGTAGGATATTAGTAATACTCGTTATGTTTAAATGTGTTCCCCGGTAAATATTTGCCATGTCTGCTTATTATACTGCGTTTTTAAGGGGCTTGTTTTGCTTTTTGAGATATCTGGCAACCCGTCACCTGGAGCTTTAATCAAGAGAAGTTCAGTTGTGTCAAGTTCAGAAGTGACTAGAAGGAGAGCAGCAGTATGAAAACCGAACAGCAGCTACTGTTAGTGTTGACGAAGTAGTTTACATTATACACACCTTGTAACGGCGTCATTATTTGACCATAGCCCGTTGAACACTGACACACCGCGTTCCCTCTCAGTGCGTGTGCACGCGCGCGTCTTTTGCAGAAGTAAAATGCGATCGGTTAATTTGAGTGTCAAGTTGTAATTACGTAGGGAATCAAAGGAAGATTTCATCAGCTGGTTCAGTGGCCAATCGTTTGAAGTTAGAAATATATAACTCGCGCTGCATATTTAGTAATTTTGCCTCAGATACAGGATTATTCGCTTTAACAAGCTGGTTGTTCATTACCACGGCAACCGCTCGCGTGTCATGCTGAATGCGATTTTCGTGTTTAAAAAGTAACTATACATAAGACACGGAAAGATGCTGATAACTTTACAATACATTATTTGAGGTTATTTCTATTTGTTACGTTATTGATATACTGTTGTTGGAAGAAGCCTAAGCTTCATGCTTTCCCCGTTGCAAACGCGCACTCCTCTAAACTGTGTAGCCTATGGGTGCTAGTGACTGCTGCGCCTTTCCACTGAGAATATCACGTTAACAATCCTTTAGATATCTTAATTCCGTTGTGGATCCTCATGATCTGCTTTCTCCATGTTTCTTTGACAAATCTCTCAGCGTCTCAGTCTCATGAACGCTGCACGTGAGTTAACTACGCCCACTTATTTACATATCGCGGTATACGTTACACGGAATAAAAAAATCTGTCACGGTTGACATTTTCTACCACGGTAGCGATATACCGTCATACCGCCCAGTGTGTGCATATCACAACAGTTCCAATACGAGCGATTTATAGATTATCATCATGACAAAATATGCTAATTGAGGATAGTTATCCACATCATCAACATAAATTCATCAACTAACCTTTCAGAGACGTCCTGTTGCATTTACGTGTTCTTCTTGAGTCTCTCCATCGTTGTCTGACTCCGGTTTAAACACAAAAGGCCGAACAGTTTCTGACATTTTAGTGTGTGTCTGCGAGGTAATCGGAGCTGCTAACACCAGAGCTCTTGAAACTCCGCCCTCTATGTCGGGAGCAGCAGCAGCTCATTTGCATTTAAAGGGCCAGACACAAAAACGGTGCGTTTTTGCTAACCCTCAAAAAGTGACAACTTTAACATGCTATGTAAAAATATCTGTGGGGTATTTTGAGCTAAAACTTAACATACACACTCTGGGGACATCAGCGATTTATTTTACATCTTGTGAAAAGTGTATTATACCACCCCTTTAATCTAAACAAATTGTGTTACAAATCTGAGCTAAAAAAAAAAATACAATTTCCAATGCGGCCATTTTTTTACAGCTAGGAGTACAAGTATTTTTTTTTTCAGGAACATTTAATCCTTTCGAATCATGAAAAAAAAAATCTCACTGACCCCAAGCTTTTAAACAGTATAGATACAAAGTTGAACACATTTTCTCTATACAAGAAAATAAATCAATCATTGCACGTTTATACTGACGTTTATCTTGCATCAGCCCAATTAATTAATGTAAAATATACTGATGCTTTCAACTCAATGTGAATTAATCAATGAGGTCACTTCTAGGGTCATGTACAAATGCCTTTTTGAGGTCGCAGTTGAGATGGCAATAATTTGTGTGGTCATTAATAAGGTTATTGATAATGTCATCTCTGACATCACCACATATCTCTCATGCTCATGCAAATGTGATATAATACCTTGATTTAATGACCACTGCTATCCATAAAATATTACTAGCATGATGAGACCATGTAAGAATACAATGACAAATTGACCTCACAAATGTATGAGGTCATCCATGAAGTGATCAATGAAGTTTTCTTTTATGACATGACTCTCTGCAATATTTGATTCTGATTAATGATGCTAAAATGATATTTTTGACAATTTTCTCTTTCAACCAGTGTTCTAAACTACTAGTTTCATGCCTCTTGTATTACCAATATTTAATGTTCATTTATTAGTTTACAGTATTTGTTAAGTAGACGTATAATAAATGGGATAATGTACTGTTTGTCAGTCATTATATCATATACAAAATTATACATTCAGAGTTTATTTTGTGATAATGACCAGCAGGCAGTCCATTGTCATGGTCAATGAGAACACATTTATCTCAAGCATGGCCCTCCTTTAAGTCCTGCGATAATATTAACAGTTCAGACAGTGATTTTAACATATATATGCACAAAAGAACATCTGTAAAGTTGACATCAGTCAGATAGGATTATTAAATAAGAACATTGTACCTCTATCGCTGTATCCAGTCATGACCCTGGCTCTATTTCTGAGTCACTTGCAAGGTCCGCAGTCAAGGCGGCAAGGTTTCAGCTGTCCTTGGTCACTGTAAAATTTACGCCCATATAAAAAGGTAAATACCCTGCGAAGTCTTACTGATATAAGCTACTGATCGTCTCCCTATTACAGTTTTATGGACTGTGTAATTTAGATGGACCCAGCATGGCTTCCTATAACTCCCTTTACCGTTCCCAGTCCTCTGCGCTGTCTTTACACATTGCAGATCTCAAATGCATTATCTCTTATGACAGTACACCGTTTACAGGATAACATGCATGAAGAAAAAAAAATTTACTGTTCAATCTTAAATGAAAGAATTACTTTTTCTAGAATGTCCAACCGGAGTACAGGTGGGAACTGTAAATATACTGAGGCGTATTTTATTCAGATAATATTGTGTAGTTTTAATCAGCATATTGTGCATAATGCCATACGGTCACTTCAGAATCCTGATAGGAGTGCTTTATACAGCTCTTTCCATATACAGTACACTTCAGTATCCTATACATTTTAGAAGAAATAGAGGCAAATTTCATTGTTGTGAGAACTATTAGATATGCTAGATAAACTATTATCTCAAATAAAATTAAAGGATTAGTTCACTTCAGAATGAAATGTCCTGATAATTTACTCACCCCCACGTATTATATGGAGAAAAATCCTGGAATGTTTTCCTCAAAAACCTTCATTTCTTTTCGACTGAAGAAAGAAAGACATGAAAATCTTGGATGACGTACATGGGGGTGAGTAAATGATCAGGACATTTTAATTCTGAAGTGAATGAATCCTTTAACGCATGAAAAGTAGCTAGATTTAAAGACATCATATGTCTTCCCCTGTCCAACCTTGTAGGTCTTGAACTTGCCAACTTCTAATTATAATAATATAGTTTTATCTCCTAAAAATAATTTAGTTTGATCTCCTAAGATCAGAGTTTTATGCCCCATTTATGAAAGGCAGCACCATATAAGACATCCTGTGTAGGACTGACTGAAAATTGAGTTTTTAACTGTGTGACTAGTCAATAATGATGGCCAGTCATTGGCTGTTAGGCAGTCCATTACCGTCTCACGTAGGAAACATTGTCTCAAAGTGACTCATAAAACAACTCTCAACACATTGGTCCAATTTTCTCCCAAAAGCAAGGACGCCGTCTTCTCCCACTGTGTCACAGCACTACAAAATACCACACCTTAGCTTCCTTTAGGCAGTGCAACGACACAAGTAAACAGCTCAAGGTGACAACTTCCGTCAAGAGAACAATTGCCAACCATCCATTATCCACCCCTTATCCGAGACTGGGTCGCTGTGGCAGCAGGCTAAGTAAGGACAACCGTACGTCCTTTTCCCTGGCCACTTCCTCCAGCTTATCTTGAGGGATCTCAAGGCGTTCTCACACCAGCCGAGAGATATAATCCCTCTAGCGTGTTCAGGGTATACCTGGGGTCTCTTCCCAGTTGGACATGCCCAGAACACATCCACTGGGTGGCGTCTGCTGAGCAGATGCCTGAACCACCTCAACTGGCTCCTTTCAATGCAGAGGAGTAGCAGCTCTACTTTTAGTCTCTTCTCGATGTCTCCCAAAGTCAGCCCAGACACCCTGCAGAAAAAAAAAAAAAATTGGGCCACTTCAATCTCATTCTTTTCATCACTATACCCACAGCTCATATGGTTGTTTAAGAAATGAAAAGCTACACACTCCATCAGTTAGGGTTAGAAGAACTGTTTTTAAAACTTGATGTGATTTGCTAATTTATTTTATGCAGAAGTACAGTGTTAGTCAATCGAAACAAGCAAATCATTTGAGTAACAAATTGAGGCTATATGGCGCTGCTTATCTTTAAGCTGAGAGGCACTCACTTTATGCAGAGATGCTATCCTGCTGAGCTCACAATGTGTTGCAAATGCCAGATCTAATGCATTCTGCATCTGTGCCGCATACGATGTAACATTAGGCTTCTTGCCTCTCATGCTCTCCCTCCTCGTCATCCATTAAGCTGTGAGGAGAGCATCACTACTTGGGGAAGCATGTAGTAAAGATATCATAGCTGTCAATAGTCTGCATTCATGATTTCAAGAGTGTAAGAATTGGATAGTAGCTCGCAGGTGTCATGCATATTATGTCTGTGTGTGTGTCAGTCACGCCTTTAAGATGTGGGGGTGGGGGCTGCACACTTTTTAACTCAGTACAGGCCCATTGGTTTTCGATTGGGGTTCAGAGATGGAAAAATGGCTTTAGGTTTATGCAAATTTTTGTTTATGTAAAATTTGAGAGAGAAAAAATATATACTATAGGGCTGTCAAAACCATTTTAATATAAAAGTGAATTTCTATTTCAACATATCAGCATACTAGATTTCTTAAGGATCATGTGACACTGAAGACTGGAGTAATGATGCTGACAATTCAGATTTGCCTTCACAGGAAGATCACTTTTTTTTTCTTTTTTACTGTTTTTACTGTATTTTTGATCAAATAAATCTGGCCTTTGTGAGCATAAGAGACTTCTTTCAAAAACATGAATGTCCGCATGAAATGGAATGTTGCGATAGTTTTTTCTTCCATGTTGTGACATTTATCTGAGTGAGGCTTATGGCAGCATTTGTTACTAACTGGCTCAATGGCAAATATGTTCCACCTACACGAAAATGCATTACGCTTACAATTGTGGATAATATGAATGGTGAGATCTTAAAACGACTCCTCAGGCCTATATTTGCAGGAATGCTCCATTATTAAATGGCCATAGTGTTCTAGCGCTCCCCATGACCTGCCAAGGATAAAGAATCTGTTTACTGTAAATTGCACCCCACTCCTTCCCCCCCCCCAAATACCATCTGCCACTTAGAAGGCCGCTGTGTTAGTGCTGGCTAAAAATAGACCTTCTGATTGGCTCCTAAAGGGAAAAGGGCCCACATCACCCCAAAAAAATTCTGGATTTGATGGATAACCTGAAAGAACATTGGCACAGGGTCACCATCATTGAAGTCACCTCCATCCAAATCATTTAGCTAATTTCGCTATCCGGGATGTTTTCAAGCAAACTGAAAACGACAGATAAGAGAATGATAAAAAGAGCATTTTGAAAAGGAAAGCAAATTTTTTTTTTTCATCTCCGCAGCACTCTCTAAGGTGGGTTTTCCAGGCCAGTCACCTGTAATTGGCTTGTCCTGCTTTTTCTCCAACAAGTCACTGTGATTTGCCAGTTTGGTGATTTGAGGAGACAGAAGTGCTGCTTTGTACAGAGTGTCTCTTTGTGTTTGACTTTATGGGCTCTGGTAAAGTGTAACAGAGAGACGAAATGTTGAGGGTGGTTCAACCTCCTGCCATGCAGTAATGGCACAAAGCACACTGGCGTTTATGGACGAAGTGAGAGCGCTGCAGTCTTCTGCTCATTTCCTAGGAGACTGACACCCCTACAACATTTACACTTGTCATACTGACTATTTCAATAAACACCCAACGGAAGTCTGTAGGTGCAACCATGTTAGTCACTGAGTAGAGGAACTACATATCAGTGCAGTTGCCAATAAGGATGTTATGAGTGAAAAATCTAAAAAATACAGCGATCTATATTACCATACCTCATTTAATCCCCAATAAATTATGGATAAAACCAAATACCCCACCCACGATGTCCAGGGTAACAAATTTTATCTTTATCGTATCATACAGCAGCATTCACCTCTGTCCAAAACAGCAGAACTTAGGTAAAAGCAGCACAAAGCAGTCACATCTATAATGATCGTCTGAAGATGGAGGCTGTGTGTCTTTGGCAGGAGATGTATTTAAAGGTCACCAGTGGTTTTACAAGAGCCGTTAATGGTACCGCTGCGTTTGAGTGAATTGGCTGATCTGTCAGGGAAAGGCTTGTTTATGAGTGGTAGGTCGCCCCCTTCTGTCCTGCCCGTGCACAGAGCTCATTCCAGCGGCCGTAAAAGTCCACAATTGCTCCGATTCATCAAAGAATTAGCAGGAGTGTGACGGCTCTACTGAGGTGCTCTTAACTGATCCAGGTGCCGATAGCAAGAGGGGGCAAGTAAGGTGTTCAAATTAGCAGGAACTTCGACATGACAGAAAATAGTATAGCAGAAGTGGATAATGAAACTAAGCACATTGGAACATTATACACTATAGAAAACTCTGGTGTCAATAATCTCTTTTTTTAATGTCGCTTATCCTCACCAAATCTGCCTTTATTTGGTCGAAAATACAGTAAAAACTGTAACGTTGTGAAATATCATTGCAATTTAAAATAACAATTTTCTATTTTAATATATTTTAAAATGTTATTTATTCATGTGATGGCAAAGATTAATTTTCAGTATCATTATCACTATCAATGGAGAGTCTTCAATAATCCTTCTGAAATCATTATAATATTTTGAATTGGTGCTCAAGAACATTTCTTATTATTATCAATTATTAAAACACTTGAGCAGCTTAATATTTTTGTGGAAATGTTTCAAGATTCTTTGATGAACAGAAAGTTCAAAAGAACATAACTGATTATTTTAAAAAAATTTGTAACATTTAAAATTGTTACTTTCACTTTTGAACAATTTAATAAATATATTTTGAAAAAAAAAAAGAATGATATGTAGCGTCTGGACCAATCAAACACACACTAATTATTCATTATATTTAATGAACAATCCAGTAAACTCACTCTCCCAACAAAGATCTATGAAACTCCCTCGAAACTAACATCCCAAATGAAGCTTACCCACTGGCAGAACCTGGTGTCCTGTTACAGGACACGTTAGACTGATAACAAGTTTTACGATCCTGAAAGGATTTTCCAGAGAGTTGTCACTCTCACCTAATTCTTACTGAGAAGGAGAAATAAACCCTGCTAATCCTATATATTCTATATATATATATCCACTTGAGAATTGTATAAACATGTATCTAATTTTACCATCTCATGATTTTCCTTTTATGTGGTTTGGCCTATGTTTTCTGGTAAACTCTAATGGGTTAATGTTTCAAACGTTGCCAACTAAGGTTAACCAAATTCATTTGTGGCACGTTTGGTCTCTATCAACTCTAAACTTTGTCCCCCATTTGTTAATTTACATACATTTTTTTTGCTAACTTTGTGACGCATTAGTATTATAAGAATTGTGAAGATTCTTCCCTTAAACACCCAAAAACACCCAATGAAATTTCATATTCAAATGCCTTCTAGAGAACAATAGGTCGTAAAAATTGGCCCACAGACCCCCAGAGGGTGTGACATCTTCACGCTTTAAAAATCCCTGATCACAAGATCAGCTCTCTCTTGTTTTCTGGACTTCACGGCTGCTTCTTCGGGTTGGTGTTTGCACAGACCACAGCCTGCTAGGCCTTGACTCTCAGAACAGAGTCAGACTCAGAGGAAAACTGCAACTTTTCCCATTACTGAATTGGCAGCCATCTAATCTTCTGACTTCCTCACTCCTTGGATGCCAGTATGGCCTCTCCGGCCCAGGGCCGGCAGCTCACAATCTGCATGTGCTCAGCCATGTGCTCATTCAGGAGGGAGAGAACTCTCTCAACCACAACAGAATCAAGGACAACATCAGGAGTTTGGCACAACTTCTCATTCAAGAAGCCCATCGCAACTCCTCCCTGCTCCGGGTTGCTCTGTGTGGCCTCTCCGGCCCAGGGCCGGCAAGCAGGCCTCGACTCACAACCAGTCATGTGCTCATGGAGAGAGAGAACTTTCAACCAGAACAGAGTCGAACTAACCATGCAAGTTCATCATGTCTTCTTCATCCAACGGAGAAGAAAACTATGGCAATTTCAACATGTGACACTCACGGAACCAGTAACAACTTTAATTTTCAACAACTTTAAGAACTGTGTACCCGGCCCTAAAAATGCAAGTATCAATTCATTGAAGTGCTCTGAAAATTATAAGCTGATGGTTCTTTCCATAGTTCCATTTCCTGCTTCCCGTTCCATTCTATCACTCACCATTCTACCTATGCATGTATGTATGCATGTTTGTTTAGTTTAGTTATGTTTGTGATTTAGTTAATATAACTTGTGCACAATATGTATTTGGTTCTGATTCACTGCTTGCAAACAAAGTCTCTTTTACGATCTTACATGCTCTATGCACTGTACATGCTAAGAAATAATCAAAAGAGTTTGTTGGACGAACTGATTAATTGATTATAATATTAATTTAGCTACATCAAGTTAATCCAATTAACTGACTGATATATATATATATATATATATATATATATATATATATATATATATATATATCAGAGTCAGTCATATCACTGAACCTTAACTACTGTAGGTTAAAACTGAAAAGCTGAAATTTGTTTGGAGTACATGAACATTCTGGGACTGTTTTAAACTCCATTTAATATAGTCACTTTTAATATAATCATAACATGTTCTTCTAGTTGTCGCCTCAGAGAGTCATGGTAAGCAGTTTACTAAATAGCACATTGTACCACAAATAGGTTATTAAAGTTTCCTAAATGGGTATTCTCAAAGGATTTGCATTATGTACTAACACAAATCACTTAATTTAACAAAGTATCCAAAGCCGTTCAACCATTTAAAGATTGGAGCTCTTATTCAATCGTAATCAACCCTTTGCATTGAGATCCATCACGGAAACAGCAAATATGTGGAACAATAGCGCCCTCTCTCACCAAGCAGCTTGATCCTTAAAGGGATAGTTTAAATGCTGTTATCATTTATTCACCCTTCTGTTGCTCCAAACCTGTATGACGTTCTTTCATCTGGAAAACAAGCGAAGATTTGTTTTAAGAATGATGGTAACCAAAAATGTTGGTGACATTTGACTTCCATTTGACTGGGCAAAAACAAACACATTTCTCATAATATCTTCTTTTATGTTCTGCAGAAGAAACAAAGCCATACAGGTTTGGAGCAGCTTGAGTGTGAGTAAATGATAACAGAATTTACATTTAAGTGTTCCTTAAAGAATATGACACAAGTAAGTGTGTTGTACTTGCTAACAGATTGCGAGTGCAATATTGCTTTTATAAAACTATTTGATAAACAAGCTCCTTTGAACGTAACCACTTACATTTTAGATTGACAGTTACTTTGACCATTTTGACTATATAATAATTGTTTGAGTGAATGTTTCAACGACTCACTTATTAAGAAAGTAGGTGTGTTCGACTTGAATTGGCGTTGTGCAGAGACCGATTTGTGTTTTGAATGAGTTTTGAATGAGTCAGGTGAATGAATGATTCAACAGCTCACACAGTCACATCCCGTGTCGCCCCATGCTGATATGATAATGTAACCTGCAGAAAGAGTCACGAAAAAATCCCCTCATTAATGAACAGACAGACAGCCTGTTTAAAAAAACAAGCGGAGTGATACAAACAGATAAAGGTCCCAGTGCTGTTGGACTGTAATATCAGCACTCTTGGAGATTCGAGGACCAGGGCTAACTGTTGAACTGTATGATATAGGCTACTATTGTCAATAATGAGTTAATGGTCCTATATGACAAAAGCAATGTTTCTAAATTAAAGCAGTGATGTTCAGAGAAAGGGAGGGGTATTTCAGGGTGTTTGAAGCATTTGGATCCTCTGGAGCTCAGTCCATTGGCTGTCGGCACCTCATTGGTAGGGCTTGTGTTGGACGATTCTGTTTGACTGGCACTCAAAGACCATCACTCTCACATCTGAATTGCCCACGATAAGGCTTCATTACCATACATTTATTTTCTCCTATTGAGGTGGGCTGTCTGAAACAAAGGCCAGTTGATTATTTTGCTTGATCATTGTACCATTCAATGCGACCGATTGCAAACGGAACGGAAACAATGGGCTTTCCCAGAGGATCCCGGAGGCTGACGTGCATACAGTAACAGGACTGGTGACACTGACGCGAGATCAGTGCGGCCAGGCCTGACAGTACGCCCATGGGACGCACGGGAGCTCAGAGACGCTGAATCCAAGACTGTCAAGGCTGTCCATGGGTTTGAATGGCTGCAATCCACGGAGGATTTTGCATATCAGCGGTTCGTCACTGTCAGACAATAGCAATGTTTTTGGTTGCTGGACAACAATATGCTTGCATTTGTGTTATATGTAATATTTTATGCTACTAATACACTTAGATGTATTGACAAGTAATGGGGGGGGGGGGGGGGGGATGACATCAGAACTCGGAAAATTCACCGGTGGTTCCTTCTAGATTTTCCTTTGTGGCTTTATAATGGGTTTTTTCAATTTATGAGTTTAATAAAAGAAAACAATTTATGTTGTAGAACAAAACATCAAAGTATAGTCAAGTTACGTTTACCACAGACTTTATTTTACACATAAATTGAAAAAACTCATAATAAAACCCTATAGGAAAATCTCAAAGGAACCAGCGGGAAATTAATCTTCCGGGTTCTGACATCATACCTGCGCCACTCTAACAAAACAATGTGTGTGAGCTCCATATTCTACCTATATATTATATGGGCCATAAAAGCCTGAAACATGTAACATTTCTTGTATATTGTCTAAAGGCTCAATTGACTGTTACATAAAAATAAAAATAAAGATTTTTCTATTTCAATACAAGCTTTGTAGGATTAAATGTAGGGTAAACAATATTTTTCAAAAACACTTTTTGTTATTCTGGTTGAAACTCTCTTCACATCAATTATATCACAGCAATCAATTATAGAAGTGGTCTAAATATTAAAACTTGTACATTATCTTCTGTTGAAGTCTCAGGACAAAAAATTTTTTGTCCAATCATTGCATTCGGTCTGAATGCAATGATAGGATGTCCTACCTGCCTGGCCTGTCAACGCATGTCATTTTTTGGGGCATTTTTCGTATCCATAGCAAGCATTTAGAGAGGTATTTTGACAATTTAGAGCCACCGAATGACGACCGCATCTCCTCCGGGCACCCTGTTCGTGCAGACATCACACATCATCAGCACGTTTCATAAGGATAGTTGTAGACAGACAGTCACTGAGCACCGTTTGCATTAGTCATAATACAAATGACTAATACAAACACTTCTAAGCACTGATTTCATTGTAGTAGGCCTATGCTAGACCAGAGGTGTTTGTATAGAGGATTATTGTGCATTGAATTGTACAATAGCAACTAAGAAAGAGAGAAAACATGGGATTACATGTGATTTTCTTAATGACATTTTTACCTTTTTATGCACTTCAGTGAGGACAGTGGCGAAGTTGAGATTAGAGAGAATGTATTTTGCCTCAAAAGCCGATTAGCCTGATTTGAAACTGAGCCAAATTGAGTCTATTCTGTTCTCATTCACAAAGACCGGGCAACAAAACATGAAATAAACGGAGCAAGGCTTTGTGTTAACTAACGTTCTGTCTGTTTTCATATCACAGCTTTTCATAAACCCTTAAATATACATTTATATTCAAATATGTAGTGTGGACAGTAGATTTGCATGTACAAAACTTTTCAAGAACGTTTTTTCTCAGTTAGGTTATGCGACAGCAAATACTGCAAAAAAAAAAACATTGTAAGAAATATATAGAATGACCTTTTCTTATAAGCCTCCCGATCAAGTCCTCTGTTCTTTACTGCCATCTTGTGGTTTTACAGGGACCCTTCACTCAAATTCTAGGTAATGCTAAGCTAGTGACATTTCGGTGTACTTTGATTGGAAAAAATGTTCCAATTATCTTAACCCTATACTAATTGTTTATTAATATTATAAATCACAAACCAACTAAAAATAATATTATAGTTTAGTAGTAGTAGAAGCAGCAGCAGCAGTAGTAGCCTAGTATTTAATTATTATATTATATTATTATATTATGTTCTCTAAAACGGGGTGAGATCATATTTATCTTTGAATACCACCAGACGGAACTACAGTGCAAGACCAAAAAAAAACTTTCTCCATTTAACATAAGAATGGCGACACAACCGGAAAGCAAATTTGAGAAAGTGAAGAGATGCAGACAGAGATATACAGCTGAACCTAAATTACACTATTACAAAGAGCTGTGTCCCAAAATAGCCTACACTACCTAAATTATTATCAGGAAGTGATTAAAAAGTCTTAATTTGGAACATACAGGTCCTTCTCAAAAAATGTGCATATTGTTATAAAGTTCATTATTTTCCATAATGTAATGATAAAAATTAAACTTTCATATATTTTAGATTCATTGCACACCAACTGAAATATTTCAGGTGTTTTATTGTTTTGATACTGATGATTTTGGCATACAGCTCATGAAAACCCAAAATTCCTGTCTCAAAAAATTAGCATATCATGAAAAGGTTCTCTAAACGAGCTATTAACCTAATCATCTGAATCAACTAATTAACTCTAAACACCTGCAAAAGATTCCTGAGGCTTTTAAAAACTCCCAGCCTGTTTCATTACTCAAAACCGCAATCATGGGAAGACTGCCGACCTGACTGCTGTCCAGAAGGCCATCATTGACACCCTCAAGCAAGAGGGTAAGACACAGAAAGAAATTTCTGAACAAATAGGCTGTTCCCAGAGTGCTGTATCAAGGCACCTCAGTGGGAAGTCTGTGGGAAGGAAAAAGTGTGGCAAAAAACGCTGCACAACGAGAAGAGGTGACCGGACCCTGAGGAAGATTGTGGAGAAGGACCGATTCCAGACCTTGGGGGACCTGCGGAAGCAGTGGACTGAGTCTGGAGTAAACAGACTACAGGTGCACTACAGGTGCCGCATTCCCCAGGTCAAGCCACTTTTGAACCAGAAACAGCGGCAGAAGCGCCTGACCTGGGCTACAGAGAAGCAGCACTGGACTGTTGCTCAGTGGTCCAAAGTACTTTTTTCGGATGAAAGCAAATTTTGCATGTCATTCGGAAATCAAGGTGCCAGAGTCTGGAGGAAGACTGGGGAGAAGGAAATGCCAAAATGCCTGAAGTCCAGTGTCAAGTGCCCACAGTCAGTGATGGTCTGGGGTGCCATTTCAGCTGCTGGTGTTGGTCCACTGTGTTTATCAAGGGCAGGGTCAATGCAGTTAGCTATCAGGAGATTTTGGAGCACTTCATGCTTCCACCTGTTGAAAAGATTTATGGAGATGAAGATTTCATTTTTCAGCACGACCTGGCTCCTGCTCACAGTGCCAAAACCACTGGTAAATGGTTTACTGACCATGGTATTACTGTGCTCAATTGGCCTGCCAACTCTCCTGACCTGAACCCCATAGAGAATCTGTGGAATATTGTGAAGAGAAAGTTGAGTTGGTTTTCATGAGCTCTATGCCAAAATCATCAGTATTAAAACAATAAAAGACCTGAAATATTTCAGTTGGTGTGCAATAAATCTAAAATATATGAAAGTTTAATTTTTATCATTACATTATGGAAAATAATGAACTTTATCACAATATGCTAATTTTTTGAGAAGGACCTGTAAATGAATGACAAACACACACTACATATTTCCAACCAGAAGATTGTGACCTGCCCCCTAGTGGTTGTTGCGGAACATTTCACAAATCAATATTAGCCTACATGGCTAATAAATTTCTATTTAGTTAGGCTCTTAGAAATACACATTTGAAAATATACTATTGACAGGGTTAGCTTGAGCTCGGACGCAGAAGTAAATTTATGTTCATTAATGAAAACGCCAACATCTGTAAAACATTTAATGACTTATTATTTTTAGGGTGAAATTTAAATATCCTGTTTGAATTGTAATTAAAATTAACCATTGGTCTCCCATATAATTTTACTGAATAAAATTAAAAGTACATAACCTAGGTGGCTACAACAATAGATGCATTTTCTTTAAAAAAAGAAAATAAACAAAAAAACACATCGTAGCTATAGTCAAGATAAAATTTATTTTTTGCATTTGTGCCACTGAAGAAAAATACATATAGCCTATATATTACAACAAAATCACACTTAATTGCCGTTTATTTGTTTATTTCTCATCTTATTTCACATTCAAGCCTTTGAAATACATTAAATATCCTGAAAAGGAAGCAAACAAGATCGAGCAACTTGAATACAAACTTCGCAAGTAACCCAACTCACAGCGAGCTACAGAATGATGCGATCCATTCAACATGACAAACACTTACATGACGTCATCATCTCACGTGAGAGACTTCTCAGGAAGAATGTTCAAGACCATATATGTCTATGTTCAAGACCTCCACAACGTAATGTGGGCAGATGATGTTTTAGCACCGTTTCACCAAAGGGGGCGATGAAAACCATTACACAGCTGTCGGAGTCAAAAGCCACTCGTCTTCTCTTCCTTGAGACTGCAAGCGTGAGTGGAAACAAGCCCTCCATTTTCCATCAAGGAAAAAATAATTTATGCATAGGCCTACTGAGAAAACAGCAATAGTGGTTTTGACATTTACTGCTAGCACAATAAGCACTTATTTTAAGTGTGATATGAAATGTGCACTGTATATCTAGCAGTTGCATTTTGTATTATTTGAACTCTACAGATTACAGAATGATTGCTTCTCTACGGATTAATCATTTGCCTAAGTATTATTGTAGATCAAATTTTTAAAACAGGACCCATATTGCTTTACATAGACCACTACCACTTCTTCTTTATTTGACCTGTGGCAGTTGCATAAACTTAGCCGCTATGTTAAGAGACTGTCTTCAGAATATCAAGTTATTGAAATCAGAATAGCAAGTTATTAAACTCGCAATTCTGAGTAAATGTCAGTATTGTGAGATATAGGGCCTAAACTCGCAAATAAGCAATTGCAAAACAAGCTTCCACAGAAACAAGTTTGCCAGGGGATAATCAGTCGTATTATTTCGCATTCAAATTAGACCAATCTACGCTTTTATGTAACAGTTATGACCCGTCTTATAGAGAAAAAAATATATAGATAGATAACTCACTTATATGACTAGTTTAAGCATGTTATATAGCCAAATCACACTGTTGTTGGTCAGAGTGGGTTTTGGAGATTAACTGTGTTAGGCCAAGATTCATGTAATGCAGACAGTATGAAGAGTTTTGAAAAAGTGGCTTCAGTATTGAACAATGCTTGTTAGCTATTAAGAAAGAAAAAAAAAAAACTACAACACTGTAACAGACAAACTGGACCAATACATTCAAGTGCAAGTTTAAAAGCAGATCCACGGTCCACCTGGTGAGATGAATCAGATCAGCAGTAACATTATGACGTCAGTTTGAACATCCAATGATTGCCGTTTTGGAATGTCTAGCATGCACGCGAGGCTGTCACATATGGAATTAAATGTAGTCTAATAAAACTTTCTTAATGAACGAATCATGCATACAAGCTTCTACTGTAAAGTGCTATTATAACAATAGTTTTAAATTAAAGATAAAACCTTGGACCTTACATAGAGGGTTATAAGTCTCAAATCACAAACATGGTATTTACAGGTTCACACGTGCCTAATTGTGAGAAAATAATGGTCCCATTTAATCAGAATAAAGCAAACGCACATACAAATCCCCCCCCCCCCCCAAAAAAAATGCAGTGCAGATTGAAATTAAATGTGTTTGCACAATCAAAACAAATCATTCAGCAACAAATTATGATGAAAATACTACTGTACATCACCGATTGGCCAATAGAGAGCAGTGATGTGCAAAACCACAATGACATTGTAATTTCAGACCACTTTCTCACCAAGGTATTCAAAGCACAAGTAATAATATTAGCAAACAATTCTTTACATTCAGGGCACCAACGAAAAAACAAATATTTTCAAATGCAGAGAAGTCTAACGCAATGAAATCCTTTAGAAATCTAATACTGAGAAAAGAAAAAAAAATCCTAGGCAGAACATTTTCAGTCTATGGCTATGAAAGATAAAAACAATCTGAAAATAAACACAAAAGCACAGATGTGTTTAATGCATGTACAACTGCTTAACCCTGAACAAAAAAAACTTAATTAAACAAAACATCTTAAACCAGCTTAAGATGGTTCTCTGGTCTCGTTCAAGGTGTTCTAGCTTGTTAAAGATGGTGTTGTTGTTATTCTAGCTAGGCCAACTTGTTGGCTAGTTGGTCTCCCAGCCTGACAACCTGCCAATTGCCTAAAACCTGTATGAAACCAGTAAACCAAACCAGCTTAGGTTGTTTGTTCACAAAGGAAGTTGTTGTTTTAAAGGGGTCCTAGTTATCAAGAGTGAACCTCATCGCATTTGGTTACTTTAAAAGTAGATGTAAGGCTCAAACAAACACCAAGCAAGTCAATAAAACCCCAAGCTGAGTGCTTTGAATGAACTTCACACAGTGGCCATGGCAAATTCTGCTCTTCGGGCAGCAGTCAGAGTGAAACATTCATTTGGTCTCGGTCCAAACTGCAGCCTGAGTGTCCCAAAATGTCGTTCTCTCAGACAGCGGTGACCCTGCACTCAGTAATGAGGAAAAAAAGCAGTGTACAATACAATCAATGGTGCCATTAAACTCTTGAGGTCAAACCGCAATGCTCTGAAACGATGCACAGCAGCATGGATCCATCTAAAACATGTCATTCCTAATATCTGTGCAGACTACGGAGCATTAATAAATCTTTGGCTGAATGTAAATGTCCTGCTATGAGATGGATGTGAGAACCCTTTCATCCTCCCAAGCCTTTATTTCTCCTGAGTTGAGAGTGAGCGAGACAGAAAGCAAAGTCAAAGTGGCCTAGATGTACCCTGTGCGTTAGAAAGACGACAATTCAAGAGTATCATTCGTAGGTTTGCAGAAGCTGATAGCAGAGACATAAAACAGACATTTTCCTCAGTAGTAAAGTTTAAGACCCTTACTAACAAAAATTGCTTCTGAACTTAAATTGAAACTAAACGAGAGGTCACATCAACGAAATATTTTCACGAGCAAAAATGGTCCAATGCAGGTTTCTGTTGGTAAACGTGGCGTATTCACACGTCCAACTGGAATCTGTTGCGAACTCTGAATTGGGGAAAACTTTTGCCCTCACATAGTCCCAGATCAATTGAATTCCTACTGAATTGACTGGATTTTGCCTGCAAAAATCTGCTGAACAATGGTAAATATGGCTGCAACTTATCACTGATAAAATATGGTGAATGTGATTTCACCAAGTACAACATGTTCCAGGATCAACATTACAATCAACCAATCAGATTTGAGGGACAAGTTAACAGTTTATGTAAAGTTTAAATCTTGCAACCAGGGTTAAGTGCTTCTACATCAGTGTTATTCATCATTTCCCTCTGATTTTAGGGATTAGTTTTGGATAGGGTTAAGATTAGTGGTAGGGATAGCCTAGGATTAGGATGTGTAAGTGTGTTCACACTTGGCATGTTTGGTTAGATTAAATCGAACCCTGGTGTGATTGCTCTGTTAGTGCGGTTCATTTGAATAAGTGTGAAGGCTAGAATCTGAACCCTGGTGCGCACCAAAGAAGCGGACCGAGACCCATGTTTTCAGCTTCCAAAAAAACTATGGTGCAGGTTCAACTGAAATATGAACGAGAACCAAAAACAGGACATGAAGATACGACCCTAAAAAGGACTGAATGCTCAAGCATACCTGTATTTTCTCGTCTTAGTTGCAATGTTGCCCATCACAGTTCGTTGTGTGTGTCAGGGAGGGATTCCTGCTGCTGGTTTTGACTCCTTTACACATTTTATAAGCTCTTCGCGAGTTGTCAGCTTCATCATATACTATCATATGTACACACATACAGCGAGTGCATTTTAGTCCAGCACACAGCATTGGTTTGGAAGTTCGACAAATTCCTTTCGCAAAATATACGCCATAAAAGCCACTTTTTGTTGTTTTGTTAAAAATGACCAGTAAACTAAGCGAACCAGGACTAAATGTCTTGTTTTCTTGTTTTGGTCCGGGGCAAAGGAACCAAGAGAACCGATATACAAGTGTGAATGTGACCCCACCACGCGGGTCCCACTCGACCCGCTCCGAGCGGGCCTTGAACCCGGGTCTCCCGAGGCTCTAACAAGGAGGCTAAAGACTGCAGCCCCTAGCATCTGTCGCTAGAGAAACTTTTGAGATCAGAGGAGTGAGGTTTACTCGCACAGTAACTATGAGCCGGCCTCCATTACATGAACACACCCTACATTTTCAGACAGGAATGTTGTTTCAGGATCAAGAAAATATGTTGATCCAGGAACATGTCTTACTTGGCAAAATCACTGTGGCCAATAAAAGAGAATAGAAAATCAAATCTTCAAGCGGATGTAGCAAAAACACATCATTTAGGAACATGAAAGCTGTGAATCGTGTAACATTCTGAGAGGAGCGTACGCACCAAATCTTGCGATGGAAACCTCTATTCTCTCTCTGAGTATGTGATTGAAGGCAAGCATGAAAATCTGGCTCTGAGAATCAGGGAGGTAGAGACTTTGCTTCGATTGCGATCATAGTATCGACTCCCCAACGTGTTTGCTCCTACAATCTGTTCCCCTTCTTCTGTCATTCAGTCGTGGCACCAACCCAGCCCACCCAATTCAGACACACTGTCCCACTCTCTCTCTTTATGGCGTCATCACTTCCACACATGTGACCCAAGCATTTGATTAGAACCGGGAGCAGCCGCCCCGCCCATGGACTGACCGTATCCCATCACGTTATTGGCACTGTAGAAATTCATTCCTGCCATGTGTTGAGTCATCTGTGAGAGAGACAGCAGAAACGGTTATTACAGGCAATTAAAAGAAAGTAACGATGACACTAACATTTGTTGATTTCATTTGTTCTCCCTCATGTCGTTCCAAACCTGTGGGCTTTTTTTTTCAGTGGAAGACAAAAGGAGAAACTTTATACGGATTATTTTTGTCAATACGGTTGCAATTAATGGGGATTAAAGCTTTCATGCTTCAAAAACACTGCAAACAAGTACCATAAATGTAGTGTATACAAGACATGAGCATCTTCAGAAGCCACACGACAACTTTGTGTGAGGAATAGATTAAATTTAAGTCATTAATGACTGAAATCTTGACATCCACCCTAGATCACTTTAGCACATTCATGATAGAAGAACACTGCTGTTTACAGGTTCACGGTTCCCACTCGTTTTCTGCAATCATTCTCCAGGACATTTGCAGTTTTCTTTTATATATATATATATATATATATATATATATATATATAAACTTTATATATAAAGTAATATATCAATATATAATATAATACACTTTAGTTAGTGTGTAATATTGCTGTTTGTGCGTAAAAAAGATCGCTAACGCACTAAGCGCAGCCAATCACAACACACTGGGCCAGCTAACCAATCACAGCACATTTCGTATTTTGGAAGGAGGGGCTTCATCAAAACCGGGACTAAACAAAGCATTCGGGACAGACTGGGGAGGGGGGAGCTGTAATAATGTTAAATATGTGAAAAATAATGTGTTTTTTGAAGATTCAAGCATGAAATCATATTCCAGTACACCCCAAAAACAAAATCAAGACTTTGTAAAAGGGCATTGTAGGACTTTCAGCAACATTATGATGTAACAAAAGATGTACAGTTTATGTCCATGACTTAACTGTAAAATCACTTTTTAATATGAGCTCTTAATTATACATTATGCTTATGTTTCTTGTTGCCAGTTTTAATCATAACAAAAAATATTAGAACTTTTAAAAATTCAAATATTAGTTCAAGTTAAAGTCAAAGTCAATAAACAACAACGAAACCTATAAAATGTAATAGAACAAGTTGCAGTAGTCTGTAATAAATTTTCCAGGTTTTCCAGAATGCGTGGGAACCCTGAAAGTTTGGGGAATTGGGGACAGTAAGATTTTATAAATGTTTTTGAAAGAAGTCTCTTATGCTCACCAAATCTGCATTTATTTGATCAGAGATAGAAATAGTAAAAACAGTAATATTGTGAAATATCATCACAATTTAAAATAACTGTTTTCTATTTTAATATTTTTAAAAATGTAATTTATTTCTGTGATGTTAAAGATTTGAATTTTCAGCATCATTACTCGTGTCACAAGTCATGATCCTTCAGAAATAATTCTAATATGCCGATTTGCTGCTCAAGAAACATTTCTTCTTATTATTAATGTTGATAATACATTATACAATTTATTCAGAATTCTTTGATGAAGTAAAAGTAAAGTAAAAAAACAAACATTTGTTTTAAATTGAAATCTTTTATAACCTTATAAATGTCTTTACTGTCACGTTTGATCTCTTTAAGGCTTATTCACAAATCGATTTATTCACAAATCGATTTATTCACAAATCGATTTATTCACAAATCGATTTATTCACACTGAATAAAAGTAATCATTTATTTTAAAAAAGGCATTGTTGCTATATCCGATTTGTGAATAAATAGTTCTTTTGAGTCCGATTTTTTCAATAAGTCTTTGATCTGCTTCACAAAATTGCTCTCAATGATCCATTCACAAATGTCATTGATCCGGTTTGCAAGTTCAACACAGTGATCCGGTCCCTGCAGTTACCACTGCTTTGAATGAGGAACTTTATCACTGAATAGCAACTCAGTTGTGTGTGAGAAACAAAACAAAATGTATCATTTGAAATATGAAGGGTTAATATATGGCACATGAGTCGTTTGGATTATTATTTTTTTTTTTGTGCTTCAGCAGTTTCCTTTTAAGCATGAAAGCTCCAGTCTAAATATGATATCTGAATGGAAAAAACAATCAGTACATTCTTAAAAAGATATTCTTTTGTGTCCCACAGAAAAGAAAGCCATACAGGTTTGGAACATCATGAGGGCGAGGGCGAGTAAATGATGGCAGAATGTGCCTAAAATGATTTGGCTAGTGTGAAAAAAGCTTTAACTATTTGCTCAGTTTCAAGTCAGCATGGTAATGGTGATTCCAGCGCTTGTTACCTGGCTGATGTTCCACTGCATCTGTTGGGCTCCATATGCCTGCTGAGGAACTGCTGCCATGCTTCCCATCATCCCATTCTGCATTCCTATTACGCCCCCCTGCACCCCTGCCATGTACGGAGGAGCAGCTGGCACTCCTGTCTGCGGCATGACACCTGCCGGTCCCACTATGTTCATCTGTGGAGCCATCATAGGCCCCATCATGCCCTGCTGGGCAGCCAGGGCCTGGTATTGGCCATATCCTGCAGCAGGGACATAGCCCATCTGGGTTGCTCCCATGTACATGCCAGCTAAAACAGAAACAGATAAACATGCATAAACAGAAGAAACAGAAAAGAGCCATATTTTGAGCAAGTCATTTCAAATTTGCCTTCATTCTGAAACGAATCTCACCATGAGCGGCCATGTTTGTTTGAGGCGCTGTACTGCTGTACAGGGACAAGATTGAGTCCTTTGACATCTTCTTTCCGCTGTCCTCGCTTTTGGTGGGGGGATCCAGGAACAGGCTGAGGTTTTCGGGCACTGACGCTGCTACCCGTCCAGTGGGCATGGACCCTGAGTTAGGCTACAGTGGGAAAAAAACACTTCCAACTATTTGGTTTATCCTCTAAAGATGGATTCAAGATAGTAAAACAAAGTTAGGACTGAAGTGAAAACTCAGTGAACATCTTTACCGTGCTCCTGGTGGAGTTTGAGCTGCTGACGGGAGCAGGCAGAGAGGTGAAGAGGTCAAGGGCGGGACTAATTTCAGTGCTCGGTTTGCCATTGGACAAAGGAGCTTGAGGAGCTAGGGCATCTGGAAAATAGAGTCTCAACATCAAAAGTCTATATTGTGGTTGTACTGATACATATGATGTGTATTTTAGCACGTTACCAAGCCCTAGTAAGTCATTAACAGACTGTGACTGCTTCTTTGGAGTGTTTTTGAATTGCTGTGGCTCGTCTTTTTTCTGCAAAACAAACAAACATTGTCTTACTGCGTTAATGATAAAAACATCGTTTTGGTATTTTAAAGGGGTCATATTATGCTTTTTTACATTTTCAACTTTATTTAGTGTGTATTGTTGCTTGTTGAACATGAACAAGGTCTGCAAAGTTACAAAGCATAAACGCTGTTGAAACACTTCAATTGTAGTCTTGAGTTATCTTTTGGGAATATACAAATAATATTGTTAAATAATTCCCGCCCAAGGTATAGGACAAAAAAGGAGCTAGGCCTGGTTGAGTTGCGATAGTGGTGTGTTGAAACTTGCAGATATGGTAAGGGGCATTTCCAAAACACGCTCAAAGTACATGACCAATCACAACACACTGATCCAGCTGACCAATCAGAGCACAGTGTGTCTTCATTATAATGAAAATGTTTTGTCAATGTTTTCAGCTGAGCACAGGTGTTCAATATAAGGTTAGAACAAGACGTAGAGTCTCTTCAAGTAATATTAACCACAGACCCAATTGTACTTGTAAAATCAAAACCTGCTACTTTAAAAACCATTTGAAATTCCTGAGGGAATGCTTGGTTTCAAAATCCTAACTCTCTTCTGGGTTTTAGGTCTATAAACTAGTGGTTCTCAACCAGAGGGCCAGGACCCACTACTGAGCCTCAGGAACCTTCCAAGAAAACCTCAAGATGAGTATCATGAATAACTGAAAAACTATAGTTTTAATTGAGGAACATACAGTTCTTGAAACTTCTGAAATCAATCAATCAGTTTTCATTTAATTTATCAATACTTCCTGTTTCCATTAATCCATTTTTTTGAAAAGCTGCTTTGTCTAGAGCAGTTATACACACACACACACACACACACACACACACACAATATCGGGGAGCATTCAAGTAAAAAAGGTTGAGAACCACCGTTTAAACAGAACAGCTCAAATACACAAATGCAGAAACCCACCAGCCTCATCTTTTCAAAAACAACAGGAGCCCCTTTCGTTACCGTCTCACTCTTTTCTTTCTGAAAATAGACATTAACTTTATTATTTTACAAAAATCAAACTAACAAAAAACTAAAATGAGAATTTTATAATTACAAAATCTTTGGACTTACCCTAAAGGACTGGATTTCAATGCATTTATCCATATATTTCTTCTTATCATATTTGTCACGGATAAAAATCTCAGCAGCTCTGTATCACGGTGCTTAAGGAAACTTTTAACATGAGAAGAGAATAATCTTAAACATACATGCACATATTCATACGTGCTAAAGGATACTGGTCTGTCTCTGGGCGCTGGAAGCACTCTGGTAAAAAGGCCTCGTATAGTCGCCGAGCTTTGGTATTCCCCATCTCCTGAACAGACTGAGCACACACAAAACATGTGCACAAACACATCTATATCATACAGATCATGAGAAAATCATAAACAATAACCTTTCTACTGGAAACCTTGATCCAAAAAGCTTACCTGTATCTGCTCATGAGTCCACTGGTCCAGGTTTACAGATTTAACTCGTGATATGTGCACGCCAAGATTCCGATGGATTCCCGCACAGCGGATACAAATGAAGATTCCAAGATTCCAGGATGCCCATCTGGGACCTGATGGGCAAAAAATAAAAAATGAAGACATTAGAGAAATTAGATATTTAATTAGGACCACAGTTTTATCTACCTTTTTTATTTCTAAGAATATTAAATTAAATAAATAATACTGAAATGGTCACACACACACATATATATATATATATATATATATATATATATATATATATATATATATATTTCATTATATATAAAAATTAAGCTTCAGTTTATCGACCATGGTGGAAGAGCAATTAATTTCCCAGAATGCTCTTCTTTATTCAAAATATTATATAACAGTAAGCTTGTTTTTTTTTTAAAGAAATGTATACTTTTATTCAGAAAGATTGCATTAAATTGATAAAAAAATTACAGGAAAGGCGTTTATGATGTTAAAAAAACCTAGGCTATTCATAATTTTTAAAAAAAAAAATCCTGACAAAATGTATCAGCTTCAAAAATGTTAAGCAGCACAACTGCTTTCAACATTGATAATAATAATAATGAGAAAAAAGTTCATTGAGCAGCAAATCAAGCATATCAGAATTATTTCTGAAGGATCATGTGACACTGAAGACTGGAGTAATGATGCTGAAAATTCATCACATTTGAAAATATGTTAAAATAGAATTTTTTTAATTGTGATAATATAGATACATTACTGTTTTGTGGTGAGCAGAGCACAACTTTCAAAAATCACCCCCACATTTTTTATTATAAAATATAATACATATTATATTATTCATTTAGGCTATTCATTCCAAACTATTCATTTTGTACAAGATATACAATTACAGATTTCATTATGCAGAAAATTTATCTTCCTGTCATTAAAATTTAACTTCCTGTAGAGTGTGGACAGTTCAATTCAAATTCCACCTCATGAACTGAAATGGAGCCAATTCGTAAAATCAGAATTCAGCCCAATCCTCGCTGAAGCAATTTAATGAGTCAGTGAAGGAGAGAATGGACAGAAAAACACAGACGGAAGGCAGAGAGAGATAGAGAGGGCCCCTGCTGAGGAGTGATATTTACATTCTCTTGCTTGGCATTAGTAAAGAAAATAACAAGCTTCACACACTACAATCATTAATCCAGTTTGCCCAGTCATGCGGACAGGCTGGCACAACGCTGATAACACACACCCACCAGGCCCTGCAGCATCTGTACTCTTAAATCACACACACAGGCGCTCAGTCATGATAAAGCCCACAAAAACCATGCCTGAAGGTGCATATATGTGTAGTTATCACCATTTTTCCCTTTCCCTACTTCAAACACATTATGTAACCGTACTCTGCTGAGACAAGAGCGAGCTTCAAAGACAATGCCGAAGACTGTCTCTGAGCACAAGAACTGAGCTTTTCTGCTCTTTTAAAGCAATATTAGTTTTGGCCAGTAGGTGGCAGCACCACATTAAGTTTTTGCTCTGGTTGCTCTCCTGATGTGATGTCACAGAGGATTGTTGTGGCAACATTTCCTCTTAATTGCTTAGGATTCTCTGAAACAAGTGCACAGCATTCTGGGACGGTCATACCTGCTGTTTGCAAAGCGCACCTGCTGTGGTTATATTAATCTGAGTGGATCTAATTTGACACAAAATTGACAGTCTAACCTTCAGTATGCATCAGATGGCACGCCCATGGGCCGTTCGCTGACTGTCTCATGCGTACTGCGCACAAAACTGAAAAGCATTTCAGAAAATAACAAGCTCCGATTAGATGGTGAGGCTTGTGGAGAAGTAATAATGTCTGAATTTGACAAAGTTGCATTGATTTTGAAAAATAATCAGATTTACAAAGACTTAGCAGCAAATGGGAAAGGAAATCATAAAATAATTTAAATTTCATAAAGAAATTTGTTTAGTACTTTGAATAATAAATATTTAGATAATAATAATAATATGAAATTTTATTGATCACTATAACCAGCATATCAGAATGATTTCTGAAGGACAATATGACTGAAGACTGGAGTAATGATGCTGAAAATTCAGCTTTGCATCACAGGATTAAAAACAATTTTAAAATGCAGGTGAGCATTATAAACTTTGTTAACATAGGCCTACTTTAACCATGTATATTTGTAAAATACTACTAATAAAATACATAATGTGCATTTTTATCTACACTGTCATAGTTATGTTCATTTTGTCATAACTATGATACGCTGTAGTCATCTAAGCTATTTGAGTTTGATTTACTAAAAAGAATCGACTCATTAGAGTCATTGATTCAGGAGTCAGACTTCACTGGTCACTGTATGGTTTTGATTCACTCAAAAGAACCTTAGTACCAAGTAAACCTATTCACACAACATAACTGTATATTTTACTGAATTTTATTTTTCAGATGGTAAATCTGAGAAATAATTGGTACTTAATAAATCTGGACTTCTAGTTGAGCCATTTTTTTTTTATTGTGCTATTATTATCTAAGAAATTTCAGATTCACTCACCCCTAATCATCACATAAAACAAAGAACTGCAGTGCTTTAAATGTCGGTCAGACGGTCTTTTCCTGTGTAAGTGGGCGAAAGTGGACCAGACTGTATTCTGGAAATCAATGGACAGGCTAGACAAGACCATCTAACCTTATTTGTTTGAAAGATTTCGTTGTACCAAAAAAGCGCAGAAAGCCAAAATTCAATTATGAAATCTGAGATCTAATATTTATTTGGCTTATAAATGTGTTGATTTGGACCTTAATGGAGCACCGGGGCTTCGGTTCACGTCTGCACTATGCACACGGTCACACTCACATCTGAGATCTGGCATGGACTCTAATGTGAGATGGCCCTGTGCCAGAGGAAAGGGATATTCCCGACGGGATGCACGTTGATTCGCTGCAGCTGTATAAAACACAATTTTCATGAGCTCTTCTGTGCCGCAGGACTCTTTAGATTACCCATTCATCCCCCACCTACAAACATTCCTCCTCTCTCTCTCTCCGTCTCTCTGTTTCCGCATGGCTAAGGGGTAATCAGCTTGCGTGGTATTACTGGAGGACGTCAGCTCAGGCACAGGGAGAGAGAGGGTGTTTGCGTGTGGGATGGAGAACATGTGATAAACAGTCATGTGGAGTCAGGCAGGTTTCAGGGTGAATCACAAAAGAGATGCAGAACAGGGCGGAGAGATTCACACATGCTGTTCACACTTATTAACCTATTAGAGAGAAGACACAGTAAGAGCTGGAGAAAGGACACATGCCATTGCCAAGCCACCTGTTTATCACTGGTACTTGCTAAGCCAAAAATCACCATGCTCATACTTAGGCATTTGAACCCGGTCGGTGACCCCTGCACTGGTGCACATGTCCTGCCACGGACATGATACCTTGAATAGGATGTTATTATTATGATTAGGCTTATGGTTTTTGACCTGGTAGACTAAGAGATTAATGAATATTACTAATGAAAACTTTGGGCTTGGTAAAAAATGTTTTAATGTTTTTCAAACAAAAAGTTGGCAACAATGTGAAAGTCATTTCTGATCAATTTAATGCATCCTTGCTGAATACAAGTATTAATTTATTTATGTGCTGAACCCATGAAACTTTTTAAAGTTAGTGTGTAAAAGTGTGTAGTGAAAATCTATAATATTGTGCTGGGGCATTGTGGGTAGGAGCTACTGGTAGAGAAAAGCCCTGCATTTTCTTACACACGCCAAGCAACTGTTGATAAAAAAGTGAACAGCTTTCCCTCCAGCTTGACGGGGAGCCTTGTTTACCATCTCTGTGGAAATTTACAGGGCTGCAAAGCCGTCGTAATGTTGCTGTTAAAGTTACATTAACATGCTGTGATCTACAATGTGTTCCTCTGACAGACAGCATTCTAGTCTGCCAAAAAAAAAGAGATGAGAGTGAAGAAAGACCAACTCAGAAGAGAAACATGGACTTTGGTTGGACCTGCTGTGAGATGATGTGTACTGAACAAACATGGCCACACACACAAACACAGATGCACACACACACTCTTTAAGTACATAGAAACTGAAAAAGTGCAACATGTTTGTTCACTAAAGACCTGATTTCAAATTCCTTTCTAAACAGAATCCAAACATACAGAAAAACCTGCTCATGACGCCACATGGATCAACACATCACATGTCTTAAGGCAATGTTGCCATCAACGGGCAACCAGGTGAGACACAGGGCCCACAACAGATCTAAAGTATCCAGATAGGAATGTGTTGCCCGTTCTCAATGGGATAGTGCCAAAGCAACATCGCTCGGCTACACTGCCCGGCATCATTGCTCAAAAAAGTTGCCCCATGTATCACTTTAAGGATATCTGAAGTCTTGGATCACGGAGAAAAGCATTGTGGGGGAAATCACATACTGTCTATGTAGGTACTACATTTGAATTTTAACCTACTTTGTGACCATTAAAAAAGTATGTTCTATATAGTATGAGTGAGTGAAATTCTGATGTACTACATCAGCCATGTTATTATTGTCACATGACCTATCAGTTGCGTTTCCTCACTGCCATTCATTAATCCTCTCCTGTGGCCTCATGGGATAGTAAAGTGTCCATTGAACGCACACTTCAGAATCTGTCGGGAAGTAGTAGGTCATCTTTTCGCTTGCTGTTTTTCGAATGCCAATTTGGAGTACTGTTTTCCGCATACTATATAGTGGGAAGTGTTCGATTTCGGACGAAGCGTTGGTTTCTCCAGCTAGGATGAGGGATTGTTGGTCTGACAGGATACCAGTTTTTTTTCTGGAAGCTACAGGGCTTCTCACCCCAAAATATCCAGAGGACATGAAATGACTCTGGCACCCCTCAAAGCAGATGGACTTTTTAGTTTATTCAGGATTGAAATTCATAAAGACAGGCCTTGTATTTAATTACGCAGACATGAACTCTCAGTGTCACACCATTATCACGTATCTGTGAGCGGTATTAGGACTAGTTTGACTTTCATGCTAATCTCCAAAGCCGACACTAGTTTTGTTTCTAATTCACTTTAAAGTAGTCTATATATTCATTTTCCGAAAGAATTGCAGAAATACTGTAGACTTAGTTTTCTTTAAATGTTGAAGCCGTGTGGGTCTTGCAGACAGCTTTTTACAGAAAGAAGAGTCAGTGTTGTTCCACTCAATGGTAGGGGCTTCAAACAGTTGATAGTTGAAAAATGTCTTTAAAATGTGAGTTTAATGTGAGACCAAATATTCACTATAGGGGTCAAATTGTCTTTAGATAACTTTTCAATTGTGGGAAGCAAGCCATTCTGCAGTATTCTCCTCCACTCCAAAGCATTACATTTCTTTTTTACAGAGAAGCAGCTCACCAATATCAGCTGCTAAAAAGGCTCATGCTTCACTGTAGAGTTGCATTTACTATTATATTTCTCAGCAGATTTTCAAAGACACCGCTCTGGAGCATTACCATGCAACTTATGTTTCATTATGACTCATCACTCCACACACAACTCCCATATTCAGCCAAAAAAAAAAAAAGAAATCTGTCTTTTATGTTTTTCTGAGACAGCAATGGATTAAGTAGTGCACTTGCTTACATTTAGCTAATTTCCTGACTAAAATGTGTGGTTAAGACATTAAAATCTAAGTGTTAAGCCATTTTTTGGCTTGGTCCATTTTTTTTGGCCCAAGAGTGCACATCATTATAAAACAGCATCTAAATTGAGTGAAGCACATCATGTGGCAGCCATGTGAATAAAATCCTTTCATTCATTCCTTAACTAGGCTAAATGTTCTAGAAATAACTACTGGGTAAAACAAACAACAATTACAATCGGAGAGAGATGCTTCCAGCACAAGACCATGTACAGCTCAGACAGTATCTGATACAGCCTATTGAAAATCATCAGAACCCACACAGAAGGATCTATATAAATATATTCAACTGGTGTCTGGTTTTATTTCTATGATTTTGTTTATTAGACTCGTTAGACACCATGACAACCATTATTCACCCTTTTCATTCACACAGACTATATCTATATCCTCAATTTATCCAGAATCGTGCAGCTCTAGTGGTACGTTATTGTCAAATGCGATAAGAGCATTAACCTTATAGCGCCGCTCACCGGACTCTTATTTTCCGAACTGCCACAATATATACAACAAGCAACGCGTGTTATAATGAACGTATTTTTAGCGACATTCACTGGACATTACACTTTGAAAGTGTCACAAAACCTGCAAGAAGCAACGTAATATTTTGTAGAAATGCCGCCACTCACACGATTTTCCAATGAGTCTTGGTTGGAACATAAGTACATTGGCTCCATTGGTGAGAGGCCGAGAAGGTCTATAAGGGACAGTCATCGTGTCCTCCCGCATCACATCCTCAATCCACTCCAGCCTCAGCCTCCACTGTGATATCTCCATGACAACCCCAGAACAAGAGAATGCAAATGAGCCTCATATACATGTTCTGGGAGAAAAGGTCACATGTGAAACCAATTCCGTTCTCTGATTTCCATTTCCAACACAACCTGTCCCTCACATACAATCAACCTGCAACTAATAAGACAAAAAAAAAGAATCAAAATGATGACACACTGAGAAACAGATAAGTGTGAGCATTATGAGCACCAACAGACATAAAGATAAGAAATAGCCCTTTAATGCACAGTTCCAGCAGCTTAATGAACGGATTGTTAAAAGACAGCATCAGTTGAACTCCAGAGATTATTATAGCTCCTTGTATTACTCACATGATTGCAGCTCAATACTAAATTACAGACTACAGAAAGTGAGCTTCAAACAGGAAAACAAAGGTAGTTACCACCATGCAAAGTTGTTAAGGTGACACGCTTAAAAGAAACCATCAAAGGAAATCTATACTTAACTAAAAAACTGTCTCTAGATGAATTATTGTGGCTTCCTATCACAACAGCACAATATCTGGGCCTATTTCTGTGTGCTTTCAGTTGTCTATCTCTTAAGTCTGATCAATGCATTTAGCAAACACATTCAACCTGGAGCCAAAATGATCACTCAACAAAAGCCAAATAAGAGCTGTAACTTGAAATGACAAAATGTTTACCTTTTACCTGGAATGCCTTATGTTGTCTGTACTCAATTGATTTAGTAAACTCTTTCCCTCAAGTTAATTGAGTAATGGAGTCTCTCAAAACTTATGTTTAAAGGGATAGCCTTCACCCAAAAACCGTCATGTTGTTCCAAACCCATAAGACTCATTTCTGAATTTAGGCTTTTATTCACATACAAACATTGATCAGCGAGCATAAACAGAAGCTCGACTGAACTTGCTTGACGAGCAAGAACAAACCTCTTGTGAAAGTTCAAACGTGCTGCGCAACACGAGAATGAACCTCATTGGTTTTTGCACGTCGAGTGATTATGTTGGATTATGTTGAATGTTTATATGTGAACAAAAGCCTAAATTCAATCAGTTCATCATATAAAGCGATTGTGTCTCTTCAGAAAATGTGGACTAAACGGCTCAATTCAAATGGATTATTTTTACGATCTCTTTATGAACTTTTTGAAGCTTTTCGAAAGTGGTTGCGTGGACCGTCAATGGAGGGACAGAAAGCTCTCAGATTTCATCAAAAAGATCTTAATTTGTGTTCCGAAGATGAAAAGAAGTCTTACAGACAGCAAGATGGCGCCGGTGTGTTTGGCTGGCCGTCTGCTCCCTGTTCTGTTTATTTGGTTTTATATTTCCGTTTTAATTCAAAATGTTTTTACTTTATTTGTTTATGACCGTCAAATGCTTTTGAATATAAGGGACTCTGTTGAGTTTTCATCGAACGCTGATTTAAAATTCCTTCAATCAAACTACTTCCCTCCATTTTTGAAAACCGTCCCGGCCTGGGAAAGCCGGTTGCCGTGGGATTTTCATGTAAAGAAACGCCATAGGAGAAGAGGAAAGCGAGCGGGCATTGCGGCTAAACTGAAGTTAAGTTTAGTGCGTCAGCCGAAATCGCGTCACGGTTTGGATTGCTCTCAGCTTGGGCCTGGATCCGGTCGCTTTGTTATGCGGCGATCGTTTGAGGTGGCTCCATGGATTTTACCTGTGACCCAGGATACACTTTTAAACTATTCCTGTTGTCGGACACCTCGATCTCGTCACAGAGGTGTAAATCTCTGCAATCTTCGCCCGCTGTGCCGTGCAGCACAGCCGGACTGCGATCCAGTAAGTGTCAAGATGGCTCTGGTAAACGCAAGATCTCTTTTGTAAATAAGACATTCATCTTGCGAGATTTCTTCAACTTAAATAAACTGGATTTTTTACTAGTGACTGAGACTTGGATGAGTATGGGGGATACAAGCCCCTTTTCTGAACTTGTGCCCTCAGACTGGTCTTTTTTTAACTGTCCTAGACTTCCTGGCAGAGGCGGTGGCCTTGTGTCTGTTTTTAAAAGTAATTTTTGCTGCCGATCTTTAAAGACAGAAATGTTTTCTAGTTTTGAAGTTCTGCTAAATATGGATCAGTTAGCGATCGCTGTGGTTTATCGCCCTCCAAAACCAAATAAGGATTTCTTAAATCAGTTAGCAAACTTTTTAGGAGATATTGTTGTTCAGTATGATCGCCTTTTGATTGCGGGGGATTTTAATATCCACGTAAAACCCAACCCATAAACAGGGCCACACACTAGATCTTGTGCTGTTGCACGGTATTTCGATCTGTGAACTTGAAATCCTTGATTTGAGTTTCTCTGATCATATGCCTGTTACATTCACTTGCTCCTTCCCAAATAAAGTTTGAAAACACAGAGGGTTTCACAGCAGATTCGTACCTTTTGCCCTTCTTCTAGTGATCCTTTTTCTTTTCTTTTTAATGAGGCTTGCCAAATGTATGGTCTTGATTCCCTTTCAAATCTGCTTAATGTTGATGAATATCTTATGTTATTCAATTCCATTAGTAACGACATAATGAATTCTGTGGCTCCACTAAGAGAAAAACGGCAAAAGCCTAAAGCTGAACCTTGGGTAACTAGCACCACACTTGAACTTAGACGGGTTTGTCGTAGAGCGGAGCGAAAGTGGAAAAAAGACAAATTACAAGTGTCTTATGAAATATTACGCGAGTCATTCATTACATACCAAAAGTCAGTAAAAGCTGCAAAATCTTTATTTTTCTGACATTATAGCAAAACTCCCACAAACCTAAAATACTTTTTACTATCTTAAATTCGGTTGTGAATCCTGTGAGTGCTGTCTGCTTTAATGCATCAATGCAGTATGTGATAGCTTTTTAAAGTTTTTCACAGATAAAATTGTTGATATAAGACAAAATATTGTATCCTCAAACTATGAGCCATCTATTCTTTTTCCCTATGTCTCATCTTTTCAATTTCAGACAGTGTCTTTAATTTCACTTAAAGATATTATTAAGAAACTAAAACCTACTACATGTCTGCATGACATTATTCCAACACATTTTTTGCTGCAGATTTTTAATGTTGTTGGACTTAGCATATTAGGTATAATAAATAAGTCCCTTCTCACAGGTGTTGTTCCTAAATACCTAAAACATGCAACTGTAAAACCCCTACTTAAAAAACCCAATCTCGACCCAACCACACTTTCCAATTATAGACCGATTTCAAATCTATCTTTTATTTCAAAAATTTTAGAGAAAGTTGTTTTGGAACAACTACAGAGTCATTTGGAGTTAAATAGTGTTTTTGAAAAATTCCAATCTGGGTTTAGAAAATACCACAGTACTGAGTCTGCTTTATTAAAAGTTTTTAATGATATTTTATTGTCTGTTGACTCAGTGGATTCTGTGATTCTCCTGCTCTTGGATTTAAGTGCTGCCTTTGATACTGTGGACCACAAAATTCTTATCTCACGACTTGAACAATGTGTGGGTATTGAAGGCTACACTTTAGATTGGTTTAAGTCCTATCTGAATGCTAGAACGTTTTATGTTTGTCTAGATGGGTTTTCTTCTTCTGTTTCTGTTTTTGATTATGGAGTTCCTCAGGGCTCCATTCTGTCGCCAGCTCTGTTCTCGTTGTATTTGGTTCCTCTGGGGACTATCTTCTCTAAACATGGGGTGTCATTCCATTTTTATGCTGATAACACCCAGATTTATCTGCCTCTAAAGAAAAATGATGAAAAGGGCCTAAGCTTATTATCAGCGTGCGTGTCTGATGTTAAGTCCTGGTTTTCCTCAAATTTTCTTCATCTAAACGAGAGCAAAACTGATGTTATCGTTTTTGGTACCTCAGGTGTTTCTATTACTCCCAATGGTGACCTGGGAGATTTGGCCCCCTATGTAAAACACTCAGTGACAAACTTGGGTGTTGTTTTTGATTCTGCTCTCAAATTTGACAAACAGATAAATGCCGTAGTTAAATCTAGTTTCTTCCAATAAAGACTATTATCTAAGGCTAAGAGTTTTTTAACATTTACAGAGTTTGAGAGAGTGATTCATTTGTTCATTTTATCTAGACTTGACTATTGTAATTCTCTTTATATTGGAATGAGTCAATCCAATATTAGTCGTCTTCAGATGGTTCAGAACGCAGCAGCCAGACTTTTGACTGGCACAAGGAAGTTTGTTCATGTTACCCCAATACTGCGTTCGTTGCACTGGCTGCCAGTTTGTTATAGAGTTGATTTTAAAATTCAGCTTTTTGTTTTTAAAGCCATAAAAAAATGTAGCTCCAAACTATCTCTCTGATCTTTTGAAATTAAACGACTGTGCTAGATCATTGAGGTCATCTCAACAAAGATTGTTGATGGTTCCAAGATCAAGACTGAAGACAAGAGGTGACCGTGCATTTTCTGTTGTTGGTCCAAAACTGTGAAATAGTCTTCCTGTATCTTTAAGACTAATATCCACAGAGTCTGTTTTTAAATCTAAGTTAAAAACCTACCTGCTTTCACTGGCTTACAATTGTCCTTGATTTTAATGTTGAATTGTCAAATTGGTGTTTCTGATGTAAACTCCCTTTATCATTTGCTTTGCGGTCTGTCTTGTTTTTAAGATATCTATTCTGTTGTACAGCACAATGGCCAACTACTGTTGCTTTTATTGTGCTATATAAATAAAAGCTGATTGATTGATTGATTGATTACTGGTTTGGAACGATATGAGGATGAGTAATTAATGACAGAATTTACATTTTTGGGTGAACTATCTCATTAAGTTCACTTACTGAACTGAAATAAAACATACTGAACAACAGTAGCCTATATTAAATGCCTTTATTGACATTTAATTTCACCATATTAATGAAATATTAATGGTCACAATGTTGACTCAAAGTTTACAACAAGACCTATTCATTTTCCAAACTTTTGATGGTGAGTGTGGAACAGTTCTCGCATTAAGCTACCAAAAACAAAATGATTAGGAACTAGGCTAGATTACAAGGTGCAGTTTCACTGAGAGACGCTCATATCGGTCTTATATAGGCTAATACTACAAGTGATATGACTTGCAATGTTTGTCACACAGCTAAATAATCCAATTGTCATGGACCAAAAATGCATTTAAATAAAAGAAAAGAACGCAAACAACACACTGTCATGCCTATTAAGAACTATTTAGAGTCAAGTTTCTCAATTCATCTGTCACTGGCAGATTGGAACCTATATCCTGAGTTCAAAACACATGGCAAGGCATTACCACGTATCGTAAGAACACTCTTCCCTCTAATGAACAAACAGCCAGAAAGCAAACAATCCTGCATGCTAGTGGAAGCTTTGCTCTAGCCTGTAAAGAAAAATAGGCTTGTGTTATTTCCACACATACTGTAAAACTCTTCAGCCCAAGTTGTGAATTAGATCTTTGAGCCACCACCCCTATTCAGGTTTTAACACAATGGCAAAGTGCTACAGAAATGCAGTAATAAGTTCATAATATTAATACTGTAACCCTTTGCAATGACTAACTTTCACACAATGTGTCAAATCAGATTCCAGTTGACCATTTCTCACAGTTTCAACACAAAACACAGTTTGTTGTTGTTGTTGTTTTTTCAGTGAGAGCAAAGTAGCCTACACATTTGTGCACATTTATGTGGAAACGGCTCATCATATGAATAATCTAACCTGTTAGCCTTCCTTGACACTGTGAGCTGTTTACCTTATTGTTCTACAAATAAATGTAGGCCTTGTTTTGATTGTCTGCAAGGATTTCCCCGCTGTGATTTTCACTGCTTCACAGCGCTGTATTACAGGCTGTATTACACAAGCTTCTTCTCTTGCATCATGTATTTGTGAAATAGAAAGTATGAAGAAGGGAACAAACATATGTTACACAACCAATTGACACATTCAAAACAAGTAAAGAAGCATTCAGATAGAGCAACTGGAATATGTAGGAGAGGACACAAGAAGTTTTGGATGTGCTCAAGCTCAGTACAAGAGACTGGGAACAGATTACGTCAGACCCATAGCAGTCGGCCTCTAAGAATAAGGAGAAGGGCAGAACGGTGTCCCTTATGGGCTGGAGGTCAAACAGGGAATTCACTCAGCCAACATAAAGGGTTTGACAAGTGTTACACAATTTGCCCAGTACTACAGTGTTTGCGGACTGTCATTTGTGCAATGTGTGTAAAACAAGTTCATGTGAATTTTAAGCACAACGGCAAAGGTATCTTCAGTAACATCTCAAATAAAACCAAAAACAAAATGTCATTATCATTGTTATTTGAACTCTTTATCCCATGGCCAAATCAATACGGTGGTTATTTAGAAAAAAATTAATAAAAAATAAATATACGAAGTCAAAATTTGTATGGATGGAATACTGCAGTATTTATAATCCGTGCACATCATTATTTTTTTTATTTCATGAGCCCTCCAAATCTTTAATCAAAATAACTTTGCCTCTCATTTGCAACATCATCTGAAGGCAGAACAACCTGTCACTTACATGAGATCACAGCAAGAGCAAACCACAACCATCCAATCAATTCCCGTTGGATAAAATCAAGCCCCGCCCTAATTTATTTCATTTTTGTTCGAGAAGCTGTTTCACTCGGATACAGTATGTCACAATAGGGAAGAAAAGACTATCACAACTTCCTTTTCATGAACATTTTGGCTGCATTTAGTTTAGCGCTTAAGTTGCACGAGTGCCCACTACTGACGGAACCCTTGCAATATGTTTAAATGGACCCTAAACCCTTGATCGCTTGGAATCTGCTATGGGAGTAGCTGTTGTTACGTAACTATCATGTTGCATTGTGGTCTATGGATCTGTCTGAAGTGTACACTTACTTACTACCTCAGTCAAAATCAAAGGATTGAGGGTCTGTCCAAATGAACGTCCCTTATCAACTTCCCAAATAAAAGCCCAGTTGCCTAGTTGAAATGAGAGGATACCCAGACAGCAACATGGTGTCGGCACAGATCCGGTATATGGATTCAACGGCAACGCATACCATAAGTGGTCCGGATCTGGGCCGACACTATGCTGCTGTCTGGGTAAATGATAAAGGATGGCTAAAGGAAGTCCGATTCATTGGCGCAAATCAGTTCTTTTAAACAATTAATTTCAAAGATCTAGCCTCGCTTTAAAACTCAGGAGTTATTTTATGTCTGAATGTGGTTACATCATCACGTGGTCCTTATTACGCTTTAACAAATTTTAATAAGGCCACAAAGATATAGCCTATCTTGGTTATGATTTTCACTTTAAAAAAGCTGTAGCCTAATTGGTGTCCCAATTCAGTCTGTTGCAGCCATTCAAGTCATTTAGAAACTACATTTACTTTACACAACACTAGTGTTCACTTACTGTACACCTGGCTAAGGTGACAAGAAAAGTTATTTAAAGCAAGTTTAAAATTACTTATGAATTACTTCAATTAAAAGATAAAATAACTCGTTTGCTTGTTGAAAAATACAATTGAGTCATACTTATGTTTACTATACATGTTGTACAGACTGTGTTTCCTGAAAACATTGTAAACCTAAACTGGGTCCAATGGTTTCCAAGATATAGCCTAACGTTCTGGGTTACGAATCGTTTTAGTAAACGCGCAACCCAGACCGGTTCAACTGATTCATCAAACAGATCCGATTCAAAGGAATGATTCGCTCACGAATAGGGCAACAACACACACCAACCAAACTGATGTAAAACACACAGGGCCTAATCCAAAACACTAATACACAAACACCGAACATACAATAAACTCAATTTCTAACTGCAGAAATAGGAAACCGTGGTAAGAACAGTTCAATATGAAATATGAACCTTACCTTTCGCGTGACAATCAGCGCAAAACTTGTTTTCCTCTGACGCGAGAAGAGATGTGAGAACAGCCTGATAGCGGTCAATGTCTTTGACTGATTTACCCGTCATCTTCAGAAATCAGTATCTCACTGATCGACCTGGTCTGTGATGGTCCGAAGCCGCCGAGAAGATGTTCAGATGTTTGTCCGTTAATGAAACACCGGGAAGCGGATCACTGACAGGCTGCTGCAGATGAAGAGGGAGAAAACACTACAGTACTGCTGGCTTCCGCTAATCTTACCAGGAAGAGGAAAAAGCTGTGAATCACGGATCATATAAAAAACACCATATTCCCCTCTGTACATTCGCTGGTCCTTGACACCCAACTTTCCACCCGCAGTATCAGAGACACATCTAGCACGTTCACGCGCTAACAGTTAACGTTACATTTCAGTATTACTCATCTCATCATCATGAGTCACCGCTCTGCCTCTGTTGTGTCTGCTTGTGGTCTACAGACGTGCCGTTTAAAACATTTACTAACTAAAAGATATAAACTAAACCCAGCATCAGAGGAACAATTTCGGTCGTGATGTTCGCCGTTCAGAGATATGAATTACAACCCCTTTGTGTAATTTCTGGAAAATGTGAAATCGCGCCCCCCAGCGGCGAAAGCAACACTGCGCACATCCGATTGATCAACATCTTTTCACACAGGAAACATGTTTTAAGGACTGTATCTTTGTAACTATAAGGGGTTGAGTCAAAACTACATTTATACAAAGATGTAATTTCCCTAGCAGTTGTTTTAAACACCTAGTTGGAAATATTAAATTAGTTAGTTTAGTAAGTTACAGCCTAGCTGAGCACTAACCACACCAATGGGCTACACGCACACGCAGGCAAGAATCGAATATGATAAAAGGTAGGCCTATATTTTAGCCAAAAGGTTGAAATGTGTTCTCAGTCAGGATGTGTATCACATAACGCTGCGATGGAGAGGTGTTTTGGCTACTTTATGTTTTTTGGGGTGGGTTTTACATCATGAAGGGTTTGTTGTTTAAATATTGTTTTACTGTTATGATTCTGTTGAAACTGATTATTTAATGGCTAATTCCACTGTCACAACTTATGCCATATCATTTTTTTTAATTGAACTGAATCTGAATAGCCTTTTATACAATTAATATTATTTAAATTAATACTATTATACATTTGTTTTTATTAATTTATTATATATAGATATATACAGATATATAGATATGTAAATTTAGCTAAATGTCATTAAAAAAGGCCAAAGAAAAGTTGCTGGTGTTGTACATTTAGGGGTAGGCTATATTCCAAGCCTCCTATATTCCAGACATGAGTGTCTGTTTATTATGCGTCAAAAACAATCATTCCTTCGTCCAGAAGCTCCACAGACCGTCCCCTAAATCAACATCATGATGTCAAGTGTACATATTCTACAATCTACAGTATTGAGGTATTCAGTAATGGGGGCGTGAGGAAGTTAGCTCTAGAGCTCTGTTGTCTGCATGTTCAATCATCAGAAGTCTCCGCCTCCTGCACGGGCAATGGCTTCTCAGGTCTGTCCGCTCCTCAGTGTGTTCTCTGGGTTCTCTGAGCTCCTTGAGTTCTCATGGGCTGGCTGTAGGGCTGGGTTACACCTCTCTCAATCCTCCCCTCAGGTCCCTGCCACTGTGTTATTCTTCCCTGTCCTGGGCAGCGCACACACTCACATACACACACCTTTCTTTTCCCTGGATCCACCATCCTGGGCTGAGAAGCCAGGAGAAGAGGGTGGCAAGGTTTGGAGAAACCGTCGGGACGATAGTGGATCTCCACCATGGCTAGATTCTTCATGATCTTCAGAAGCTTGGTCCTGTTGCAGGCGCTCTGCTTGGCCTTATCACAAGTGGTGAGTTTGGCTGCGCTTATCTACTTTTTCTGGATGCTGGATGATCTTGGGTTTTGATGTCAAGCATGAGATCATGTATCTTGGAGAACATCTTAAGGATTGAGATATGATTTACTGTGGATGGGACTGGATATTTATTCATTTAGATCAAATTATACAATAGTTGACTAGTTTGGTAGGTGACCTGTTTGCAGGAAACTTTTGATCCTCAAAGTTGCAAGATTTTAGACTTTTTTGTTGTTGTTGTTGTAATCTTCTAAAAGTTCACCTAAGTGGCTTTATACAGCATGCAGGCCTGGTATTGAGCAATATATTACCCTCAGCTGTGTTATCTTTTGATTCTGAAAGCTTAAACAATTCAGTTTTAGTAACTGAAATGAGTAAATGGAGACCTGCTGAATAAAATATGAAGCAGAAAGTGAACATCAGACGAATAAACAGAGAGAGGAGTAGGTAGAAACGGAGAGATTACAAAGAGCCCATTGAAAATGCACTGAAGCTGCTATTCAAACAGACAGAACCTGAAACTGCTTTCAGCGGAATAACACATACTTGTTACATTTAGATGAACCACCTCAGAGAAAAATGCATGCGTGAATCGCATATGCATAAAATGCAATGGACCCAATGAATGTGTACTTATTTTGAGTCCACCATCTTATAAACTCTTGCATTAAAAAACAGACTATCTTTGATGCTGTATGGGGGAGGGTCTGAGTAAACATTCCCAGCCTCTCTTTCCCACCCCGGATGCTCTGATCATCTAGCCAAGGCCTTTCATTTGGTTTTCATCACAAACCTTGTTCTGTCTATCAAATTTAAGTAAGTAAACATGTCTGAGGCAGTGTGAACTAAAACTAAAAGTCATTTTCAGTAAGCTGGACTATAGCTGGACTAAAGCTGGAATAAAATAAGCTATAAACATACGCTTGAAAAATGTAATAAATGAAAAATAAATAGAACTATTTAAAACATTTTTTATAAAAATGACAAATGCACTTAATAAAGTTGCTAAAACTTTTGAATAAATGCTGTAATAGCATATAAATAATAATTGTCTGAGGTCACAATTCCGGAACAATATAGGCTTTACTTGTTTAATTATCCAAAATTAGACTTGCATACAAGAGAGATACAACTAATTTCATAAATTAGAGGTTTCATTTTTTTAATTGTTTACACAACATTTTTATAATAAATTGCATAAATTGCTAGGTTTGTGGAAGTTAAATATAGAACGCTGTTTATATTCAAGCGACTGACAGTGCACATGTAAATGCAAAGGTTATGAAAATGCACATGTACATGCAATGTAAAGGCTTCAGTATTGATGAAATTAAAAACTTATTTTACTTTAAAACTTTAATTTTAGACCGGACCACCTGGACCCCAGGGCCCTCCTGGTTCCCCTGGTCCCGCTGGAACGCCCGGTGCCGACGGCATTGATGTGAGTATTGGAGCCACTTGACTGCACCACAGATCGAGCTGGTACAAAGACAGTCATTGTGCACCTTGTTTCATGGGCCCCGAGTTCACCTGCACTGCCAAAATCTTGCCAATAGGTGGCGCGCAAAATAAAAATAATCACACAAAAGGGTTCTGTTAGAGGGTTGCCTCTTTCCCATATTGAGAGAGAGAGAGAGAGAGAGCTAGTAGATGTTGGTTATTTGATACAGTTGTGGCGTAGAGGGGTTCAGTATAAAGACACTCAGCAGGATATACAACGAGCCCGACTGATACATATCATAGAAAAAACAGAAACAGGATCCAAGCGTTCTCCCATGAGCTTCTACAAATACTGTAGGATATTTCGATTTTATAGTCATAAATAGTGATATATGCATATAAGGAAATATACAGAACTCGGACACCCAAAATACTGTAAATTTGACCCTATAAAGAGGTCAGGATGGAGGAGGAGCTTGTTTGTGTGTGGAGTTGTACGTACATAATTTTTTTTTTTTTTTATACATTCCTTTGACATTTTATATAGGCCTATGCTAACATACTAGCTTTTGCAAAGGCTGTGAGAAATTGAGGTTGAATACTTCAGATTAAATTACGTTTACTAAGTTGATATATTTTGTTGTACTCTGTTTGTTTTTGTTTTTTGCAAAAAGCATTATTATTAATTCCCTGAAATATTGCTATAGAAGAAACTGGATGATTTTTTTTGTTTGTTATTGATTTGTCCCATACTTTATATACTTCACAGTCTTACAGTCCATCTTTGCTACTGTTGTATTTCCCTTTTACAGGGTGAGAAGGGTCCTCCTGGACCTCCCGGACAACTAGTAAGTGACTACCAGTTGATCATAAATTTGCATTTGATATATTTAAGGTAAAATAAAAAGCCTGTTTTATATTTTCATATATATATTAAAATGCCATTTATTCCTGTGATAGCAAAGCTGAATTTTCAGCATCATTATTCCAGTCTTTAGTGTCACACGACCCTTCAGAATTCATTCTAATATGCTGATTTGCTGCTCAAGAAACATTTATTATTATTATCAATGTTTAAAATAGTTGTGCTAATTAATATTTTTTGCAGAAACCATGATGCTTTTTCCCCATGATTCTTTGATGAACAGAAAGTTCAAAAGAACAGCATTTATTTGAAATAAAACAGTCATTTTTGATTAATTTGATGCATATTTGCTCAATAAAAGTGTTAATTTATTTTTTTTAAAGTGAAAATTCTTACTGATCCCAAACTTTTGAAAGGTAGTGTAGGCTATATTATTTTATTTTTTTAATATATACTTTATTGGTAACACTTTATTTTATAGCGTCATTGCAACAAACATATGTTACATGTAGTTACCATAGTAATAACTATAAATTATGCATAATTACATGCAACTAACCATAAACCAAACCCAGATCCTAACCCTATAGCACATGCAGTTACTTAAATATTACTCAGTACTTAATTGTATAAATACAGTGTAACAAAGACACCTTCAAATAAAGTGTAACCAATTTATCTAATAAAAATAAATGCATTTATTTTGCACCAAAGTCAAACTCAAAGAACTGAGTGTTTGACAGTATTTTACCTTTTTCATGTGTGAATCACTTTACAGGGTCAAAAGGGAGAGGCAGGTGAGCCTGGTCCTGATGGATCTCCAGGAGAGGATGGCATTGATGTGAGTGACACCTACAATTCAGGAATGACATATTTATACTGTAGCTCAGCCATTAAAAAAAGGCAGTTAAGTTTGTACTTTGGAGCTAAATCTTGTTTTGAATCAATACGTTTGATTCATAATGAATAATGATTTGATATCCTGTTCTGATGAAGGTTATTCACACCTACACTGAAATGCTGGCGTGAGACTGAGAAAAGAGATGTTGGTCCTAATGAGCAAGACTTTCTCAGTCACATGCTAAGAAGCAAACATTCCTTATTGGATTTACCACTTAATCTGTTCTGGAATGCCAGTCCCTGGTTTTCTGCTCGCTGGAATGTTTGTAGTTAGAATTCTATGTATAAAAGTATCTTTAAAAAAAATTGTTCTGCTTATGAATCAAGTCGTCGCCATTATTTATATAGTGCTTTATGCAATACAGATTGTCTCAAAGCAGATCTATAGTGATAAATAGGAAAATAATAATCAATGATGCAAACAGAATTCTGTAAAATGCTCTAAAAAAGAGCTGTGTAAAGTTCATCAATTAATGAGTTTAATTCAGCTATAAAGCAGTGATGTCATCATCCAGCTCAGGTCGGTTCTCATTGAAATTGAAATCATTGAATCATCTTAGAGGTGTTTACATGACTCAGTGAATGATTCTAAATGATTACCGTTTGATTATTATTCTGAAGGCTTGTTTTCCTCTGTTATCTCTCCAGGGTTTGATTGGTGCTAAGGGTGAGAGGGGTCCTCGTGGTAATCCAGGACCAAAGGTGAGGAATTTATATTTTATGTTTAACGCAGCATACACACAATCTACTCCATTCTAGTGGACAATGAGTTGGCCAACCAACACACAATACAATCACACAACATATCTTTAAATGTCGAAAATGTGATAATAAAGGAGAATGACTGAAAAGAATATCATGAATAATGAATGTCATGTATGCATACTGAGGGTGTTATGAATAATATATCATCTTTTCTGTCATTGTTAGTCTAAAAGTGTATAAAGAATGGAACACATCTAATTCCACATGATGTTTGATTGATTTTCACAGGGTCAGCCAGGGCCGGTTGGACAACCAGGGCGACCTGTAAGTATAAAAATATTTAAGGAATTTGTTGAACAAAAATAATGATGCGAGTCCACCACTTGCAGTTTCTCAAACTATTAAACAGGTGACACTGTAGTACACAAAACAGTACAATATACGACCTGATTTTTGATGTTTGAGTGTTTCTACAGACACAATGTGCTGTATTCAAATGCTAATATCCTACAATGAAGCTCTGTTGCTAATATTTTTATTTTATTTTTACCTTCAGGGACTCGGACTGCCTGGACTTCCTGTAAGTAAGCCAATTCATAAGCCAATTTTTATCCTTATCCTTATTATTCCAAGTGAAACTGAGTCAATCCCGCGGTTTCACAAACAAGGTTTAAAAGCCTAGTCCCAGACTAAAATACATGTTTAAGCTGTTTTAACTGAAAGCAACTTGCACTGACATATCTTTAAATATCAAGATGCACACCAGGAATGTTTTTTTTTTTTTCTAAGGAACGTTTATTAAAGCTATTTAAATGTCCTAATTAAATCACGACCTAATCCTGGCTTCTGTCTGTGAAACCAGGCCATATGTATAAAATGAATAAAATGTAGTTGGGTGGGAATGAGAAGATTACAAAAACGTTTTTTTAGGCTACTAGAATAACATACACCAGTGAATCATGCCCTATGAATATGCATATGCCAATTATACAGGAGCTTTGACTTTTAACCAGAGTGATTTGTTTTTTCAAAATTTTCTCACATGCATTTTCAGTGAGAATGATTTGTGCACTTTTACTGTTTGCTTGAAAACTATTTTGCATTGCAATGCAAACCCTACAAATCCATAAGGGATCTTAGCCCACAGAGGTTTCTTCTGTTCTTAGATCCGACAGCACACGCTTATTATGTATTGGATTAATAAACAAGTGTCTAATTTAATCTGTTCATAATCTCATTACAGGGAGCACCAGGCCCCATTGGACTTCCTGGACAAATTGGGTCTACTGGGCAAAAGGTCGGTCTCGTTCGAATACATCTTCCTAATAACATCCTAGAACACGAATCTTTCATGGTTAAGAATGCTGTTCATACTTAACCTTTGTTACTAGCTAAGCAAACTGTTTTCGTTGTAGCATAAATAGTTTTAGTGGTAAAACATCACTCTGTAAACCCATTTAATTAAACGGATCACTGAACTGACGCCTGCTTGCACTCACATCTCTCATCACAGGGTGTCTTGGGAAGTCCTGGACCTCCAGGATTACCCGGACCTCCAGGAAAGCCTGTAAGTCACAGTAATGTTTCATTTACTTCACTTTGAAATGTAGTCTTCTCAAGTGAAACCACAAAATCTAATTCTGTGTATAACGCTGTAGGGCTGATAATAAATCAGTGTCAGAACAGTGTAAAATTACATCTCATCTCATACTGGCATATTTCTGGGCGCATGTTTTATTTCATTTTCTACTCTATTTCATTTCATTTCTTGAAGGCATCCATTTGGGATCTGCTTCAGAACCTTTTGACTCCATGATAAATAAACTCTCCAAACATATTTATTTCTTCCAAGCCACCTGCAGTGCATTTATATCATCTTTCTCAATTTCTTTATGTCATTGTCATTTTCAGGGTCCACCAGGAAAGTTTTTGGGTTTAGAGGAAGGCAGCGCTGACTTTCAGGTAAGGATGTGTCTGCATGATAGTCTTCTCCAGCAGTCTGAGTTCCAAAGTATATTCTCATTCATTATTTCCATAGACATAAAAAAACACTGTAATTAAAGAGCTTTACGCCTCAAACTAAACCAGTCGGCTCCAAAATGAATAATAGCATCACAACATTTGATTGCAATGCAATAAAGTATTTGAAAAAATGGAGGTTCAAGTTTATAAGGGAATAAATAAACAGCTAATCATATAATCACAAAAGGAAACAATGATACTGTACAATATATAAAAAATTGGCTACACCGTGATAGAAAAATAACTTCTTAATGCATTTTTGTTAGTCTTTTTGACGTCATTTTTCCAGTAAAAATTTCTAAAAAGCCTTTAAATAAGCAAATTGATTAAAGATAAATTTACTGTGTTTATGAAGATGATAGAATGATAATATTTTATATATTGTTTTTAATATTTATAGATTTAATTTTTTTCTGGAAAATTAGACAACATTAAGAAAGCTTTTTATGCATTAACTAAAAAATACAATATATAATAAGTTTGTAAAAAAAAAAAAATCAAAATATATATAAAAGTTATTGTTGAGAATGTGGTTGCAGAGTTGATTGATTTCATTTGTTGTCATTCGCAGTGCTTTATTTGGAGGTCCTTGGTTAAAAAAGCTTGAGAAACCCTACCCTAGATTTATGGTATAGTGTAAAAGTAAAGCTAATTTACTTATATATTTGTTTGAAATTTATAAACAACAATTTGATACTCTTTTCACAATTCTGTCATCATGTCTTACATTAAAGGATCAATATGTACTATATATAATCCTCCACTATTAAGTCCTACGTCTTCCAAACTGCTCTTATTTATAACCTAACCTCGCATTTCTTTTTGGCTTTCTTATTTTTGTCCTCTCAGAATCTGCCCTTCTCTGTATTTAGTTTCTCTCAGATTTTGCCCTGTTATACGTTTCACACCCCTCATTGATCTCAGTGCTCATAGATTTTCCTAATGAGCTTCATTGAATGGGTGTCATCAAAGGCTTCTGCCCATTAGCACCTATCTGGATCCAGAACCCGAGCGGGTCCCAGGGCTGTGATCTGCAGCCAGCCTGCCAGGAGTCTGCTCAGCACTGGGGCTTGTGGGATCACGTGGCAGACTGGATGACTGCTTCTCCTCCGGCCTAGAGCCCAGCTGGTGCCCTGTACTGTCTGGATCAATCCTTATCATCCATTTACTGCAATTAGAGGGCTGGTGATCTGAGATCTAGAAAAAATATCCAAGCCCTTGCTGCCCTTTTTTCACTCAGCTGTGATGGTTAAAGTTAAACAGATCTGACAGTGATTGTTTAGCCTGTGTGATTTAGTGTTGTTCTTTTTTAATCCAATGTTGCCACTGTGTGTTCTAGTGTCCAACCAACTGTCCTCCTGGGCCGAAGGGTCCTCAGGGCCTACAGGGAGTGAAGGTTAGTATTCGTTAGAATTTTATGTTTTTCTAAGATTTTTATTTAGTGAATAAATACATAACTAAAGTGTATAGTTCACCGCAAAATGAAACATCTGTCATCATTTACTCACCCTGAAGTTTTTACAAACCTATATGAATTTCTTTTGTTCTGCTAAACACAAAAGAAGACATTTTGAAGAATATGGGTAATCAAACAGTTGAAGGGCCCCATTGACTTCCATAATACTGGAAAAAAATACTGTAGAAGTCAATGGGGCCCATCAACTGTTTGGTGACAGACATTCTTCAAAATATATTTGTGAAAGAAATTCAAGTAAATGCATCAGACATTTGTATTTTGGGCGAAATATCCCTTTAAGGGCATAGCAATGGCCAAGCTGCAACCCCCATGACTATATTCACAAAATAGCACAGCCTTGAGTGCTTTATGGCTTTTATGTTTAGCAAAACTAAAAATAATTCAGATTAAAATGTTATGTACATAAGGAAATTAACTAAGTGCCATCCATCTGCTAGGACAGCAAAAGTGTTTTGCATCATAGCTAAACTTGAGCATGGAATAATGTATTAACCCATCAGCATCTGGGATATTTTACAAAGTGGTATAATGTAATGGCTGATCCTGAAATTATTTCCTTCACAGGGACATAAAGGTCGAGTTGGCGTACTGGGAGATCCAGGAAGCATTGGAAAATTGGTATGTTTTTCCTACTGATGATCAGCTGAATTCTTGTTATAATATTATTAATAATAATAATAATAATATATTTCATATATATTAATATAATAATTTACTTGTTTTAATATGTATATATGTAATAATTAAACTCTTTCATTATATATATTATTATTCATTTTATAAATTAAATATAAATAATTAATATAATTATATATAATTGTAAAAAAGTGTATAATAATTTAATAATTATTATATAATATTGTATAATTACTGTATAATATATATTTTTTATTTTAATTATACATATACAATTTATAATTTATTCATTTAAATATTTTAAGAATTTTAAATGTTACAAATATAATTATTATTAACAACAACAACAAAAATAATAATAACAATATATACATATATATTTCAAATCAAATAAAAATATTTTTAATAATTTAAAATGTAAATAAATTATGATTATTATTATTAACAACAACAACAATAATTTTTATTTTTTTTATATTTATAAAATATTTGAATATATTTATATAATGAACAAAAACAATTATTTTGAAAAAGTTATTTAAAGTTGGGTTATATTAGTGACCTGACCTGTCTTCATACTTAAACATTATGATTGTTCTATTTTAGTAATAGGCACACAGAGAGGCCAAATGGTGTGTACACTTTGCAACCAACAAAGGGGAGCATGTGAGCACCCTCCTGATTCATAAAAAAGACAAATGGAACACAGCCCCTTCCCACTTTAAACTTCATAAACCTCATATCACACAATGTAGAACAACAAAAAATACTGATTGGTTGGTAGGGTAAAATAAACAATGTCTCTTATTATGCATCCAGATCATGCTTTGAAGGGCCCCAGTATCTCCCCCAAAACATCATCCAGCATGCAGAGCAGGATTATGAGCTAATGAAGCCCCTCAAGGCGTATAACTGCCTGTAATCTGGGTGTGACTTGCAGACAGAACACATTGACCCAGATGAAAGGAAATAGGGGGCCGGCAGGTACTGAGAAGATACTTGCCTGTGAATTAATCAGACTTAATGAGCCCCACAAGGACATTAGAATGGACTACAGGGACAGAGCGGATTTGCCCGTAATTCAGAGCACGACTATCTTTGGGAAGTGTTGAATTTAAAGTCGGCATGAAATGAAAGTTGTGACAGTCTTTTCTTGCCTATTGTGACATATTAGAGTGAAATGGCTTCTGGAATGATAATTTCCTATCAAATTCAGGACACACACATCTGAAAATTAGTCATATATTGAAACAAATAACTTCAAAGCGACTAGCCATACAATATCCCCAAATAAAAGAACATTTTTTTCTTTCAAATGTAAATATGTTTTTCATTTTTGTATTCTCTATCCTTAGGGTACAAAGGGTGATTCCGGCATCTCTGGTGAACAGGGAATACCAGGCCCTCCAGTAATGTATTTATTTCTGTTCGGGTTATTTTATCATTTAACCCTATGTTGCTGTTACATAATTGCAAGTAATTTTAGCAGTACATTTTATGAAGGTCCTAAGATCACCTGTGAAATATGATGTCTACTTCTCTCTACCACAATCACTTTAGGGCCCTCAGGGTCTGAGAGGATATCCGGGAATGGTGGGGCCCAAAGGCGAGACGGTGAGTCACACTCGAAATATCACTCGTTATCTGTTTATGTCTACTACACTAAATATGATTTTTGACTGGTTTGAGGAGATACAGGCCTACAAAAGAAGACATAGCAGATGGGGTCCATCAGTGTTGTTATTGTTGAAAACTAAATCTATTTTTTTTTTTTTCGTTAATAGAACTAACGCTTATGGAAGCTTGTTATTTTTTCTCAAAATTGTGAGATATAAAATGTGAGAAAATATCAGAATTATGACATAAAAAGTTGCAATTATCTTTTTTATTTTTTATTCAGTGGTGGAAACAAGCTTCCATAAAACCTGGAATAAAATCAAATCAAATACAATTATTAAATGAAAGCTATAAATCTATAACTAAGGGTGGGTGTTTTTGGTCCATCAAATATGTGGTTAATTTTATTACACAGTCTTTGTGTGTGAGATGAGATGATAATTTTACCAAGCGGTTTTAAATTTGACCATAATCATTTAAACAAGCTTATTATATTAAACATATAACATATTGTGAATTTTAGCTTCCCCACTGAATAGTACATCGGCTTGATTTGCATACATGGGCTTTATTATATTCTGAAAGGAACCCAGTGGAACGTAAACAAACACTGCACAACTTCAATTATACTTGTAGGACATCAAATCTCCACAGACTTTGTTTTATAATCTGTAAAAACTTTAAAGTGATTCACAACTTCTGTGACAGGGACCACGTGGTTACAAAGGCATTTCAGGACCAATCGGCATCCCTGGACGCCCTGTAAGTCTGAAAGTCTTGTGTTAATACATTTAAAAAATATATACAAAAAATACGTTTAAATTATACGCTTACTGTGCAATGCAGGGTGAAGAAGGACCCCAAGGACCACCTGGAGAGCCTGGTGACAAAGGTGAATTTGTAAGTATTAGTAATATTATTCACATCTATTCATCCGCGCATTCATTTATTATTCTACATGTTAAGTTATCAAACTTTTCATCCAATTTTCTATTAATTCTTGTAGGGAGAACGTGGTATACGAGGGCCTCAGGGAGTGGTCGGAAAAAAGGGAGAGAATGTAAGTTAAAAGATGGCCAATTTAAATGCAATTTTAAACAGGTCTGCTAAACTTATGCGCTTAATCTTTTGATTGATGTTCCCTGTCAGGGTCTTCCGGGAATTGATGGAAAAGATGGTACTCCTGGCATCCCAGGAATAAAGGTATGGATGACTTTTTTCAGCTCTTAAATCAATTCTCACAGCAGCCATCATCATTCAAAGAGACACATGACATATGTAAATGATAATGCATAATGCACAGTCAGAGTGAGCAAGTCTTGTTTCATCCAGAAGGGGGTTATTTTAGCAATATATAATATCCAATATAAATGCAATATATATAAAATAAAAATAAAAATGCAAAATATGATATATTGCTAAAATAAACAAAAATATATATCTAATGAATTAATGAATGCTTTCCTATCCCTTTTTTTAAGGGTGCTTCGGGACAAAATGGAAGACCTGGAGCTCCTGGTCAGCAGGGAGATGCTGTAAGTGGAATTTCATACTTCATTATCCTTTCCATATCATATCCGCAGTAATTATCATCATTAAAGGTTCAAGGAAACTTTCCGCATCTTCCTCACATCTGTCCATTGTATTCCCTTTGTTAAATGAGGATCATTACATATAAAAAGTAAAAGTTTAGTGTATTTTCTGCCTACAGTCTCAGAGTGACATTTTTTCCCTCACTATTTTGGAGCTTAAACCACCTTGAAATTGCTCTTGCTATTAACTATTTATCATCATCAAACATGACTCTCCTGGCGACTTGAGGTAATGGAGCATGCTGGTTATGATACAAAACATCACAACGTACCTGCGCAAGCCATAATACAGGCGCCCTCGCTAACAGGATGAGTTATTGCAGCCTTGTTCTGAAATCAGCACAGAGTAAAGGACAGACATGAAGCTCTCCACGGAGGCCTGCAGGGGTCACTACATTCATCCTGCATGCTATTTTTCATATTTTGTAGGGTTTGCCTGGTATGCCTGGAGCCAAGGGTGAATTGGGAGTTAAGGTGAGATCATTCTATTTTATGAATTTCTACATGTTTGTTGTTGTTGAACTATAAACTAGTTTTGGTGTTCAGGATGTCAGTTGATACTACACTATCCACAGTGCTGGGAAGTAACAGATTATATGTAATATCTGGATTAAATTACAAAAATGAAGTACTTGTAATTAGATTAAAGTTACTTTTTTATTGATTACATGATTACATATTAGTTATTGATTCTCCCAATTTTACATTTTTCTTTTTTTTCATTGACTTGCAGGTCAACAAATGAAATCAAAACATTCTAAGTGTTTTTTTATTGTTCATTTAATTTAAAAAAAGACATTTTTACGACAACTCAACTTTTCATCAACTCACAAACCCCTAATTCACTTCATTTTTGTAGAATGTAATATATTTTCTTTATCAATGTAATACAAAATAATCAAATTCAAATCTACGTGATACACAAGTTAGGCCAAAAGTAATCAAATAGTAGTCCTATTATATTACCTAAGCTGTAATCTGATGGATTACGTTACTAACTACAATTTCCATCATGAAATTTGAAATCCGTAACAAACTACAATTAAGTAATCTACCCTGCACTGACTATCCACTAGTGCTTCTTTCTACCCTTTCAACAATTTATTTGTTCTCTTTTGTGTTTAGGGTGAGACGGGCCCTCGCGGTTTGATGGGAATGCAAGGCCCTCCAGGACCACAAGTATGTCATATCATTCAAGGACACTAGGTTACAAATAATCTAAACTTTTTTTTTTATTGGCTTCTCATTATGTTTGTCTTTCTCTCAGGGAGAGCCTGGTCCTCCAGGTGAAGCTGGCATGGAGGGAGTCCCAGGGCCAAAGGTCAGTTTCCATCCTCATTGACAAATCATCTATTTAACATTGAACGAAAAGCTCTTTTCTTACCTTTTTGATTCTCATCCGATAGGGTGACAGGGGTGAAAGAGGACCAGTTGGGCCTTCTGGTATTGTTGGCCTGCCTGTAAGTTTCGTGGTCGTTTATCAGATATTTATTTCCATTATTTTCTGCTATAATCAGGGTTCCCAGGGTCATTGAAAACCTGGAAATATTTCGAAGGATTTGTTCAAATAAATGCTAACACTTCACTTGAGGCCTTTATATATAATACATTATGTAAGTATTCATAATATACATTGTAATGCATTATATATTTTCATAAATAATTTTAGCCAAAGTTTTTTTTTTGTGTGTAACAATGAATAAGTATTATGTAATGTTAAGTATTATAATGTTTTATAAATAAAATGTTAAGTATAATAACTGTGAGACAATAAGGTGCATTACAAGGCATAATTAATGCATTACAAATACTTTTATAATGCATTATATATAAAAGTATCAAGTAAATTGTACCTAAAAAAACATCAGAAATATCAGGATTTTTTTTGTCATTTTCACTTCTCTTGTATGTTTTACTTGCAGGGAAGTAAGGGGGAGAGGGGGCCCATGGGCGTCCCAGGTGGTCAGGGTTTAACTGGAACTAAGGGTGATAAGGTTTGTGACCATATGAACACAATAATTAAGAGTAAATGAACTGAGGTTATTTAAACTGGCACAGTGAAGAGGTCTGACCACATGGGGGCAATCTTCACTCATGATTTGACTTTTCTAGTAGAGGACATCTATGCTCTTAGATAATTCATGTCTATGTTTCCAAATAATACCCCTCAGTTCAATATGAAATATCCTCTTATGGACACTTAAATGTTTGTTGTCCTTTAATCTACAATATCCTTGCCGTTTAATACATTGAATTATGGCGGTAAAAGCCGGTTGATTTAGTGTCCTCAGAGAGTTTACGGTAAAATAAGATATTACCAACAATAAATTGGTATCCATTAGAGCTGACACTGAGAGATATCTGATGTACAATTGCATCTGCTTACAGGGATTCCAAGGCAAAGTGGGATCAAAGGGAGACGTTGTGAGTACACCCTCAGATAAATACATACACATATTTAATGGAGTGAAATAGAAACCACACATCACAGTCCACATCACAAAAGATAACAACTTAAGGTGACATTGATGGATCTCACCTGCTTCTTTCACAGGGTAATCCTGGTGTAGAGGGATTGGCTGGAGAGAAAGGAGAGAAGGTAAATAAGTCTTGTAGTCTGGTACATTTATTTAATAGATTGGTTCCAGAAGCCTTCTGTTCATCTTAAAATTGCATTTCTCCATTTAACAGGGACAATCTGGGGAGCCTGGCCCTAAGGGACAGGTAAGGACAGCATTAAGAACACAGATAATGCAAAGTGAAATGCGTAATTTAGTTAGATTCAGCTTTATTTGTTTGTTTTACAATAGGGCAGGACATGAGAAACTATCTTGAAGGTGAATTGTGTCAGTTCTTTATTTTGAAATACGTCATGCCGCCCGTTTGTGAGTACTTTTACACAAGCCATTCTGACTTGTGTACTTTTGGCTCAAGCCGCTCAACCAATGGCGTGAGTTAGGGGCGGGACTACTCTTTTGTCCTATAATGGAAGGAGGTAAATCGGACGTTTATGGCAGTGTTACTATTAACTAACTATAAAAAAAAAAAAAAAAAAAAAGGTAAATTACATAAAGCTGAAATAAAATAAATATGAATATTAGATAGAAAACTTAAACTTAAAAAATAAAACAAATTAAATTAGAAATGCTGTCTTGGAAACTAGACAAAATAAAAAAATTAAGTTGCAAATTAAGTTGACAAAATAAAACACAAACGAATGAAAATGTCAATTTCATAAACAAACTAGAATTAAAATACAAACTGAAAATATAAAATAAAAGCTAATTCTGAATATTAACCAATAGTATAGTAGTATATAAATAATAATTAACATGGTTTATGGGACATGTTCAGGAAACCTGTTTGGAAATTATCATTAATATGATATTGCTCAGACTTATTATTATTCTTTTGCCCAGAACTACCAGACTAATGATTTTATCTTGGCAGACTGTAAATCATGAAATAATTTTTTTTTTGTTGTAATTGTAACTTATTTGTAATCGATATTTGCTTTGTAATTTATTAAGTTTTGCCAAATTAAATTTATAATGTTATATTTTATAATCTGCCAATTTTCCACAAAAAAGGCAAGTACCACTTGAAAATGTCAAAATTATTTTTGCTTTCTCATTTTTTATTACTAGTGGTACAGAAATTACACACTTTACCTTTAAGATAACGCTTTATTTTATTGAAGCATTATCCTAGTACTATCAATAGTGAACATCCTAGTTTCTTTATTTCCTCAATGACTGCCTCCTCTATCAACAGCAAGGTGTGACTGGTGATCCAGGGCACAACGGCCCCACCGGAGATCCCGGGAAACCAGGAGACCAGGGTCCCGCAGGCTTACCTGGTCCACGTGGCCTGTCTGGAGAAAGAGGAGTTCCAGGGATGCCAGGAATACAAGGAACATCTGTGAGTGTTCAACAAAACAGCTTTCCAAAACCTACATTAACCAACAAACAATTCTGTTTACTAGAGAGCAGCACTTTATGCCTTAAAACTACAAAACTAAAGTATTGCTCTAGCTAGACAGGTTGCAGTAGAAACACTTACAGACAATAATGAAAACTCTTGAAATGAGGAAGATCGACTTTCTCATTCAATCTCTTAAAGGCACAGTATGTACGATTTTTGGAATAAAACATTCACTAGAACAATGTTATATATTTTGTTGACTTCCCAAATGTTTCCGACGTTTAAATCCAGAGAAATCCACAATTTTAAGCAGTGAAACGGCCCGTGCCATTGCGTCGCTGACTCGCTTGTCAATGACGCCATATCCACGTTACCCTCGATTTCTGTAGAAACCATGGAAACACCAAAAATGCTTTAATATATGATGCGTTTTATTAGACAGGTGAGCCACTGTTTGGAGACCTTTATTGATAGGGAACTAATAGCTCAACACGTTTAGTCTTATTGTTTGAATCTCGTTTTCTTGATTTACCGCATTTGTACCATGCCTCAGAGACAACACTATTTTGTCAAGTGGCTATCATAGCAAAATCCGAAAGAGCTTTATTTGTAGTAATACAGCATTTTCTCCACCATACAATATATTTTAAAATGACCTGCATGCCATTTAGCAACACAAGTCATCCAGGTTTTCTTAAAATTATATTCTAAGCTTATACCACATTTTCTTGCTTCATACCACAGTAATGTTAATAAAACTTTAATACGTTAGCTCACTCGTGAACATGATTTCCCGTCGGATTGCACGTTCACCCAGAAATGAAATCATTTACTCACCATCCATCATGTTGTGGAAAGGTTTAGCCTCCTAAGCTGCTCTTTTCCAAAAAAATAAATAAAGAGCTGTGGTCACTATTTACTTTCATCATATGGAAAAGAGCAGCTTGGACATTTATAAATATCTCCTTTTGTGTTCCACAAAGTCAAACAGGTTTGGAATAAGGATAAAGGATGACAAAATGTTCATTTTTGGGTGTGCTATCCCTTCATGTGTTTTTATCATTTTTATGACTTCTCTTTTCAGGGTCGTGATGCTACGGATCAACACATCATTGACGTGGTCCTGAAGATGCTTCAAGGTGAGAAACAATCATTGTTCTTTCCGTAAATGGCTGCAATCCAAATTGGCTCCAATCAGTGTGTCAGAAAGAGGGCAGCTGTAATCTATCACGCTAAATCTACAGTACTCTTCATCCTTCAGAATGTATCAATGTGCAACTCATCACTCCTCAGGGACAGCTTTCCTGCCAAACACTATTTATCCGCCGCTCCAAATTGACTTCCTCACAGTTCTGTTTTCTCTGGTATTGTCAGGCTATGCTCTCTGGCCTTCTATTCTGCAAGAGAGAGATGAACTGAAGTTGCCCGCGATAACCCTTGTTGGCTCCCACCGTTTCACAATGTAATCCCTCAGCCTTGTGATTGCAAACATTCCTTCACTTATACAGCCACACACTCACGTGAAGCGAGAGGAAAGATTTCTCTTTCGTCCCCCATTGGGAATCAGATAAGATGTGGAGATTTGGTCAGTGTGACACCTTGAGAACTGGTACAACAGATGAACGTCCAGCTCTGGGTGGTTATCTTAATGATATTTACCCAATGTTGCTCCCGGTGAGATGTGATTGTGTGCTAAGCGAAGGTTTGTCACTATTTGCAGGGATTCTTTTCAGGGTTGAGCGCCTGGGTCTCCACACAGAACACATTTTTGCATTCCACTGTGCTACTCCTCTATTGATTTTCTATGTAAATTTGTCTGGATGGATTTGACTGCTGCACATGAGACTGCGTTCTAAAAATGCAGCGCTCATGTCAAGCAGTTCACTTTAAAGAAATACATCTTTAGATCTTAAGTTTTTCCCTTTCACTGCCCTGCATTTCACGTTTTTGCATTCCACTGATTTGCTTTTCCATTTGTTTTTTATTTGAACATGCATTAGATCAGAGGGTTCTCAACTCTGGCCCTCAAGATCCACTTTCCTGCAGAGTTTAGTTCTAACCCTATCAAACACACCTGAACAAGCTAATCGAGGTCTTCAGGATTTCTAGAAAGCTACAGGCAGGTGAGATTGATCAGGAATGGAGATAAACTCTACAGGAAAGTTGGACTGCGTCTGAAAACAGTGCAGCGTTTGTGCACTAAAGCGGCTCATGAAAAAACAAAATGTTCTGTTTTTTTTTTAAATACGTTTCTAGATGAATGTTTAAACTGCACTTTCATCACACTCTTTTGCTGTCTTGTTTTTCTCAGTGTCTCGTGCATAAGCTGTTTTTAAAACACTGCACTCAAGTTTTTTTTTAATGTACCTTTAGACCTGCATCTCATGTTTTTGCATTTCACTGAGCTGCTTTTGCATAGTTTTTTATTTAAACATGCTCTAGATCAGTGGTTCCCAATCCTGGTTCTGGAGTACCTTCAACACTGCAGATTTTTTGTCTCTTATGCCTGCTTTACAAATCACACTGTTGCGCTTGTATCTCACGACTTTTACAGAATCTCACGCATGACACAGTGTTTTAAAAATGCAGAGCTGAAGCTAAAAGAAGACCTTGCTCTAGATCACGTGTCAAATTCCACTCCTGGGGAGTATAGCTGCAACCAGCTCAAAAACACGTGCCTAGAGGTTTCTAGCAATCCTTAAGACCTTGGCTGAATCCGCCCCATACCCTCAAATATGGCATTATTTGAAGGGACAGCCATTTGTAGTGTCCAAAACCATAGTTGACTTTATCGAGTGCATTTATTGTGTCCCACATTGCACAGCACGAATGAGTGTTCAGCCAATGTACACTCCACGGATGTCAGAATTCGCTCACTCTTTTTCCTTCACTACTTCAAGTGAACAGTGGACTAATGTAGGGAATAGTGATTGAGGGTTTAGGGGGTGATTTCTGGTTCAGCCGTTGATTAGCTAGTTCAGGTGCGTTTAATAAGCGTTGGAGATAAACTCTTCAGAACATTGGCCCTCCAAGAACTGAGTATGACACCCCTGCTCTACACTTTTTTTCATTTTTTTTCATTCCATTACAGTGTCTCGTGTTCATAAATGCAAAAATACATGCTGCCTGAACTAATTTTAATTTTTATTCTTCTGACAGAAAAGTTAGCGGCGGTAGCAGTGAGCGCTAAGAGAGCGGTACTTGGCGGAGCAGGTGTGATGGGACCTCCAGGTCCTCCAGGTCCACCAGGATCTCCAGGACCTCAGGGTCCTCATGGACGGACAGGTGGCCGTGGCATTCCTGGCATGATCGGGGGCCCAGGCCAAATAGGAAACACTGGTCTTAAAGGTTACAAAAATCTTCTAAATGTAGATCTAGCTCGATAAAATTATATCAGTTAACCTAATAACTGTATATATCATCCCCATGTTTCTTTTTCTTGCAGGGAAGAGGGGTGCAAAGGGAGAAAGAGGAGATCTTGGACGCCCACACCCTGGCCAACCGGGACCACCTGGACTGCCAGGTAAGTTCAGACTACGCCCACCTTTAAAGTCCCTTGAAGGTGTACTGGTTAATTAAGCGGCCCATCCTGCTCTCTCACAGGTCCTCCAGGTCTTGACGGTGTGGCACGCGACGGTAGGCCAGGCGAGCGAGGACCACAGGGTGCAGCGGGTGAGGCGGGCCGCCCTGGAAAAGCTGGTTCTTCTGGTCTTCCTGGATTTTGTGAAGCAGCTGCATGTTTGGCAGCATCAGCCTACACTTCTCCCAGACTACAAGAGGCAGGAACAGTGAAGGGCCCATCCACTTAAATCAAGCCCTCTACTGGGGCATAAGAACATCTGGGAGAGAGAGAGTTAGAAAGAAAGGGGAGAGAAGCATGGAAAGAGGGGCACACAGGCCTTCTCTTCATTGGACACATTGTGAGGGGGAGGGAACAGCCATTGCCTGACATTGTGAATTAGTTTTGTATGTGTTAGGATAGCATATGCATGAGTTGACATCTACGGAAAGGAAGTTTTAAGGTGGCAATGTTAGCCAATGCTGCTCTGTCCCACCTCACAGTACAGAGCGAGGTGAGAACATTGCCAGTGACATCACCGATGACATCATCATCATGCACCATGGACTGGAAGAGCTGTGAGAATGACATTCAAACAAAGGTGCTGTTTTTGTTAGTAATATTTTTGTTTTATGCATCTGATATAAATGATGGCAAGATTTTTACAAGCCAGGAAATTCCCCTTTAATTGAACCAATAAAAGAGTATTTAAAGCTACTTTATTAATAGATTCATTTACCTTATGCTTCAGTAAACTGGTTCCTCGGCTCGAGTTAATACATCATGGCTGAATCGCCCCCTATACCCTCAAATAGGGCTCTATTTGACGGGACATCCATTTGTAGTAGTGTCCAAAACGTATTGGACGTTATTGAGTGCACTCATTCAATCCCACAATACACCGACATAACTAGTGTACAGCCGATGTACGCTCAACAGCTGTCTGAATTCTCTCAAGTGAAACGTATTAGTGGACTTACGTAGGGAATAGTGAATGAGGGTTTAGGGGGCGATTTCAGATTCAGCCCTTGTGTACTTTATGTCCCTGTTTGAGCCATGAAGACTTTGATCTGTTCTTCTACGTGAGACGGTGTCGTGCTCCCATTAACTTTATCCTTGATTCCATGCTGTAAATCTTTGTAAATTTGTTTTAATTTTGTATGGAAAGGGTGGGTTTAGAATATAAAACAGATCCAAAGTTAATGACTTTAATCAGCATTCAGGATCAAACTCCAAACATTGCTCATACTGAATTACAAACCTGTATGCCACTTCCAAGTTACTGTGCTATGTACTTAGAGAAGAACTGATTATCTTCATTAACATCTATTTATTGTTCTTTTTTTTGGTTCATCTGTAAACACTCAAGTTTTTTTTTGTCTGGTTGTTAAGATTTACCCCAATCAATAAAGAGGAACTTTTTTTAAAACTCAATGTTCTTCTGTATCGTGAACATCTGAGAGGAACAATGATTTTAACTTTCTTTAAACTATTTTCTTTCTAACAACGTTCTTTCTTCTGGATCTGACATCTTTTTTTGTTGTAATAAAAGATATTCATTTTGATATCTAGCCTTGTTCATGATGAAAAGCAGCATGCATTAAATTCACATGAATGCTACGTTATCTATTCATCCAAAGCACTTTATCGTTGTTAATTTAAACAAAGGACATAATGAGTTGTCATTTTTGAGAAAAAAAAAAGAAAAAAACATTAAACTGTCTCCATCCTTCTTGCTCAAGGATGCGACAGCAGAAAATATTTATTACTCCTTCATGTCTTTTTATTACACAGCTCTGTGGAATACTTGATTCTGATTGGTCTGATATGTCTTAATATTCTCCATCATCATGGCAATACTGTCTACCACTGATCTGGATAACTAAAAACATACTTAACACCAATTTATAGAATAAATAGTGTAATAGTGTTCACACTAAAAATTACAATAGGAAAAATCCACTTAAAATACTTGGATAATACACTTATTTAATTGATAAAATGAAGTGTGGAATGGGCGGAGCTATCAGACTGATGCTGGATAACGTTATTAGGTACACCTCGCTAGTACCGTGTTGGACCCATATTTTGCCTTCAGAACTGCCTTAATTCTTCATTCTACATTCCTCTGAGATTTTGGTTCATATTGACATGATAGTGTCACGCTGTTGCTGCAGAGTTATGGGCTGCACATCAATGATGCGAATCTCCCATTCCACCACATCTCAAAGCTGCTCTATTGGATTGAGATCTGGTGACTGTGGAGGCCATTTGAGTTTAGTGAACTCACTGTCATGTTCAACTAGTTTGAGGTGATTTGAGCTTTGTGACGGTGTGTTATCCTGCTGGAAATAGCCATCAGAAGATGAGCACACTGTGGTCATAAAGAGTAGACATGGTCAGCAACAATACTCAGGTAGGCTGTGGTGTTTAAACGATGCTCAGTTGGTACTAAGGGGCCCAAAGTATGCCAGGAAAATATGTGCTGGACCATTGATACAAGGCAGGATGGATCCATACTTTTATGTTGTTTATGCCAAATTTTGACCCTACCATCTCTTTGTTGCAGAAGAAATCGAGACTCATCAGATCAGGCAATGTTTTTACAATCTTCTATTGTCCAATTTTTATGAGCCCGTGTGAACTGTAGCCTCAGTTTGCTGTTCTCAGCTGACAGCAGTGGCACCGGTGTGACCTTCTTCTTCTGTTGCCCATGTGCTTTAAGTTTTGACGTGTTGTGCGTTCAGAGATGCTCTTCTGCAGACCTCGGTTGTAACGAGTGGTTATTTGAGTTACTGTTGCCTTTCTATCAGCTCGAACAGGTCTGGCCATTCTCCTCTGACATCAACAAGGCATTTTCACCCACAGAACTTCCGCTCACTGGATGTTTTCATAGTTTTCATGTTTTCAAGTGCATAGTGTATATAGCGTAATTTGGGACACACCTCATGTTTCTCATATCACATATTCTTAACATCCTCGCCTCTTTATAGTATAACAATCTTATTTCTACTTCCAAATTCACACCCTCACCATCATCATATATCATGTTATATATAAGTGTTAAAAACTAGTTACCCTTGAGCCAAAGTATTTGCAGATATTTCATTCCTCCTTTATGTATACAAAACTGAAGATAGATATATAAAGAAGTTGTTTTGGGATTGACTAACCTGCAAATGAACGAATTCATAGACTGTAACTGCTTTCAAAACTTTTATTGCTTCTCTTAAGTTTCTTAAAAAAATTGCACACAAATAACTTCACTTACAAATAGCACTATGATGAGTTGCATGATGAAGGGGGTGATTTTTCTTAAAGCTTGGGATAAATAAACAGTTGAAAGGCTGAATGCTCATAACATTCACTTAATGAAAAATTGTCAATGGCTCTGCTAAAAACTTTTCAGCTATCCTCTCGATATAGATACAGAATCTTTCTCGCCCACTTCACACACACTCACACACGCATACAGTCCGAGGGAGTGATAAAGTGCAGTGTAAAAGCATCAGGTTGGCTGACGCAGCAGAGAATCAGAGATGCCGTTTGCTTTAGAGATGACTGAACTATGAAGGTTGGGGATCTGGCGTGTTTTAGGACGACTAGCAAAGCATATTTAAGGTTAGAGTGTTCTAGGAGCACATGATGGTTCAGCTGCAAGTGGTACAGTATATCAAAGTAAATTCAAGTTTAAGAGTCCAGAGTGGTGGTGGAGATGTCATCACAGAGCTCACTGAAATACTCTTATAAAAATAAAATCTCTTTCCATCCGGTGCAACGTCACAAAATTTGCTTTTTAACCCAACATTGCCTATAAAACCTACCTTTACAAAACATCCATTTGTTTAGAGCTTATAAAAATATTCCAAAATATATGAAACGACAATAAAAAGGGCTGCCATGCTGATGTCATTTTCTTTTTTTAACGTACAAAAAGCCATTACATATAAATATGAATATGTACAACACAAGCCCTTGGGGAATTCATTTTGAATAATTAACAGTCAGTTAGGGCAATTGTATCTATGCCCCGAATGATAACATCAAACTATTTTATATTAAATGGCTCACACTATGGAAAGAATTATTCACTGGAAACTGGATGGATTATGCCACATTGTCTTTGCCAAAGAAGTAAGATAGCAAAATGAGAAGCAGCCAAAACGACCCCCTTACAAAAATATTATTAAAGGAATATTCCAGATTCAACACAAGCCCTATTAACAGCATCTGTGGCATGAAGTCGATTTCAACAGAATATCATTTCATAGCTCATTTTGTTACAAAAAAGTTGAACGCTTGCCTCATAAGCTTCCATTATAAGTGCAAAACTCTCAACATTTTTTCAAAAACAGATTTAATTAAAAAAAATTCCTGCAGTAATCAACAGCATGCCATGTATGAGTTTAACTTGTTTTTAATTCAGAATATTGCTTAAAGATAACCAAGGGCCTTGAAGACATATGAAGTGTCAAAAGAAATCATCTCACAGGGGTTAGTAAAGAAATTAAAATGTTGAATGATGAATAAATCTGGGCACCAATAATGACTTTAAACACCTTATATGTCCAGGGAACTAAAAGTCTTCAATTTACTGTAATAATAAATCATAAAAAAATGTTTATGATGCAAGTGTGGCATTATGGGACAGTTTTCAGGGGTAAAGGCACTCAATCTTGGGATGCCTTCACTGGTTCAACAGCAGACAATAAATTACAAATGTCCCCCATTCGTGGTGAACCAGTGTTTTGGCATTGCATCATGTGGAAAGAAAACGCACATTAATCCTTTGGTTCTCCATGGATCTTCTCAGAAGCTTTAGAAGGTACAGGTAGGTAATTGTGAGAATGTCAATCTTGGGGTACCATCCTCCATTTTGTACTTCTCTTAAACCCTCTTCTAGTAGATGGGACCTTTGGGAGACATGGGACCCTTGGGATTGTACTCCACAGGCATACTCATACAGTCTGACGGGTGACAGCGGCCATCCTTGCCCTTCTGTCCAGAAGGACCTGGAGGTCCAGGAATGCCGGGGATGCCCTGCTGACCAGAAGAACCTGGTGGTCCCATCTTACCATAACCAGGAGGACCAGGGACACCTAAGAGGGATGGAAGGAATGAAAAAGAAATTACAGTATGACAGTGGAATAAAGTTGGCAAAATGACCTCCATTTTTGAAAACTAGAGTCAGACCTGGAGCACCCGGAGGACCACTGTCTCCCATTTCTCCTATACCCTTATCTCCTTTCTCTCCCTTTACACCAGGGGCACCTGGGGACACACGAAAGCATCCATGTGGAAGACTGGGCAAATGGAACATTGGACCGCTGTATGAAACATTAGCACATTAGTTCATCTTACCAGGTGGACCCATGGGTCCCTGCCTTCCTTCACGGCCAATCTGCCCAGAGCGGCCCGGTATGCCCGGGGGCCCTTGGATGCCTGGACTTCCATCTTTCCCTGGGGGTCCTGGTCGGCCAGGGGACGCAACCATCTCCACAGGCATCTGCATTCGTGACATGTAGTAGCCCATGCGCTCTGTGAGAACAAATAAACGTTGAAAACCACCTAAAACACTTTCTCTCTGAAATAAACTTTCTAAAGATAAAGTCCCAGTGCATATCTCATCATCTAGATATGTCTGCTCACAAAAGTTCTCTCACCATCAAAGATCTTTATGACCTGCTGTCTGATGAAGGATCTTATGTCATCATAGTTTACAACAGCCTGGAAAAAATAGATACATTTCGAAGTTAAATATCGAAGTTATATATCAATATGTATATAAAATAATAATAATAATAATAATAATAGTTACTATTATTACTACTAAATCAAATATAAAAATACTAAATAAAAATAAGAAATATATTCACTGTATAATAAAAATATTGAATATTTAAGAAAAATAATAATAATAATTTTATTTTATTTTATTTTACATTACAACTTTAAAATGACAAAGCTAATATTTATGGCTGTCTTAATTCACTTTCAAATGATAAACCAAGAAACTTTGGATGGGAACATAGCTGAATAAGCCTCACATCATTCCCTGGGATTCCTGGTGGTCCGGGGGTTCCAGCTTGTCCAGGTGAACCGGGGCTTCCCCTTTCGCCACGGGGTCCGGAAGGTCCTATGATCCCTTCTGGTCCTTTGGAGCCAAAACCAAAGCCTCCTCCTGGTGGGCCGGGACGTCCGCGCTCTCCCGGGGCTCCCCTTTGTCCTGCAGTCCCTGCTTCACCCTGGACAGGGTTAAAGGAGCAGCTGTGATTTACCACACAGGAGACTCTAGGACAGTGACCACAGGCTACTCAATGATCCTAGCAATAGCACCAAATAATGGCCTTTATATAGAAACTCAGCACTATACAGTCCACAAAATAAAATGTTCAAGGTCCATCCCATCTACTTTTATGAAAAGAGTGGCAAGTGTGAATACAGTGAACACTATAATTGTGGCCTATAATTTCATTCTGGTTTGCATTCTATTGTGTGAATTCAATTTTCTGCTTCTGAAAAACCCTTTGCTGGTTAAATACTTTTTTTATAACTATTTTTGTAAATTAGCTATTGATTAATCAATGCAATTTAGTCTACAGGAGTGAGAGATAGATTGAATGGCTTGTATTGTAGTGTGCCTTTGCTTTGAAAACGTGTCTCAGTAAACAATTTACTGTTGTTATCACCAATTTAAAGGAAATTGCATCTGGATTTTTGAAGTGGATTGTAAAGAATAACGCAGAAATGATAATCAGTTTAACAGACTTTTTTATTTAATAGCTACTGTTTTTTGTTATGTTTTTAACTTGGTTATATAAATTCTTGTCTTGTCTAATGTCTGGTCTTGACTCATTTTTTTACTATATTTCAATATATTTAATGCAAATAGTTATACTTTGCAAACTATATACTTATAGTTATACTAAAATATTGGCACCTTAATATCTTCAATGTAGTTGGCTACTTTTTGCTAATGGCTTGTATTGTAGTTTAGGGTAGGGTAGTTTTAATGTATTAATTTACAAGTAGCTTGTGAAGTTACAGTTTCCCAACACTGATGTTGTGCATGTAGCAGTCTATATAGAGCGAGTTTACATATTTAAGGGCTTCTGCTAATGGGTTGAGGGAAAAGCACTGCTCTCATCTCATTCAAGCCTGAACTTCAAAAACCTGACAATGCTGTCCTGTCACAGTGACAGATACTCCTGTATGGCTTTATTACGGACTATAATGGTGTCACTATGTAAGCCGAGACTGGTGTTCAAACAGGCTACTGTGGCAGATAAAGGTAAAAAAATAAAAATAAAGAGTGATGGCAAAGTGAGGTTAGATAACAGGCTCATGTGATTGCAGATGGAGCCACCTGACGACTTCATTGAACAAGCACACAAACTAACTGGATGTGTTGAGCACACATTGATAGGATGGGAAAGCCACTCTCTTATGCCTGAATAAGATGTATCCAAATACATGTGAAAAGATGACAGTGTTCAATGGTGCAAAGACATTACAACAGAGATGTGAAAGCAATGCACCTTACCTTCAGTCCCTGTGGACCAGGTTCTCCTGACAGGCCTGGGGCTCCCTGCGGTTACAAATAATTAGAGGAGTGAAACTGGGACATGTAGTATAGAGTTCTGCAGTAATAACCATTGTGTCTATGTGCACAAGAATATTCCTAAATCAATCAGAATTTGGCCATATTTCGATTAGGAATGTGTAAATATACGTAATTGCATTAACCTAATTTGAACAATCCACTTAAGCTTCTATAACGTTTCGAATTCTAAATAAGACATCTGGAATTTGTAATATTAATCCAATTAAGCTTCTAGAAAGTTCCTAGAATTCCGAATAAGGGGCCATTTTCAACAAAACTTTTATGCATTTGGCATGGACTTTGGGGAAACGGTGACGTCATGTGCATGCCTTTACGTGTTCAGTCTATAGGCGCATAGTTTTTCTTTACAAAGTGACATCGCAAACTACGGCCTGGCATGAATAATACAGCATTTTTAATAGTTTTCGTGGATCCGTGTGAACGGGGATCGTTTTGACAATGTTGTCGTCTGTACGAGAAAAAAACTTTTTTAGTACATTGTTGACGTGTAAACGTACCAAGACAGCTGGCATTTACCTGTGCCAATTGGAAGTAATAATAATCCAATTAAACTTATATAAAGTTTCTAAAATTTTAAGTTAGACAGCTGGTATTTACCTGTGTTAATCTGAAGTCTGTTCCTTGTAAACACATTATTAAAAAATCTAAACTGACTATACATTTACATTTCTGCATGTCCAAATAAAAGTAATTCTGGTTTCTATGAGGCAGAGGCAGTGGTAAAAAAATGAAGCAGTCAAAGAAACATATTTTTGTACCAACTTGGGAGACAGAATCTTTGGAATGATGGCTTAACAATGATGTGCATTTGGGTAAATTGTGTTTACAAAGTTGTATATTGTATTTATAAGATCGTATACTAATGCAAATCAAAGGAGATACTTACATCTTTACCCGCCGCTCCATCACTTCCTGGTTCACCCTACAGAAAAAAAATATTTAGAGTCTATAAAACCTTCTGGTAAATATTATTGAAAACAAACTAAGTTTAGGTACTGACCATCAGCCCTGGATGACCTGGGACCCCTGGGGGGCCAGGTAATCCAGGCTGTCCTCTCTCTCCTGCCTCACCTTTGTCTCCCTTAATGCCCTGGTTATGAACAAAAAGACACAGTAAAGAATTAAACTAATTAAAAACATCACTGACACATTATCTGTTTTGGAAGACAATTTTGCTCACCAGTCCAGGTGGCCCAACTGGTCCTGGTGGCCCTGAAGATCCCGCAGAACCCTAGAAGTTTCCAGTTGCAAGCATTATGCCATTACATTACACGTTTTTTTTTTTTCTGTACACTACCGTTCAAAAGTTTGAGGTCAGTAAGATTTATTTTTTTAATACTTTCATTACAAAAGTGATAATATAGACATTTATAATGTTAATTTTTGTAAAACTTCAAATACATGCTGTTAAGTACTCCTAAAAAAGTACCCTGGTTTCCACAAAAATATTAAAACTGTTTTCAACATTAATAATAATAAGAAGTGTTTCTTGAGGAAATCTGCATGTTAGCATGATTTCTGAAGGATCATGTGACACTGAAGACTAGAGTAATGATACTTTGCCATCACAGGAATAAATTACATTTGAAAATCTATTCAAATAGAAAAACGTATTTTAATTTGTAAAAAAATACTTCACAATGTTGTGCTTTTTTACTCTATTAAATAAATACCGCCTTGGTGAGTTCATTCAAAAACATTAAAAAAAAACTTTGATTGTTGAACAGTAGTGTATGTGTACAAACTGAAGAAAAAAGATTATAAAACATTTTAAATACTTACCATATGTCCTGGAGCTCCAGGTGGTCCTTGAGGTCCAGGAGAACCAGGATCACCCTGAAATGCAAGTAAAAACATTTTTAATTATCCAGAGGTGTCAGATCGCAATTCATAGCACAATGCAAGTGTTGCATTCTCAGGATTGCCGCCACCATATAATATTATTTTGTTATGGACATACACGTAAATTGTCTTTTAATCACTGCCATGATATAGCAAACGTTTAAAGAGAATATTCCTGAACAAATTAGTTATTATAAACATAAGTATAACTCAATCACTCCCTTGAGTACTGAGGTTTGTTACTTCCACAGTAACATGACAACACACATTAGGAATGTACAATGGGATCACACACTTGCAATACATTAGCCAAGCATTTACATCTTTGTTTGCTTTCTTACATAGAGTATGTTTCTGGTTTAAGGGTGCAGAAACCTATTTTCAGAGCATTCTTTCATTATCTGAAATATATAGAGAATTTGTAGAGAAATCTATAGCGTATTTAAAGGTGCAGTGGCAAAATATCTAATAGAAAACAGCTTACCTCTAGACCAGCCCTTCCTGTTGCTCCAGCTGGTCCCTGAGGTCCTCTTTCTCCCTATAGATAACAATGAAGAAAAGAGAGGGGTGATGCAGCGTAAAAGACAAAGAAATATGTAAAAAGACAGAATAATATACAGAAATAAAAGCAGCTTTTTGTGCAATTAGGCAAAAGGATTTGCAAAAATAATGATAGTTCCCAAGCAGTTTCCTTATAGTCCCACCCCAAACTTACGCCATAGGCTGAGCTCGAAGTTGACATGTTGGGCGATTTAAACAATCAAAACTACATAAAAACTAGAATAATAACACTTTTCAGCTCATATATGGCTTACTCGTGGGTGCCTCTGCTCATTAGGAGAAAGTATTATAACATCAAAAACATTACACAAATCAGCTTAAAAGTCAGGATCAATGGAAACTTTCATCTTTTATTCATTTATGCACTAAACTTTTCAAATAGAAATAAAGACAAGGCTATGAAACTCAAGAAAGGCTCGTACTTTCATTCCTGGGAGACCTGTGTGCCCTTTGATGCCCTTGAAACCCTGGAATGAGAAAACAGTTACACAGTGAGCCTCTTCCAATCAGAGAAAAGTCAAAACTAAAGCAAGTCAAGCTCCTCCTCGGAGACGCTTAATTAAAGTTGACTTTGTTCTTTGTTGCAACTGTTGATTTTTGTATTCATGTGTCACTGCTTAAATCTATAAAGAACTTGGAGATGAAAACGAAGAAAGAAAATATGGCACGTTTAATACCGGTATTCCCCTGGATCCGGCAGGACCAGCTGGTCCTGGTTCACCCTGCGTGATTGTAAGAATAAAACAGATATGAAACAACTGTGACAAAAACAACACACACACACACACACACACACACACACACACACACACACACACACACACACACACACACACACACACACACACACACACACACACACACACACACACACACACACACACACACACACACACATATTATGTAAAAATACAATACATGTGGTTATATATATATTTTTTTTTTCCTGACCCTTAAACCTGGTTTTCCATCTTTGCCATCAAGTCCTTCCATTCCAGGTGGTCCCTTTAAACAAACACAAAATGCAAAGCAAAACAAAATCCTTATTTAGTCAAAGTTTTAATGATTACAGAGACATGATAGGCTGAATGTCTGCTTTAATAGGAGTCTATCCAGAGGATTCTGACACTCACAGGCATGCCTGGGCCCCCGGGTGATCCTGGGGGACCTGTGGGTCCCTGTGAGCCCTGAAGTCCAGCACTACCCTAGTGGAGAAGATGAATTAAGGTGAGTGCTTGATAAAGAAGCATCTACATTCCACATGTCAAGCCATTTTACATCGTGCGGTATGTCAGAATGCTTGTTTGTGACCGTTAGAGATAATGCAGAAGAATGTAAATGGTGAGCCATCCATCAAATGTCATTGCTCTTATAAGGATTTATTTTCAACGTGAGCGAGGGATGTCACCTATGTGGTATAATTTCACAATGCATGTTCAGGCATTATAGAACTGTCACTTGCTTTCTCAGCCTGTTGTCCAGGAGGGCCCGTAGGACCTGCTTTTCCCGGGAAACCTGGAGGACCCTGGAGACATGAAGGCAACAGTAAGAGATCTGGGATTGTTCCATTAGCATATACAAAGAGATGAGGCTTATTTCAGAATCCAGACGTCAATATTAATTCTATTTTTATTCTATATTTGAATAAAACAGAATATTGAATGAAAAAATGTTGGGCGAAACTTGACTTAATCCATCAGGAATTGATTGGATTGTGAAAAGTGGGTGTCCCATACCAGAATGCGAGTGGACTCTATACGACAGGTAAAGGAAATAGTGACTAAATGACGAATGACAATGATTGAAATCCCACCTGTTGTCCTGGGAATCCTTGGGATCCTTGGAAGCCCTGTATACAAAAGAAGTGAGAACTGTTACTGTGTGCACTGTAATTCGTAAACACAGCAACAAAATGAAGGTGATCCACCTGGGAATTTATTGAGTGGATACAAAAAGTTATAAATATTTATTTTCCAAGGAAAAACAGTATATGTTTAGAACATTTCTCAGATCTTGGGCTTGTAAATTGAAAACGCAAACAGAACAGCTTGTTCTACATATTGTATTATGAATAAATAAGGTATCATGAGAATGTGATATCAAGGGATATGACAGATATAGAAACATATTTTAAAGAAAGATTTTTGTTTCCAATACATCAGTGACATGCTTTCATACCTGATCTCCCTTTGGTCCCACGGGTCCCGATGTTCCAGCTTCCCCTTTAGGACCCTGCCAGTCAAGAAAACGTATGTAGTTCAACACTACAAATTGTCACAGTTTTTGAGAACAATGTTGAATCTTTGTGAAAAGGAAAGAACAAAAATCAATGTTTTTCAAGTTGAAGCCTGTATGTTTGATCTGAGAGTTATTACTCACAAATCGAATACAAAAGAGGATCTGGCTTCTTATATATATTGTGCATGATTATCAGCCATCCAAGATAGACATAAAGGTTTGTTTTGAAAAAGCCAGAGAAAAAGACAAACCAATGAAGTGCAGTGCTATTGAGGGTCGGAGTATAGGAGAAGCAGAAATAATAACAGCATTAAAACTGGATGTTTACTCACTGCTGGGCCAACCGGTCCTTGATAACCTGGAGATCCCGGTGCGCCCTATATAAAACGAGAGCAAAGATTTAAACACTGTTTACCGAGTCATTAAAATATTTCCTCAGTGTATGTTCCTGTGCGGCTTGAACCCTACAAAGGAGAGTCCGAATAAAAAGAGAATAAAGGGTTGAGGTGTTCTGAAAAGTAGGCATTTTTTGTGCATATCAAATGCGTTGAAAAGTTTAGGGTCAGTACGTTTTTGTAATTTCAAAAAATAAATTAACACTTGCATTCAACAAGGACATGCTTTAAATACTTTTACATTGTTACACGATATTTCTATTTAAAATAAATGCTGTTCTTTTGAACTTTCTATTCATAAAAGAATCCTGAATAAAATCATCACGGTATCAAAAATATTAGGCAGTATAACTGTTTTGTTTCAACACTGATAAGAATAAGAAATGTTTCTTGAGCAGCAAATCAGCATATTAAAATGATTTCTGAAGGATCATGTGACACTGAAGACTGGTGTATCGATGCTGAAAATTCAGCTTTGCATCACACAAATAAATTACATTATAAATATATTTAAAAGTCCCCCTGTGGTGAAAATCAAGCTTTTAAATGTTGTTTATATGTCTATGTTGTGTTTTAAAATGCTTTAAGACAAAGCATGTGTAAATTCATGAGTCAACAACATTGCGGATTATTTTCTCCTTAAAACTGCAGTGAACCGAAGACAGTCTCAGGTTTGAAATCGCTGGTGTTTTTGACGTCACAAACTACATTGTAACCAATCATATCAACGTGTGATCGTCAACGAGTGGATCTCTGAGGTGGTGAGAGTGAGTGGAGGCGGGGCTAATTTGCATATTCATAGAACAGTGTATACTAAATGAGGCAAGGGTGTAGAGTTACAATCAAGCTATTTTAAGGCATGAAGAATTTTTTTCAAGGAAAAAACGTTGAAATACTGTATGCAATTTTGGTGATCAAAGATGAATTTAAGGGATGAAATTATAGACTACAGGGGGACTTTAAATAGAAAATAGTTTTTTTTTATTGTAATAATATTTTAAAATATGACATATTTAAAGATTTTGATTAAATAATTGCATCCTTGGTGAGGATAAAAAAACACTTCTCAAAAACCATAATAAATCTAACCGACCCAAAACTTTTGAAATCAAGATGTATTTATACACATTTAAACAGCAGTTTCAAACATTTCATGACATTTGTGCTGTGTGAAACTGATTACCCGCCGAAAACGGCTATTGACATAAAAAACAGATCCTATTGAAAGTCACTGAATAATCTGGACACTGTAAGTTTAACATTGTTCAAACAGAGCATTCTTACGGATTCTCCTTTATGCCCCGCAGTGCCTGGACTGCCACGCTCTCCTTTTAGTCCCTGGAAAAAAGGATAACGATTTCAACCCAACAGTCAAACATTTACCAGTTATATCACCTGTCACAAAACATTAATATATGATGCCTCTGCATCTGGTCCATTGCATAAAATGTCTATTCCACTTACAGGGAGTCCAGGTGGTCCCATATTTCCAGGATAGCCAGGATTTCCCGGTGGACCCTTGATAAAACAACAAAACCACTCAATAAAATGGCAAACTGTGCATAGGCGCTTTTTTAGACAATATTCCGGAATTACTTAAGACATATACTGTAATCTGACTCACCTGTTCACCTTTCTGTCCTGGAAGCCCGTCTGTCCCTCTCTGACCTTGTTGACCCTATGATTAAAAAAAAAAGAAGCAAAGAAGCATTCGAGAAAGAGCTGGCAAAAATATTAATATTATCACACAATAATCAAGTTCCTTTTTGGTCTTGTTGACAATACAAAAAATCTGCCACCAGATTGGTATTTATTTCATAAGCAAGTGTTGAAAGTAAGGGGAATGAATTAATGTCATTTGTATTCCAGAAACAAAGCCTAATGATGCAGAGTTTTTCTTTTTATTGTTTTTAGCTTTATAGTCACGGGACAAAACATGCCTTTCAGCTATTGCAAGCATAATGTATGTGGTGTAGACCTGAGCTGAATACCATATTGGATAATCAATCAATAATGCTTCCTGCATATAGATATAACACCTAAAGTATGTTTTTTTTTCTTAATCGGTTTGACTAATTTCCCTACACAAAGGTCAGTGCTTTTTGAACAATTAACAATGTTTCTAGACTGATATTCTTATTTACTAATTAACTTTTTATAAATGCATTGACCTTAGTTAGAGGAGTTCTTTATCTTAGTACTGTTTACATTTTTGCTGCATTTTGTCTATTTTGTTACTACACTATATGTATATATTAATTGTATATTATTTTAGTTGTATTGAATTGTAACATACTAGTATATTTTGGAGCTAGCATTTATAATCCATTTCATTCCTTACTCATAGAGTAAAGAATGCTTTTGTTTAATCTTGATTTATTGGTCAATATGTCAAAACAAATGCCATATTTTCTGTCTTTTAGTAACTCTGATTAAAAAACATCAATAAAAAGAGTTAAGTAAGAGTTAAAAACTAAGTAAAGTTTCACCCTCTGGGAAGAAACATTTTTATAGGGTCATTTTATTTAGCTATAGGTCACCTCTTCAGGAACTTAATAATGGCTCGTTTATGGTTGTCTCTACACATTAAACAGAAATATGAGAGGGAGTATTTGACTTCATCTTTAAATACAAGAGGAAATAATGCCCCTCCATTGGCTGTGTCGTTTGGCAATGCATTTCTGTTATTCTCCTTAATCTCGCTGACTGCACAGTCTCCTCAGCGTTTCAGTTATATATCATTCTATTAGTGGATCAATTCCACCGAAAATGTCAATTTGGAAAACATCAGCCTACTGTAATCTTTATTTTACATTTTGTTGTGCTAATAGGAAAAGAAAAGAAAAAAAAAATAGCAAAAACTATACACCGCTGAGTTTGTTGTTTCAGATTCGATTGAAGCACATTAAAGGGAGTCAGATAATGCTCACAAAGCATAAAGCTGGTCAACATTAAAATAAAATCCATTCTGACTCAGACTCAATTCATCAGTAAGCCCAAATCTCTGCTAAAACATGCTGTTCAAAGACGTTGCAAAATAACCTGTCAGCACCACATGCGCAATGGCTATGGAGAGATATTTGAACCGCAGCATTACAGTTTTATTTCTATATCATGGAATTTATTAAGGCGCATGAGAGAAGTTGAACTGCTAAGGTAATTAAACATATTCTGAATGTGTTTGTTTGAGCTGATCATGAGTTGGCGTGCTTTGACTCACACTCAGGCCAGGGGGTCCTTGAGCACCAGGAAAACCAATATTCCCCTATGACAGAAAGATAATGAGAGAACAACATTTAGAAACATCTTCCTTTATAATGGACAAAATCAATAAACAAACAAGCAATCCTGTTAAAAGTCCCTCGCACCCGCCTCTTCATTTCTCATTGACATGCAGCCTGTTTCACTTCGTTTTGAACTGAATGTGATGTTAGTACTAAAGGGTGATGAAACTCAACAGAATCAAAAATACAGTAAAAACAGTAGTATTGTGAAATAGTATTTCTATTTTAAATTACTGTATTTTTTATATATTTTAAAATGTCATGTATTCCTGTGATGGCAAAGCTGAATTTTCAGCATCATTACTCCTTTAGAAATCATTATAATATGCTGATTTGCTGATTTTCTTACTATCAATGTTGAAAACAGTTATGATGCTTAATCATTGTGGAAACCTTGATACTTTTTTTAGAACAGCATTTACTTAAAAAATAGAAATATTTTGTAACAATCCAAATGTATGAAATGCATTCTTTGTGAAAATAATCATTAATTTGTTTGAAAAAAAAACAACAAAAAAAACAAGAACAACAAAGATTGTGTGCATATACATATTGCACAGTGATAAAAACAGAAAAGAAAGGCCCTTCATATCAAAAATGGTTGCAGACTCCTGGTCTATAATAAGAATCCTCCCAAGCCATTGCACACAAGTTAAAACGGGCACAAGCTAAGTCTTAACTCTCATTTCCATATTGAAATTAGGTTAGGCACAGGTTTGGAACACTTTTGGAAAACCGTCTGCATTTCTGGGCCAAACCTGTAGGGGGATCTCTAACCTCACAGCAAAGACTAGCTACTATGCTGCTTTCCCTTCTTGGTCCTTCCTAATTGAAAACACTGAACCTGAAAGAAAATAGATCGTGCAAACAAACACTGCATCATGGGACTAAATGCTAATGACTAAATGAAGTCATGCAGAACAGTTCACCGTATGCTGCACTTCTGAAACAAGGTCTCAGCATTGGTTTGTCTCTTATGACATGGGCTGCACTCTGAAAGCCATCGGGGTCACTCAGTCTCAGTTACTAAGAAAAGAGGGCTAAAAAAAGGGAATCCTGCCAGAAATAGGCTTTTAGGGAGACAATCTAGAGGAATAACAGGTAAAGTGGAAACTTACCGGGGCTCCAACAGAACCAGGAGGTCCTCGCTCCCCTCTAGGACCCTGAACACAGACAAGGATAATGTTTTATAGAATACAGGGGCAGGGGAGCAACCATTATAACTGGGTTAGGGGGACACCTTTTTGGAAAATAATCATTTCTGGCAATATAACATGATGACTAAGACCAAGAAGAAGCCTGTGACTACCAGTTGCATCAGCAGTGAACTGAATGAATGTGCATGCGGTAAGTAATCCTACTATCCCTAGTGCCCACCTAACTGGCTTTCAGGAAATCATTTAGAATGACGGGTGTTCATTACATCATCTAATTAATATTCATGAGTCAAGATGATAAGATTTATAAATGTCCCTCCCCCCACCTTTTTAGATCATTCCAAAGCCACTGATAACAGATATGGGACAGAATAATAAAATGTGAGTGTGCTATTGGGCTCTTATATTTTTTTCTAATGGCACTGGTAATAATGAAACTTATATTGGAATCTCTTACCGGTTCTCCTTTGCCTCCTGGGCTCCCTGGGAATCCGGGCAACCCTGGTGGACCAGTGCACTGACCACTGTTACCCGTCTTAAAACATTGAGCAGACATAAGGGGTTACAATCAAAAAATGCTTGCACAATTTGAAGACAAAAATAAGTAATGACTTTAATGTGATGTAAGGGAACTGGTTTGTGTCAGTACAATGGAATAAATGAACATTTCAGTCACGTGGCAGTAACTCAGTTACTTTCAGAACAGTATAGCTTTTTAAGTAACAAGTTACTTTTCCCCGTGAGTAGCAGTATCGTGTGATATAGCTTCCCTAAAGTGTTCTTTCAAGCATTCTGATTCATTTTGTGAACTGGTTTGTTTGGACTTTCATGTAAATGAACCATTTCAAAAGAATGATCCACTGATTCAGTAAGACCATTTGTATAACTGCCTATGTAAAATATTTAGCAAAATGCTGCTGTTCATCATGGTCATTTATACAACAAAGTGTTGTCTGCAAAGTTTCAAAGACTAAAGTGAACGCCTCCGGAGCTGAAATTCAGATATGGTAATGGACATTTTTTTTCAGACGCCGTGTGGTGTAAACGGTTGACCAATCAAAACAGACTGGCCCATCTGACCAATAAGAGCAGAGATGGCTTTTGGAAAGGAGAAAGACTGAATCCTTTATCAAACCATTTCAGATGCTGTGAGAAAAGACATACTACAATATATATTATGATAAGATTAAAGTGTTTTTTGACCTTGGATACATGCAAACCTATTGTTTGGAAGCTTTAATATATCATAATTAGGGGTATACAACAAATATACCTTAAGTTAAAAAAAAACTAAACAAATATGAGGAACAGAAACATTTAGCCTAAATATTTTAGTTTTTAATATTAACTTTATAATATTATAAACTAATCTTACTTATGATATAACATTATCCACAAACTTACAGGCCCACTTGGTGTTTCTTCTCTCTGCAGCTTCTCAAAACACTGTAAAGGTGATTGTAGAGATGGGTTTAGAAAACTGTGCGCATTCAAACAGTACTATGTTGTAGCATGAGCAAAACCAATGGATATTGTAGGAAGCAAAAAGGAATACCAAACAGAAAACACAAACACAACATCCATCATTCATCCCTCTCACCCGTTCACATCCTTCTAAGGGCACAGCACCAGGCTTGCCCTGATCTCCCTTCTCGCCCTTAGAGCCAACAATGCCGGGCACACCTGGTAGGCCCTTGGAGCAATCGCCACAGCCCTCCTACAGTGAAGCAAACACATGTGTTCTCACACTACTAAGAGCACATGAACAATAAATACACAGCATCGACATGCAAATACTAGTGTATAGCACTGCTGTGTTGAAGAGTAGTTTCGTTCAGACAGAATGACGAGTATGCATGAAATATAAACACAGGATATTTTTGTTAACAGTAAAGATCGTGCTCTCACATGCCAGTTTGATAGAGCAGGAATTATAAAATCCAAACCTCAGCTCAAATGCACAAGGTTTCAAAGCCAAAAACCAGGGTTTATAAAATAAATGAGTTTTAAATCGACTCTGAGCAGAGATATTCTTCTGCCCAAACAGCACACATACGTCACTGAGACATGGGTGATGATGTTCAATTTTAAATGTCTTATTTCTTTATTTTACAAACATTTGATAAACATCTAAATAAAATCTTAAACACCTTAAATGCATCTGCTGAACGGCTTTCAAACACCAGTCAGGGATTTTTAAGCAACATATTGCACTTGAGAAAATGCTCAAAATTTGTATTTAAAGAAGTTTATACTTTTATTTAGCAAAGATGCATTAAATTCATTAAAAGTGACAATAAAGACATTGTTAAAAAATCTATTTCAAACAAGTTCTTTGAACTATCTATTCATCAAAGAATACTGAAAAATGAATCATGGTTTCCACAAAAATAGTAAGCAGCACAACTGATTTCAACATTGATAATCTGAAATTCAGCTGTGCCATCAGAGGAATACATTTTAAAATTTTAAAATATATATTAAATATAATATTTCACAATATTGATGTTGTAATGTATTTTTGATCAAATAAAATTGAGATTCAGTGAGCAGAATGGTAGTTTAAATCAATACATTTTAATGGCTTTGTCAGGTAAGCATCCTAAACTATGTATTTATATGGTTGTATACTTGAAATGAAATATGTCTGGCTTAAATTGCAGCACTTGTTTTTGTGCAATGTGCATCAGGGGTTCCCTGCATCATCTATCTATCCACCAAGGGGTCTTTGGCGTAAAAAAGCACTAAATGGCATCTATGTCTTGCTGTCGTATGTGTAGTATTTGTATACACATTACTGGATAATACCAGTGTTTCATTGCACATGCATCATTCTATAGACAGTTGAACACCAGCAGTTAATACAGAGATGCAGATTAGACTGGTTGTTTACCTTGCCTGGGGAAGCTGAATCCTGAGGCTGCAAGATGGAGGAGACAGTCAGATATGGTGACGGCATAAAAAAAACAGTATATATACAATAACTGAATATGCAATTATCATCAGAAGTTCGGAAGCAAGTGACTATGATGAGACAAAGGCAATGCAGTACACTACGTTTTTTTTAAAAGCATTGCTTTGAAGTCTACAATGAAGTTATGATCTCATTAGGTCATTAATAACAAAAATCTCATTTTAAAAAGGGGATTATTTTGCATGAAATTATTCAGAAAAAAAATCTGAGAATAATTTAACATGATACATTATTTCACATTATGCTACATTCATTTCAAAACAGTTCACTGACTAATTGCATCTATAAACATGTAAATGAAAATGCATTTAGTTATGGCTGAAAATATTATCCTAGTTGGTCATTTACAGCATGGATAAGAAGTTACTTTCACATCCTACTTTTTAAAGCATTAGTTTCAGAGCACAAAAGATATCCAGAAAAACAGACAATTCCAAACATTCCTATGTGCAACACCCACAACATGAACTCACGTGGAGTATGTAACAAACCCACAGAGTATTTTAAAGTATTTAGAGGAATTAAACTCAAATTCCAATGTATTTCATGCACTTGGCCCATTTTGTTATAGAGGACTGGAATATTACTCTAACCACAGTTACCTGAACTCAACCTGAGAGCTTGACTGAGGATGAGAGCGTCCCTCAGATGCTCTTGAAGGTGCTATGAGCATCCAGATACTGATGTGCTTCGAGTACATCATCTCCTCTCACCACTGGATGCTCTCCACAGCTCAAAAAAGTGGTTTCATTCCGGGACCACTCATACGATAGCACCTCATGCAATCCAATTACTTTTAATCCAAACTACTGTAATTACGAGTTTTTAAAAGAACCATTTGAATTTCTGATGTTATTCGTTACTCATTTAATTGAACTATTTAGTGTTTTTGACTGTACAATTTTGAATATTAATGAACTAGCTTTGGGATTAAGCTGTTTGTGGGGTCTGTTTTTTAGCGAGGTAATATAACATGGTTTAGATCTGATTGTGCTCTGGAAGAACTTGGTGGTCGGATTCTGCTGATAGAAGTGGAGCAGAGCGGGACGGGATAGAAGTCCGTCCAAATTTCCGCTGTAGGCTGGAAGCCCAAAGCTCTGATTCCAGGATGGGCCTCCGGCCAGCTGAGAAAATATGCGTGCGGAGAGACGGGGCCATTAATGCCGGAATCCTGCTTTCAACCAAAGATCTAATGGCTCTTTATGTACGGCAAATCACTCACAGTAATGGCCGGCCTTACCGTAACTCAACACAATGGCAGTGTTTACCATTACACAAAGCCTCAGAGACTGTGAGTTAACACTGAAAGGGTAATGGGACCATCGGCGGCCATAAACGACACACTACAACAGAGATGTCCTCAAAGAATGCTGAGCTAAGATGCTTACAAATGCTTACTGGTTCTTTTTTGTATTATAAAAAAGCTGATGGGTCATTGCTATTGTCCTCGTGAATCACCTCTAGCGAGCTCCGTCTCCCCGCACTGGTTCAAAGACGCCCGACCCGCTCCCCTTCTAATGCAGAAGTCAGCTAATCGAACTCCTTGATCTGTGTTTATTTTTACTGTAATAAAGCTGTTGCACTCCACTAGCTCCTCCCCCTGTCTGGTTACTCACTGCTTGTCCGGGTGGCCCCGGTTTCCCTGGTACGCCATCGTTGCCAGGGATACCCTGTAAGAAGGAACTGAGGTTGAATTGGTTTAGCCTGTGGCCACAATCTGGACACCTCCGTCTTCAGCAGGGCAGAGGGAAAGTAGCCAAAGCCCTGGACCCTTCTCCTGGTTTGTGTTCCAGCTCGGAGTAGACATTTACATTTTGTTTGCCTTTCTCTGTCTATATTTTTTTATTTCAGCTCTTCTGAGGCTTGGGAAATCAACACAACACCAGGTTAAAGACCACTCAGTGCTCACGGTGAGATCATACAGAAGTTAATTTGCCAGTTTATCAGGGTGATTTTTTAATGTCGATGATCTTAAATATCATAATATTTCCTTGTTCTGCATTTAAAACAAAACTGATGAATAATACACATGAACAATGGACACATGTTAAATACACCAACCTCACAGTGAGCTCTGCATGGTTTTTAAAAAGAAAAAGCAGCATGATCCCCAACCACTTATTTAATTAATGTATTAATTAAGATTACATTTAAGTCGTTTATTGCGCAATATTTTAACTACACATTAAGGCTTTAAATTTACAAGCTACATTAATACCTACATTTACTTTATAATAACTTTTAAAAAAGCACAGCCATTAACAAAGCACATCCCACGGCACTAACAAAAATCCAAGAAGCCCCTTTAAAGCGTGCAAATTTAACAGCAATGTTTTAACATAGCGTTCTTTTACAAACTACATTACAGTTGCATGACATTATATTTACATTACATTACATTACATTAATAGCAGCTTTAAGTATTCATCATTATTTGCTTAAGTAACATTTGTTTTTATATGTAAACATTTATGGGTGCATTTAAATTTGCTTTAGCTGAAGCTCAGAGTTATCCATGCAGGCCTTCCCAATACAGAAGCCCCACAAAGATAGCAGGATGGAGAAGGAACGGACAGAAAAAGCAGACGTACACCATGATGCAATCTGTTTAATACTCACCTGTAGGCCTGTGATTCCTATGAAGCCCTGGGGCCCTGGCGGACCTGGAGGGCCTGGTGGTCCAGGAGGACCCTAACACACATTAAGCACAATTAAATCATTAGTAGTAAGAAAACGGCCATACATTAATCTTTAAAAGAGTCACATTTTTATGTCTGCAGAAGTTCAACAGTCTTTTTTTTTCCTTTTACAAACTCGAATTTCAGACATTTAAGCAGCAGAAGAGAAATAAAGAGTGAAAAAGGAAGTCAGACCTGAGGACCATGCTGCCACCTGCTCTCACCACCTGGGACCCCCTGCAAGAAAAGAGCAACCAAGTTCAGATCGGTGAATGACATCAGGTCTCATGATCTGAAGTGAGTGTTTAAGTGTGTTAATGTCATCGTTATTAACAGCAATAAAATAAATCATTAGCTCACAGGTCCGCCAGTTCCAGGGAGCGTATTATGCGAACAGTTGCACTCTCCTGGTTCACCCTATGACACAGAAAAACAATTTGGTCAAAATGATTTCTACATTATCTTTATTGCTAACTACACCTGCTACATTCAACCTACACAAAAAGCAACGATCAGAACTCAACAAAATGAATATATCATGTTTATTAATATTTACTAATATAAACAATATCCATTTTATTTCTTGATTTTTGCTTTTTAACTTAATGATCATTAGACTACAACAAAACATATTATTATATTATGCATTATGTATACAGTATATGACACATATAACATGCACATGTCCTCCTAACATGCATGGGTTAGGGTCCACACACACACACACACACAGTTGCAGTGTGTTGACAACATAACGTGATGTCGGAATTACAAAAGGTTTTCATTGTAGAATTCTATCCTGGAACTCGACAGGAATGACAGAGCACTTCATCACACTTAGGAGTAATATGCATCATTTGATATCAGCTGCCACTTTCCTCTGTGTTTAGACAAATTAGTCTGGGAGACAGCAAAGGACATTAAAGAATGAAGCATTTCCAGGCCTTTGCTTTCGAGGTCTCACGATCTCCCTCACGCTCACTTCCTTTCTCTTTGATTCTCTATGATGTTGTCAGATTACAGATGACAGATGTTATATTCACCAATTAATAGTCCTGTTTTAGCTTGAGGGCATTTTTAACTTTTTCAGCACTGTCAAACTCTTCTGTCAGACTTATGTGTCTGTTTGTGTCTCCAGGGTGGACAGATCATTGTGCATACAGACGGTCGCTCTAAACATTACTCCTCCTATCCCTCGTTCTCTCCACACACACACACACACACACACACACACACACACACACACACACACACACACACACACACACACACACACACACACACACACACACACACTTCGAGGGAACTCGAGATCGCCTCCCCGGCTCACTGATCCAGACACTTACCTTGTCACCCTTAGGCCCAGTGACTCCCTGAAAGACAAGAAGAAACACACACACACAAAGGCTCAGTTAGACAGTGTTATTGTGCGTAACTCTCCAGGGCCAGCGAGTTGAGTGTGGAACTGGGAGGAGCAGCGACAGGTGACGTGATGCAAGCAGACAATGTGTTGCTGTTAGGGATCCAGACAGAGTCGGATATGACCCAAGTCTGTTTCTGGATTCGCTCCTTAAGCTCTCTGCGACAAAGCCCCAGGTAATTAACATCTGATGCAAGAAACAGACAATGCTAACTTTGCTTTTTTTTTAATTAGATGAGCTCTGGCAAGACAACACAATCTCGTTGCTTTTGTCTTCGCAGTTTATGGAAGTTTGTTTGATGCCATCTCTAGACGCCAGAGCAATGAACAATGGACAATATGGTTGCATGAATTTGAGTGAGTGTCACAATAAGGGAATAAACTGGAGGAGATGATCAAAGGACTGCTGGAGAGTAATGAATGAATGAATAAATGAATAACTTACAGGACTCCCATCCTGCCCTGGTATTCCAGGCGATCCTGTTGTACCCTGTGAAACACAATATATAAAAATCATTTACTGGCTGTGTCTTGCTCCACTCCTAATTTCCCTTATTTTTATTGAATCAGTACACTGTGAACACAAGTATTAACAGCATCATTTTAAAATATGCACTTATCCTTGCATTATTATGCAAAACAGTTAAACAGCCAAAACGTTATGACCAGTCACAAGTGAAGCGAATATCGTTGCATCTCCTAACAAGGCCACATATTAAGGTCTGGGTAGATTAGATGGTTAGCAAACAATCAGTTCTCATAATCAACATGTTGGATGCAGGAGAAATGGTCAGAAATAAAGATCTGAGTGGTTTTGACAAGGGCCAAACTGTTATGGCAAGGCGACTGTGTCAAGAGTATCGGCAAGGATTGTGGGTTGCTCTTGGTCAGCAGTGGTGAGAGTTTACCAGCAGTGGGCAGACGCAGTAGGAGGGAAGTGTCCTCTTTAAGCAGGATAATGCACCCTGCCACACTGCACACATTGCCCAGGAATGGTTTGAGGAACATGATGAATGAAGAGTGTAAGGTGTTGCCCTGGCCTCCAAATTCCCCAGATCTCAATCTAATTGAGTATGTGTGGGATGTGCTGGACTAACAAGTTCGATCCACAGAGGCTCCACCTCGCAAACTAAAGGTCTTGAACTAAAGGTTCTTCTGCTAATGTCTTTGTGGCAGATACCGAAGGGCACCTTCAGAGGTCTTAAAGAGTCCATGCCTCAGCAGGTTTTGGCAGGTGGTCATAATGTTTTGGCTCATTACTGTACATACATAATGGCATTTAAACATTAAATTGTTACAATTAAGAGAGGCAGAAAAAAAATGTCTGCCTTCCTGGCAGGGGAAAATCCTTCTGTCCATGTCATGCTCTTACCGGAGGTCCGATTTGTCCTATTGCCATTGGCCCTTGTGGCCCTGGTGGTCCCATCTCTCCATTTGAACCCTATTAATATCAAGCAATACATTAGGATAATAGTGAGGTCCGTGTCCAGTGTTTCTTTTGGCATGTAGAGTGCTGTGTCATTGCACTGGTGATCTACCCTTTGACCCGCTGGTCCCATCGGCCCTGAGGGTCCTTGACGTCCTTCTGGACCCTGTAGGACAAACATGACTGTTTTCACACTTGGTTTTACATGTGGTGCATATTAAATAGGCCTGTTTTTATTTATTGTTGTGATTAATCCACTACTGTTAAAAAGTCTGGGGGGAGTAAGATTTTGTTCTTCTTTTGTTAAGAAAATAATACTTTTATTCAGCAAGGATGGATCAAAAATGACAGACAGTAAATGTTACAGGATTTCTATTTAAAATAAATGCTGTTCTTTTGAACTCTGTTTTATTTCTATTCATTATATTTCCACAAACATATTTTTCAACGTTGATAATAATAATAAACTTGAGCATCAAATCAGCATATTTGAATGATTTCTGAAGGATCATGTGACACTGAAGACTGGAGTAATGATGCTGAAAATTCAGCTTTGCATCACAGGAATAAATTACATTTTAAAATGTATATAAAAAACAGTTATTTAAAATAGTAATACTATTTCACAATACTACTGTTTTTACTGTATTTTAGATCAAATCAAAGCAGCCTTATTGAGCAAAGATACTTTAAAAACATTTACCAACATCAAACTTTTGAACGGTAGTGTATGTATTAGATAACAGGAGACAAGAACAAATACAAACATTTCAAAGAGAACAAAAATCTGCTAATTTTCACGCTCAAAGGGCCAAATCCATGTGTTTTTGTGCACTTACAGCAGCTCCGGGAAATCCTCTAGGTCCCTGCTCACCCTGAGTGAGAACATCAAAGCATCAGAACGGGCTGGTGCATTCAAGGAATTATTTAAATACAACCAAGACCTGTACATTTCTCTAAAAATGGTATAAATAGTATAGATTTTCTGACTGATTACAATAGCTGTTCATTCACCTGCAGTCCTGGAAGGCCAATACCTGCAGGCCCAGCATCACCCTAATGTAATAAACATAAGCATCACTCAACAGTCACTCTTATAACTTTGGCACACAAATGTGACTGATGTATGCATTAATCATGTTTGTAACTTTACCTGACTTCCTTTGAGCCCCGGAGGTCCCTGGACACCAGGTGGGCCTTGTCGACCCTACAGAATAAAGATTGTAAAGAAAGAGGCCAGATTTGACTAGATAATGAGTCGTCATGTAGGTTTTTTTTTTCCTTTTATTTTTTTACAATTAACAAATTAATCACTAGGGGGTACATCATGCATTCCATCATGGTACGGTCTGACATCAATTCTCTTAGCCAGCGATACGATGTTTGCACATACCTCAAAACATGCCACAATATGATTACGATTTGATAAGGTTCTGCAACCGATATATATCATTATTATGATCGTATATGCCAAAACCAGTTAATTTGTATTAACTGCAACCAAAATATAACATGAATATTTAATTGAACTCTCAAATCAATGATGAAACAACTTAAAGGCAGTATTTTAAACATGGCATCTACTAAGTACTATGAATAGTAATCAAATGATTTAATCATCTGCTAGGCAAAATCAAAAGTCCAATCCCTTAGAAAAATTACAGCACATCTCTCCTCAACGAGACGCGTGATTTGAAGTAAATGTAGCACACACTGTGTGCTCCCAAGTTTAATATTTGGAGTTTTGCATTTGTACAGAAAAACCTGCACCTGTTTCCCTTCTCGGCCCTCGCCTGGCAAACCCGGCTCTCCTCTCTCTCCCTTGGGTCCTGGAAAGCCAGCAACATTGTCATTTCCTTCAGGGAGTGAGGGACAGCTGTCACACGCGTCTCCCTGGCGATACAGACACAGACGCAATAAGCAAAGACAGAAAGTTTTCAAATCGCAAGGGAGCAGAGATCCAGATGGTCAAGCGTTCTTATCTGGTGAGATATTTTTGCCTTATACAGAGTCGTATAACACCTTAATTCTAAAAGTGTAATCAATTATATCAACATGATTAATGATTATTCAAAAATGCTGTGATGTCGCATAATTCAAGGCAATGTAATTAATATGTGACCACATGATCAATGACCTTTTCTCCTTTTAGTCCATTAAGGCCATTCCTGCCTGTCTCTCCTTGAGATCCTGGGGCTCCAGGTGTCCCAGCCACACCTGGGTCTCCCTGTAAACCCTGATCACCCTACACACATACAAATGATATTTAATACCTAGAAAAATACCCCATATTGTGAACTCACTATTATTTGCACTGCTTTAAAAAAAAAAAAAAAACTTACTTTCTCTCCTTTGAAACCTTGAAGACCTGGTGGCCCCTGTTAAGACAGCCATTTTGAAAGCAAAGTCAGTGGGTTTTAGGCTACTCAAATAAAAAAAATGTACAATAATACTCTGAGAACCTCTTCCTATATAGAGCGAACATAAAATTGGCTTGCTTACCTGTTTGCCCTCAACTCCTTCACCAGATGGGCCTGGAGGTCCTGGAGGACCACGTTCCCCTGTCACCTTTATCGTAGGTGGGCCACTTCCCACCTCAGAGGCAGTGGTTTGGCAGTCTCCCTTAAATAGAAGGCACATGTGTACCAAGTGGTAAGCACATCCACTTCTAATGAAGAAAAGAAAACCACAGTAAAAACATTGACTTACCTTTTCACCTTTTATACCAGGTGTTCCTACACCAGGTAGGCCAGGATCCCCCTGTAAAAAATTAGGCCACTAGTGAAAATGCATCTATTTTGGACTCAATTTAAAACATTTTTAATAACAAATTAAATTGCCAGTATAACTATTTGAGTGATAATCTTACCCCCAGTGTCACAGACAAGCCTTGAGCCTAGTCCCAGACTAAAATGCATGTTTAAACTGAAAGTAACATGCTTTGTATCTTAAAATAAGTCAGTGCCATTGTTTTGTCTCAAGATGCACACTAGTGATGTTTTTTCAAAGGCATGTTTGTAAAATCTTAAATGTCCTAATTGAACTAAGGCCTAATCCTGGCTTAATCTAAGCCCTGTCTGTGAAACCAGGCCATAGTTTTTTATTTGGTTTGTTCCTCTTTTACTTAAATAACAGTGGAACTCAAGCTGAATCAACTCCAAAAAGTTAATTCGAGATGATCAAAAGAGCATATTGCATATTAAATTCTTTAAATCTCTCTCTCTCTCTCTCTCTCTCTCTCTCTCTCTCTCTCTCTCTCTCTCTCTCTCTCTCTCTCTCTCTCTCTCTCTCTCTCTCTCTCTCTCTCTCTATATATATATATATATATATATATTATAAAATAAACATAACATAATATAAAAATAATTTATGATTTTTCTTTTTCAATATTTTTTTAACCCTATTACTTTCAAGGTTCAAAGGAATGCAGATTTTAAATGCAGTGTCCACTATTTTCACTATTTTCACTGTTTCCTGGTTCTGTGAGGTTCCAATCAAAACACTTTAAAATTAGTGCAGAATAACAAACTCTGAGTTGAGCTTTAGCACCTGGGCTCCTTTATTTCCATCTTTCCCACTTGGCCCTCTTGGACCAGGTTTGCCCTAAAAAACATTAACATCTGCATATTAATCTAATGTTGAGTTCAGTCATAAATCACAGATGCAAGTAAAAAGAAAACACAAATAAAATACAAAATAGTTACTTACCGTTTTCCCCTCGTTTCCTCTGCTGCCTGCATTCCCCTGTAACCAAACAGAATGTCAGCAGTGCGTGACACAATCAACTTCAGTAAATTAGACAGGTGGATAAGAATATAAAACAAAAAAACTACTGTCCACACATTAGTGTTTCTAAAATGACTATATTATTTTATAATGGATTAGCAGGCCACACAAATTATAGACTGTTCACTTCAATAGTTAACATAATTATTAGACAAAATAAAAGGTCCACAGCAATGCGTTTGAAGAACTATTTTCATTGAACTGTTCATAAAATAATTTTTTCTTAGTGTGAAGAACATTTTAATAATTTTTACCACTATAAAGAACCTTTTGTACAATGAAAAGGTTCCATGGAAGTTAAAGTTTCTTTATGGAACCGTTAGCCGCTTTTCCATCGTCGGACCGAAACCATACTCATTGCTTTGCTTAACCATTCCATTAACTTGTGGGTTAGCCAACTATGCTGAGAACGGGTTGTAATATGATGCTGAACTAAGCTCAAGTGAAAATATAACTGAAACCGTTCCTTACTGTTCTTAGAACGTTTGGCCCGATGGTGAAAAAGTTGACGCCAATAAAGCACCTTTCATTTTTTAAAATGTACACTGTAGACATGAACAATGGCTACAAAAGGTATTTGGACACATAAGCTACACTTTTATTGGCATCAGAAAACAAAGGACTCTCAAAGTTTTCTCAAAGCTACGTTTTTGCAATTACATTTAACCATCTGGTCTCAAGGTCATTTTAAATGGATGTATGTGTAAGTCAGTTTCTCTCCACCCAGGTGCCCTAGAGAGCAACCACAGGTGTAGTTCATCACATTAAGTATAGAGATGTTCCACTAAATCTGACAACCAAATTATTTTTGTGAAATGCTTTCTCCCTGTATATGAATATCAAGTAAAACAAAAGGAAAGTAAAAGAAAAGCAGAAAAGATCAGTGCATATTAACAAACATGACATGACAGGCACTGGTTGGTTAATTCCCCAATCTGTCATTATAAAAATAAAAAATAAAGCATTTGTGCCTGAAGCGTATATCTGAGCCAAATGCGTGGAGTAGCCTGTGATTTTGCATCAGCCAACATATACATCCCTGCGCACCCATCCGCAACCACTGAAGTGGATATCAAAAAATGTGTTGTAATTTACTGCACTTCAAGGCTTATGGGAGGAAGTGATGCAGAAATTTTTAAAATGATGAGTGCTATTTGTCAATGAGAAACCACTCCACAACATTCACCTGCTCTCCTTTCACCCCAAGACCTGGATCTCCCTTCTGTCCCTTTAGATTCCCATTCAACAAGCCTGCTGGAATATCTCCAATGTTAGGGCAGTCGGAACATGCTTCACCCTAACAGAGTAAAGATGACAAGACATTAAGAAAACTTCCTAAATTAAGTTGCAATGTCAAGTAATTCACAAACAGTGAACAGATTCTTAATCTTTCTCGACAACACCTGGCAGACACACCTTTTCACCTTTGGCCCCATCGGCTCCTGGCTCCCCCTGAAAGATAATCAGTTTGTAAAAATCTCAAACTCAGAATGAAATTTTCAGTGATTCAACACTCCGGAATTTGAAAAAAGCAGGCAGTAGTTTAGTCTGGAATACACACTGCTGTAGTTGTCACAATGCACAGTTGCTGACCTTTTAGGAAAAACTCTCCAACAGGAAGCAGATATCAAGGCACATTTCATCGTCTGTGTCTGTGTGTGTGTGTGTGTGTGTGTGTGTGTGTGTGTGTGTGTGTGTGTGTGTGTGTGTGTGTGTGTGTGTGTGTGTGTGTGTGTGGTCATATTGTAAACTTTGGATTGGTAAAACAAAACTAAGAAAAATTAACACTAAAATAAGCCAAATAAATGAATAGTTATTTTTCAGTGCCTAGTCCTAACTTAGGTAAGTCCATAAAAATGCAAACAAAGTAAACTTCAGAGCTCAAAACTTTCTTCTAAGTCCAAAAAAACCCATAAAAGAGCGTTGGAAGTGGAAAGTTCTGTAGAGGATCTACTAACAATGTGCAAATAAAAATACCCAGACACAGCCATTTCATTTCTATTATGACCAAATCCACCAATCTACCAAGAGAAGTGCAAATTAAAAATAACGTGGCTTGGCAAACGATGTGTTCATTCTGTGGCATTTTTAAAAAATTAACATGAGTGGAGATAATTCTCTCTGTTCTCTGTGGTGTCTCCTCCTAGCTTAACTATTGCAGCCATGTCAAACACAAAATGCTTTAAGTACCCTTGGAGTCATTAATCACAGTATCCCTTAAGACTCATCTTTGATCACCAAAATAACATATTTAAGCGTTTTTTCCTTGAAAAAAATGTCTTCATGCCTTAAAATAGCTTGATTGTAACTACACCCTTGCCTCATTTAGGCGGTTCTATGAACCTTGCAGTTCTATGAATATGCAAATTAACCCCGCCTCCACTCACACCAGCTCAGAGATCCACTTGATGACGATCACAAGTTGACATGATTGGTTACAATGTAGTTTGTGGCGTCAGAAACACCAACGATTTCAAACTGTGTTTTTGAGACTGTCTTTGGTTCACTGCAGTTTTAAGGAGAAAATACTCAGCTGATTTATGAACTTACACATGGTTCGTCTTAAAGGAGCACTGTGTAATTTTTAGCGGCATCTAGTGGTGAGGTTGCGAATTGCAACCAACAGAAGTTACGGTGGCCGACAGGAAAAGATGTCGTCGTCTGAGACAGCAGAGAGTAGCCAGTTAAGCATTGACGTTTCTTTACAAAGATACGTTAAGAAATTAGGTTTACTTGATTATTCAGTATTCAGAATGTTCAGTGTATTTCAGTGAATGTTCAGAATATTCAGTATTCAGAAATGATATGTTATTGCGAATATTATGGTTACTTGTTCATCATTGTGTCAGTGTTTTATTCGCTGACTTAAACGAAATGCGTTTGTCCAGTTTGCCCAAGGGGACCCGCGGTGTATGTAGATAGAAATGGCTCATTCTAAGGTAATAAAAACATAACGGTTCGTTATGTAAGGTCTTTATACACCACTGAAAACATAGTTATGTATATGATATTGCATTTGTCCTATTATTTTTGTATAAATTTGTATATATTTATATTTGTCTATTACACAATGCACCTTTAAAACATATTAAAAACACCACATAGACATAAAAATATTAAAACCTTGATTTTGACCATAGGGGGGACTTTAAGACATGCTGTTTTGGGTGTTAAATAATGGTGCAAATACCAGTAAACTGACTAGTGCAAACCTTAGTAACTTACTTTGTAAGATTAATTAAAATATTCTCCACCCATAAATTTTGTGTCTGAAAGGGAAACTCCTATAAATGCATATGCAATAAGGTCAGCCGTAAAAATGACTGTCCACGACTTTTCATCACTCATTTTTCACTGGGTGTCTGCAGTAAATCCTGACAGTAGATGGAGCAAGCTGTTAAATTATAAAGAAGTTTGCGATGTAACAAGAATGAATACATTAACACACCATGGTGCATTTACACATCAACAACAGATATCAAGTGTCCTGCAGTAATTAAGTAATAAGAAGGAAGTTGGATACATACTAATAGTCAGAAGTGTTGTTTCTAATTTCTCATGCAAAGAGGGTTTTACACTAAAGCCTGAAATGTAAAGTAGCAAAAACCGCCCAATTAATTCTAAGGGTCAGAGAGAGGGTAGAAAATGGTAATATAAGCTAAATTATGACTAGTTTTAGTGCAATAAATCTTGATTAACATTATAAGTGGACCTCAAGGGAACACAATAAAATTATTGAAAAAAGAACACAGATGAAAATGTGAGTGGAATTTGCCCAAATAGCCTTCATGGTGTTAGAGTAGTTTATTTTTTTCATCCAAAAGACTGGCTGGTGCTTTGTGAATGCCCAATTTTATTAGTAATTTTTATTTATTTTAATTCAAAAAGATTTGGCTGGTGTTAATTGTAGATGCTACAATTTTAAGTCAAAAGTAATAGTATATGATTTGAGGTACTTCTATTCAACAATTTAAGGGTTTGTTGGAATATCAAACAGTAACTAGGAGCGATAGTGTTAGTGATGCTTGCCTTAGCAAGCACATGAATTATGATATTCCCCCTCTAATCATGCATATATGCATGTGTTATCCTCATTATATGGGTTTCTATGCAGTAAGAAACAAGTAAGCAGTAAACACAAACCTTCTCTCCTGGTTTGCCATCCAGTCCTGCAGGGCCCTATGAAAAGAGAGCCACATGAGCATGAGCATCAGTCTCCCTAATCATGACACTAATGTCATCCTGGCTGACCGCAGCTTCCCCACTGCCAATGTCACCCTGTCACTTTCTGCATCCCACGCTCTCACTCTCTGTCCCATAACTAGGTATGAGGAATAGATCGTGATGGTATTGGAAATCGTTACAGAGAAATGCGAACAAGTGCTTTGTATGGTATGCCGCATATAATACTTTTCAGTTAGAAGAGAATGGAGAAATTTTAATGGGCTAAAAATGAAAGGGCCTTTACCGTAGTCACTGAGTAAAATGGAATCTAACGTGGAATGTTTCATGGATGAAAAGAGAGACCTGAAGGTCCCTGAAGCTATCATGAACCATGATATAATATCTGTTCACTCATTGAGAGGGTAGTAGAATGGCGACAGCATTTCTCATTCAACACAACAACAGCAGGCGAAAAAGATTGTTGGCTTATTTCATCGAGCTTGGCAAACACAAATATGGCGGGCCCACTGAGGTGAACAGCATCTTTTTGCAATGATAAAGTGCCTACCAGGCACAGATTTGAGTAATGGAATTTAAAAAAGTTTCAGGTTGCTACAAAGAGATATTGAATCAAACATAATGAACTGCTTTTAGCTTTTTGTGATAATCACAAGCAGTTTCTCGTGTTGGTTTTGGAGTAAACTCACAGGCGGGCCATGTTTTCCTTTGCCTGGGGCTCCTGGTTCTCCTTTAGGCCCCTGCTTGGCCACGGTGTTGCCAGACTCCGAAGAGGTCACTGGACATGATTCACACGGTTCTCCCTAAGAAAAGAAAGCATTTAAAAAAAGAAAAAAAAAAATCTGTCAACATATACGTGCGTTTTTATTGTTCCAAACCTGTATGACTCAGAGTTATTATAGTTAATTACTAAAAACATTTTGGTTAATTGAAACAAAGCTAAAATAAAATATTATTAGATGAAAAACTTAAAAATCAAGTCATTTGAAGCAACTAAAAAAACCTGACAAATTAACTAAAACTAAAAACAAAATAGTAATATAAATAAAAAAATGACAAAACAAATAACAAAATGATAAAAATTGAAATGATTAATTAAAATGAAAACTGAAAATATAAAAAGGCTGCTTCATGATTCATTAATAAACTAGCTAAAATAAAATAAATTTAAGTTGTTTTTTTTATCTTTTATTTTATTTCAGCTAACAATTATTTTATTTCAAGTAACAAAAGGGTTTTTTATGATAAAAAAAAAATCATATTGGAAATTTGTGTCCCATGAAAGAACATAATATGGGTTTTGAACAACATGACATGAGTGAGTAAATAATGAGTAAAGAATTATATGGTGAACTGTCCCTTTAAATAGAAAATAAAGCAATAACAGGCAAGAATATTCACTGTGACTTTCTGTGAATTCTGAGCAGAATCAAAATGCAATAGCAATTTTCATGCAGAATCTGAAATTGAAACTGCTTGAGCTTACCTTCTCGCCTTTATGTCCCGAAGGACCTCTCGGACCCTGTCAGCAAAACAAAACATGTTATTGAGTATGCATGAAGATTAGAACCGCAGAAGCTCATTCAGTTGCAAATGCAAATTATGTGCTGATAGCTCCAGTGGTAATAAAACTAATTATAGTGCTGATGATAGTAAACACATTTTGTCCCTTACAGTGACAGAACAATCAGGATAGTGATAGAAAATCAGGATAATTAGCTTCTTCCGTCTTAGCAATTCAGCACACACCATCATTTCACATTGACATCTCTCTCTATAGGTCAAAATGAGAAAAAAAGGCACTTACAGGATCTCCAGGCGTTCCGTCTACACCAGGTATCCCAGAATTCCCCTAGACATGTACAGATTGTTTTGTTATTAGCACATATGAAACTGGAAGAGACACATTGAGGAAGGAAATGGTATGTTTACATTAAAAATAAGTTAACATCTTCATCACTTTGGGATCAAAGCAAGAAAACATCCCCGCACTTCAGTCAATAAAAAAATATACTGTGGTATATAATGGTAAACATACTTTCTCCCCTTTAGATTCTGCAGGTCCACCAGGGGGCCCCTGTGAGAAAAAGACATATGTTTAAGGCAGGGATTACGTATTTTTGTAGGCCAAATCCCAGAAACGAGTAAACATTTTAGCACTTCTGGTTCCATCGTCAAAGTCAATGGGTTTTTTAATGGATTTTTAGTTAAATGCTTGAAATAAGGTGAACACAAACTCAATATATTGTCACGTTTTATTCTACGATATAAAATACATCAGTAATACTTTTTTTAAAAGCTTTTACTTGTCTTGTGAATAGCAGTTGCTAACAAGTGGCTAAAAGGGACCACAGAGGTTGCCAGGTACATTAGTCAAGTATATTTATATAGCGCTTTTCACAATATAAATTGCATCAAAGCAGCTTCACAATATCAATCAAATAACATAACAATGTTTGTTTCTTAGTGGAAAAAAAACATCCACGTTTGGTAGGGCTGATCAATGGTATTAATGCTTGGTTAATTCATTTGAATATCCCCAACTGAGCAAGCCAAAGGCAACAGTGGCAAGGAACCGAAAAACTCCATCAAGTGACCTACTGGTGTCCTAAAACTCCATCAGCTCCATTAAACATCATCAGCCGAACAGGTAAACTCATCTACTCACTAGTCCGCTTTCACAGCCTTGTTGTGTTCATAATCACACTTTTGCAAACTATTATAGCTCAAACTTTCAGGGAAAATGTTTTAACAAAGATTAAAAGCGTTGTCAGATGCGTTGAAGTCATGTGACCGTGGTGTAGTTCATTTTGACTTCTCCTGATTTTGTTTAAGCTTCAAAATTCATAAAAGTTGTGTTCATTTGTGAAGATCTAATTCTCACTATTGACTAGTGGCTTATTAGCATGCATATTTCTAGGATATTGGCTGTTTATTAGTAATCATAAAGCACCTATGAATGCCTTATTCTGCATGACCATATTCTACATTCTTAATCCTACCCAATACCTAAATTTAACAACTACCTTACTAACTATTAAAAAACAGTTAGGAGTTTATCAAGGAAAAAGTCGTAGTTAATAGTTTGGTAATAGTGAGAATTGGACCCTAAACTAAAGAGTGACCCAAATTAGGTGTTAATTATTTAATTCTATGTTAATTATTAAATTCTATACTACTGTTCGAAAGTTTTGGGTCACTAATATTTTTTAGTTTTTGAAAGAAGTCTCTTATGCTCACCAAAGCTGCATTTATTGGATGAAATGCAGTAAAACAGTAATATTCTAAATGTCTTTACTGTCACTTCTGAACAATTTAATGCAATTAAATAATTAAACTATTATTTATTCTTAAAGGCCACAAACTTGTGAACCATGGTGTATATATAATTACCTAAAAATACTTTTAATTCATTGATTTGTATTCGTTTTTTTTCCCCAATTCTTGTGTTATTGGCAGTCTGATCAAACAAGTGACAAAATGTCATTTTCAAAGTCAGCTCAAGGTCAGCTCCGTGCATTTCGACAATCACAAGTAGTTCTGCTGTATATTGAACTTTCTAGCAAATTTAGGGTAAGTCCTGTTTTTGCTATTTAACGCTATTTTGGGATTTCTATCCAACAGACTCAAAACCAATACATCCAAAATGTTATAACTTTAAAAGGTAATAAAACCTCTATTTAGAATTTGTTTCTCTATTTTAAAATTGTCTAGAAAGACTGTATTTAAATGATCCTACTGGTGGTCCTGGTTTCCCAACTCCGGGCAGTCCAGGAACCCCTGGGCGTCCTGGTTCCCCAGCAAGCCCCTCCGGACCGACTACACCAGGAACGCCCTGTGAATTAATCAGAGCTGAGAAACACTGGCTGTGCATAACAAGCACTAAAAATAATGATACCACAAAGCTAGTGTACATTTATAATATCTCAGAAATCCATTAAATCCCAAGAGGATCAGTCCATTTTACCTTTTGTCCTTTGGGGCCCACCACACAAATAGGATTAGCTCGACCCTATGACAGGAAAGACCAATAAAAGATCATTAGCTTGAGTTCATCTCAAACATTGGCATTAGAACAGCTTACATAACAACCCTCCAACAGGAATCAAACAAGTCAGTTCACCGATGACTGGAGGCTTAGATGGATAAACAGTTTAAAGGAAAATTCCAAGTATGCATTAGCCGGCTCGGCCATATTCGCCATCCCCTTAGATATGCTTTGTATACGGAATAGGAAAGATTAAGCATAATCCAACCCGACTATCCATTTAAAAGAATCAATGAGGCTGCATTGATTTGTGGCTCTTTGTTGGCTTGTGTAATCTATGCAGCATTAAGAAGATTTAACAACGAAAGAGATAGCTAATGAAAAGAAAAGGCAGCAGAGAGTATTTGGGTAAGAATCCAATACATAATGCTTTTTAGAGCAGAGCGCTGTAATATATGGAGCCACTTTAAACAATATAAGAGGATAGAGACTCTTACATCCTTTTAAAATTAAAATGTGTGGACAGAGACATAGTGAGCATGTGATAGATTACACAATCGTTCATTATTTTTTGAATACACTCTTGCAGTGAGACATTGAAATATATCAACATGTCTGAAGGAGGGGATCTAGAGGCATGTGTACAATGTACTTAAAAGTAGGGCATAAATAAAGAACATGTTTCAGTTTCACATCAAATGCTAGTCACTTACATCTTTGCCTGGACTTCCGGCCAGACCTGGGGCTCCGATTTCTCCTTTCTGCCCTCTGTCCCCCTGAGCACGTATATGAGAGAGACAAGACAGACAGACAGAAATGGAGAGAGAAGTAAGTGGCAAGCTCTAATACACTCATACACATTATATCAACACGATGCCATCTTCCTTTACCTTCTGTCCTATAGCTTCCCCCCAGTTGACAGCCAGACCCTGAAACGTAAGAGAATGAGAAATGGGCGAATCAATCGCCAGAAATAGTATCAAGATATCCCCTCTGCTTCAGTGAAGCCCGTTGAGCAAAAATTCGATCGCCCACCTCTCTCTAAAAGACAAGGTTGGTGCACACACTTACCGACTCGCCCTTCTCTCCTTTCTCCCCTTTAGCACCTTCTAAGCACTAAAACACACAGATAGAGCATGTCATCCAAGTAATTCACTTACATTCAGTGTCCAAACATCTGAGACCACAAAGAAAATCTGGGATTGATAACAATACTAAAATGATACTCATGCAAATTGCTATGCTGATAATCAAATTTAAAATAATTTTATTTTATATGCTTTAATATACAGGCCATTTAGGGCTGTCAAGAGAATACATTTTTTCAATGTAATTAATTACACGATGTGGCGATCAATTAATCAAATTAATTAATTAATTAAGATTTCTATTCGTTCAAATGGCTGATTCATTCAGGAATGAAGTAAATGGCTTTCTTTATGAATGGCCAGATTGATTCGGTCAAAACGCGGATTAATTCAGAAATGAAAAACCTCTGCGCGTTGCTTGAGACGCACAACAGTTCTTCTCTGGCTTTATAGGTATTATTTTCATTGGAAAAATTGAGCGTTCAAATGCGTTATTAAATTGTATCATGTTATTTTCCCCCACAACTAATTAATTAAATGAACATGTTAAATTGACAGCCCTAATATGTTTACTTTAAGACAAGACAGTTTATTCAACTAAGGATCTGTCAGTGCCGGAATGCAAATGCAAAAACCATACTGACTCACTCGTCCAGGAACTCCAGCACCAGTACAGTCCAAACCCTGTGAGATCAAACATGTTATATGAACAATTTAAGGAACACTATCACACACATATACAGCAACAGTCTTGCTTTTGAAATGTCTCATATCAGTCCCCATCTTGAAGACTCTTAATGTTGTCTACATGAAGGGTTCTTCATTAAAGTAATTAATATATTAACCCTTTGGTGCTGTTCAGTCACTGAAAAAAATAGTCACACTTGTGCTCCTCGCGGTCAAAAAATATGGCATTGGAAACAAATGGGCGACGAATTTCATCTAGTAGAAACATTTGGTACTCGCCAAAACAAAATCTTACTGATCAGCTATTTTTTTGAGATATCAACCTTAAATTTGAAACACAGCTTGTTTAGATATATGGCTTTGATTTTCTCACAGTTTTAGAGTAAAACGCATTTTGGAAAATACATATTTCATATAAAACTTAAAAATTGTATTTTTGTGCATTTTTCATAACAATAAATGTAAAATGTTGACTTTTTTAAACGGGTTTCACTTCAGCAATAATCTTCCAAGTGCCATCTTTAAAAAGAGACAAAACTCAAGTATGTGCATCAAAGCATTAAAGATTTATGACAATTTAAGTTGGAAATTTAAGTTCTCAAAAAGTGAATAAATGGATTATAACTACTGCATAAATATAACCTAGTACCATAAAAACACAAAATATTAAATAAAAAAAAAACATTATCAAACTAAAATATAGTCCAATCATTTAACTGAAGAAAAAAATAAATCTGCCACTTTTTGACCTGATGCGTGAAGAGATGATGCCAGTAATGATGCAAGTTTTGAGTAGTCGCCCAAGCTGGATCACTGGCACAGAAGCTAACTACTAATGAGGCATTTGTATAAAATGCCAAACTAAACAGCGCTGTAATCATTTATTCCCAGGTCTGGACAAGAGAGTGGGATTTTGCACACAAACATGCTTGCTCAAAGATTGCCATTTCTTACCTGCTCTCCCTTTTCTCCTTTGAGGCCTGACTGACCTGCATATCCCTCCTGAATAACCTGCAATATACAATAAAAAAAAAATACTGCATCTATATAACACAATTTCATAAAAAAATAAATAAAAAAAACACCAGCTTGGACTAAGCTGGCAAGGGCCAAAAGCAAAAAACATACAGTTGAGTGTGAATACAGTTGAATGTGTTAATTGTGCAAGACGAACATTTTGTACATGCAAATATGGAATAGAGCATGTGACGTGGTGGTGAAAGCCCTGATCAATCCTTGACACTGTGCAAAAATATCTGGCACTGCACAAAAAAAAACTCAAATCTGGCATTTTTCTTCCAAGCAAAATCCATTAAGGACACTACACAGTGCATGTAGCTTTGCAAGTGCATTGGCTGCTTCTCATTAAATTCCTCAAAGGTAGCAGAAAGTCCGGCCAACCTTTAAACATTCAAACTTTACAAGCATCCTAAATCTATGCCAGATTTTCAAAGATGTAAATGCATGTCTTTCCAAAGGCGTGATAAAACTGCACGCAGCACTCATGCACACTCATGCATGCAAATCCTGCTGCCTACCAACACAGCCATTACACATGCTGCACACGACAAACTGAATGTGAATACCCACACTCGATTCCTCATTGAGCAGTAAACAGCCTGCACACTGGAAAACAGAGAAAACCCAGTTGTTCCTATCCATGACCACTTATTTTCTAAAGTATGATTTTTGGATATAGTATGTTTCACTCCACTCTACTCTAATCCAGCTTTGTCTCTGATGTTGTAACATATTGCTGACCTGCGGGTGGCAGTGCAACATAATGTTAATCGGCATGGGAGTGCAGAATCGAGGACCACGACTGCGTGTCATTTCAGTTCTCTCACGGGAGACAAAGATCAATAAGAACAGAAGTTTACTCACGGCAATGTTCACCAAAGCCAGCTGCACAGCTATAAGGGAAGGGGGGGGGGGGGGGGGCACCCAAAGTGAAATAATAAATAACTGTTCGTTTTTTATTGGAGGAGAAGCACATTTAAAACTAAATCCACTACCCATGGAGTTTTGCTCTGCCAACATGCAGTTAACTCGCATTGATGTGGTGAGGTAAGAGAGAAGGTGCCCATATCTGTGCCGCAGCTTTCGGAGCGGTTGCCTGACGCACTGGGCTGATTCATTCTTTCCAGAGGTGCACACAGAAGAAAGCAACATGATGAAAATGAACTCCTTGAGATTTGCACAAACTAGCTCTGTTCGCATGAATCGATGGATTTATATGCGAGCCTACTGTTAGAGATGATATCAACAGAGAGTTTGTTTGTCTGACCAATTGTGAGCTCATTGCTATAGAGGAATATTCTGGGTTGGTTCAAAACAAGTTAAGCTCAATCAGGAGCATTCGTGGCATAATATTGATCATCACAAAATTTAATTTCAACTTGTCCTTTCTTTTCTGTAAAAAAAGCTCAAATCTGGGTAACAGCGAAAGGTTTACTGTCGAGGTAAATGGGGCCAAGCTGTTAACGCTGAAATACTTAGCCATAAGATGTAAACAAAATGTGCGTAAATATTAATTTTGTGGGGAAAATATCACATACTAACCTTTTCTGTGTACAGTTACATCCAATTTTATAATTTGTGACATTTATAATTCATTTATAAGACACATATAATTCAATGACATTTAGTCATTCTTAATTTTAAAAACATATTATCATAGGCCTATCCTTTTCGGATAATTCCAGGTTGCTATGGTCATGCACTACTTATTATAACGTTCCCACAACTTAATATGAAATTCCCACGAATTAATATCTCGAAGAGTCGCGGCCACGACCAAACAAAGTGAACCAACCGGTCACCATGTAATTTAACTAAGGCCTAATCCTGGCTTAATTTAAACCCTGTCTGTGAAACCAGGGGCCTGTACCATGAAGGTAGCTGAACAAACTCGGAGTTACAGGATTAGTTTGAGTTGACAAAACCAAACCGATGCAATCAGCCTTTATTGGTACCATGACCCAGCTCATCAACTTTCTCTGTCAACTCAGGCTTTGATCTTAAGCTATGATTACTCCACGAGCGTGTACACATACCAAAGTGACGTTGGCACCGAACAACCAATCGCGTTCGATATGGATAGAGCGAGAGCAATATTTTCTTTTCGCAGAGGAGCAAGAGATAATCATTCAGAATTGCGATGAATTTAAATATATATCACAAGCTCGAAACAATACGGTATCTGCTGCCAAAGCAAGAGAAGACTGTTGGAGAAAGATTGCTGATTGTGTTAATTTGTAAGCTAAATAAATACGTTCTTTATTCATGTAAAATTATGTATAGGCTATGAATGTATGTGTGTGTGAAATATAGCCTATATTTTTATAAAATATAAAAAAATGTGCATGTATATACTAATAAAGATTAATATTCATTGATTTTTAGATGCAAATTCAAACGTTCTTGCCAGCTGATAAAGACAAAATATAAAAATATAATTCAAAGTAGCCTAGTAAGTATTTACACACACAACCTTTTATTATTTTTTTTATTAACACTTGTTTGAGACAAACCGAAAAAAGAGTGAAATTCAGAAAACCAGTGGAGGGCCACTCCTCCAGAATACACTGAGTTGGCTCTGATAGGAATAAGGGACGGCCGATTATGGATGGGATTACAGGTGCTGTACAATCTGACCCTGGTGCTGGCTCCTCTAAGCAAGTAACACTGGTTACGTGTGCGATACATTACTATTTTAAGTTTTAAATATGGCAGACTGTATGTTCTGCAGTAGAGGGAAATGCAGTGTCCCTGTTGAAGCCAGCACACACACACAGTATCCCACACAGAGGTCAGTATGCAGCAGACAGAACACCAGAAACATATTGGCCTACTTTTATTTATCAGGGAGGAGGAAATGATGAAGACACTCTACCTGTTTTCTGGGACAGTTGCTGAGGTGAATGCACTGGGCTTTTTATTAAGGCAAACATTTGAATGTGTGGCATAAAACAGGGACTGGCCCAAGTTACAAATCTATTTTATTGTAGGATTTTTCACAACCTGTCCCAGAAACTGAACAGGCTTTAAAAGAAATGTGAACAAGGTAAGGATTTAAAACCCTTGACATATTACAGGTGTTTGTCAAGGAACTTTTTGTGAGTTGATTAGCCTCCCAAAAACTTGTAATGATCATGTTTGTGGTGGAATTATGTTTCAGGTGGAAACATACTCAGTCAGGGCCCTTTACAAAAGGTTATGGAGCTAGACTGCACACAAAAGGAGCCTATAGAGCTAGACTGCACACCAAAGGAGCCTATAGAGCTAGACTGCACACCAAAGGAGCCTATAGAGCTAGACTGCACACTGAAGGAGCCTATAAAGCTAGACTGCACATCAAAGGAGCCTATAGAGCTAGACTGCACACTAAAGGAGCCTATAGAGCTAGACTGCACACCAAAGGAGCCTATAGAGCTAGACTGCACACTAAAGGAGCCTATAGAGCTAGACTGCACACTAAAGGAGCCTATAGAGCTAGACTGCACACCAAAGGAGCCTATAGAGCTAGACTGCACAGGAGCCTATAGAGCTAGACTGCACACTAAAGGAGCCTATAGAGCTAGACTGCACACCAAAGGAGCCTATAGAGCTAGACTGCACACCAAAGGAGCCTATAGAGCTAGACTGCACAGGAGCCTATAGAGCTAGACTGCACACTAAAGGAGCCTATAGAGCTAGACTGCACACCAAAGGAGCCTATAGAGCTAGACTGCACACCAAAGGAGCCTATAGAGCTAGACTGCACAGGAGCCTATAGAGCTAGACTGCACATCAAAGGAGCCTATAGAGCTAGACTGCACACTAAAGGAGCCTATAGAGCTAGACTGCACACCAAAGGAGCCTATAGAGCTAGACTGCACACCAAAGGAGCCTATAGAGCTAGACTGCACACTGAAGGAGCCTATAAAGCTAGACTGCACACTAAAGGAGCCTATAGAGCTAGACTGCACAGGAGCCTATAGAGCTAGACTGCACACCAAAGGAGCCTATAGAGCTAGACTGCACACTAAAGGAGCCCATAGAGCTAGACTGCACACCAAAGGAGCCTGGCTGTGAGCTGAGGAGGCTCCACATTTAAAAAATAAATACAACAGCTAGATTAAACTGATCTCAGTATGTGAACTTATTTAACCAAGTAACACTTTAGCATGAATATTTATTAATGCAACTTTCTATTGCTTTCTTTCTCCCCCCATCCCACAAAACCAATACAATAGTTTGAGACCTATCTGGAGTTTCAATGTGCTTTTATTAAGTGTAATATTGTATGGTGATTGCAACTACATTTGCACCAGCTGGGTGGTCAAGTGTGTTCGGGTCAGTTTCATCGGGGAGAAGCTTTCTGTGGTGGTTCTGGCTCCTTTCTATGGTGGCTATATTTTGCAGAATGGCACATGCAGACACTATCTGTGATGCCCACTCTGGTGACTCTTAAACGCTGAAGACAGTTGAAACGTGCCTTTAGGATGCCAAAGATCATCTCTAACTTTTACTATGGTTTTACTGACATATGAGGGTCATGATAGGGGGTTATTGTGTAGGTTTTGCTGTCCCAATTCAAATTAACAGTGTTTTGTACTGTACCAAATTTAACTAGCTTTCCTCAAAGCGCCGACACAACATAACAGATTGTTATCTGTTAATTTTACTATTAATTTAAAGATTCATCTCACAGAAAATAATAATTTCACATGTTCACATAATCTCTACCTGAACATTAAGGCTGTGAAAGGACTTTCTATTAACATAATCTGCCTCATGTTCTCCTAGAGAAGTGGAGATTGCAACATGTGTGCAGGCTATTGCTCCAATGACTCCATAGGGAATCCTATCATAAGATTAACCGAATTAAAAAAAAAAAGATTTAAAATAATGCTTAACATGTACTGTATTATAGTACATTTGTGAAATTTGCCTTTTTAAAGAAAAAAAAACGTGATGTCACCCTATCAATATATTTTACCGGCAATTTTATAAAAACCTTCTCTCATGGACATGGTCAATAAATGTCTGGGAACACTATTAAGCTATTAATGTACTCCTGCAGGGCGAGGACCAACTTGCGAATGGTACGACAAACCGTGTTTTCCCCTAGATTCTGTGCATCACCGACCGTGCAAGTATGTAGGCTACCACTTGCAAAAAAACGCAATGCAATACCATTTATGGTACAGTAAGTGCATGAATTCGACGTGTTAAATTATTTATGTGCGGCTCAAGAAGTTCGCAAAGACAAGATATTCCTTCCGCAGAAAATCTGTATCTTTCATACAAGTAACTATCAGGAAAGGCAAGGGGATTTAGTCCGGCTAAAAACTCTTTCTCTACGATGTGCTCGTCTAACAATTTGCGCTGAGATGTCCACAGGATTTGAAAGAAAATGTAAAGCCATTGCAACAAACACTGGGAATTAGTTACGTCACCTATATGTTTCTTTGCTCACAGCTGAGTGGTCAAACTTCAGTCTGAGATCTCGAATCCAGAACTTAACCTGCCCCGGAGCAGGTTAGCCGTGCAGCGTAAGATACCATGGCAACGAACACCGATTAAAGCCGAGATACTTTCATAGTACCTAAAACCCAGGGTTGGCGGAAACTAAGCTGAAACATAGCTGGCTAGCCACCTAAACCGGCTTCATGGTATAGGCCCCAGGCCTGTAAGCTTCAGACATCTGCTTTTAAATCTTTTAAATACTACAACAATTGTGTTTACTTCCATTGTGCCACATTGTAACCTCGATTTGTGCTTTAATAAAATGGATAAACAAAAAGAAAAAGAAAAGGAGGGAAGAGTCTGAGTTTATCTTATATACCTTATATTTTATTTTATTTTACAATAACACTGATCTAAAATAATTTGGGACAGGGCCATTGACCCAATGTTTAGCTCTGTGAATCATACCAAAACCACAAATACCACTTGCTGCATCCCCCTCAAATACTGGCATTTTCAGGCTTTGCACTTTATTTGCACAGGTAATACCTTTTCTCTATGAGTCATAAACGATGAGTGTTGAGTGGGTGCAGAGAGGGGGAAAGATGACAAACTAACAGGAATTTTGTGTTAGAAACATGGGCGGTATTCTCGTATTGTGCCAGAGAAGCAAATTTACCAAGCAAACGTCTCTCTGGATCCATTTGGTGTAATATCACACAATATGATCTTTTATCAGTAGCAAATTATCTTATGTGTTTATCAGGCTCAGTGTCAATGTTCTTCCCACTGAAACTCAGCAAATTACTTACCAATTAAACTGAATTTCTAGCTATTGGGTGGAATCTGCTGTGGCCGCACTTTTTCACTAGCGTGACACTTCTTTTTGTCAGGTTTGGAGCTTTATAATTGGGACATCATTCATGGCAAATAGCAACAAATCATTTTTCTGTAGACTTAATTCAAATAACTTACTTTTTCCGCCAGTTCTTTGGATCCGAGGATTGCCTGTAGAACATAAAAACAAAGAAACGGACAAAAAAAGGTCAGATTTCTGAAACACGATGGAAGTCCTCAAAACCAATATATAATTGCTTACAGAGTAAAACAGTTCCATGCACTTTGGACATCATTTAAACCAAAAAGAGACTAATAGTAGTTTAAATATTACGATAAAATTCTGCATGATTTTATTTTTTAATAATATAAAAATGTTTCTGCAATTTATTTTATGCCTCTACCCAGAATGGAAAGGTGACATGTGCATCAGTGTTACCCCTTTTCCACCAAAGCATTTTGTGAGCCGGTTCGGAGCCGGTGCCTACTAGCGAACCAGTTCTTTGTGTTTCAACAGCCAAAGAACCGGTTCTCGCCCAGGAAAATTGGTTCCAAAGCGGCACCAACTCTTTGCTGGACTATAACCGTTCTTTTACCACGTCATGCTTACGTCGGGGACTGGGGTCGGGGTTATTGTGAACCAACAACACGACGGGAAAGGTTGTGACCGCCATTGCTAAAGACTCAGCGCTAACAGAAAGATAGTACAACGTTTGAAGAAAGATGGACTCTAAAGCGAAACAGTTGTAATTGTTATGCTTGAAGTTCTTGCAAGCTTTTCTGGGAAAAGCCAAGACGTATATGGCGAAGTACACAGTGACGTAACGACGCCGTTCGCTGGGCTCTCTGGTCAGTGGAAAAACAAACAGGTTCTGAGAAGTTTTTTAAGTTGAACCAACTTTGAACCAACTTTGAACCAGCAACAGTTCCGAACCAGTTCTTTTTTGGTGGAAACGAGGTATGTGAGGCATCACATCAAGTGCTTGAGCCTTAAGCCTAGTCTCAGACTAAAAAGCATGTGTAAGCGGTCTTAACTGAGAGCAACTTGCACTTACATATCTTAACATATGTCAGTGCCATTGTTTTGTCTCAAGATGCACATCAGTAATATTTTTTTCTTTTTCTAAATCATGTTCATAAAAGCTACTTGAATGTCTCAATTAAACTAAGGCCTAATCCTGACTTAATCTAAGCCCTGCCTATATATTTTATCTCATTGCAGTATAAAGAGAGATCACATAATCACACATTTTTAGGAGGGACTGATGAAAGATAGAAGAGCTGAAGCCCCCTAAATAGGGTCCAGAAATGCATATGTACGTAAAACACCTTCTCTCACTCCTTATTCTTATTTTACAAAGTTCTTCTGACCTGATGTTAACACACTCAAGTGTTTGCTTAATATAGATCTGTTTGTATTGTCATAAGACTTCTACGGTGAATTTCGACAGTATGATCAACAGTGAATGATACTCTTTTGAAAGAGAGCAAATGGGGAGGAGAACTGGCAGGAAAAGAGAGGGGGAAGTGCAGTGAGGAGGAACATGATTTGAAAGAGAACATCAGCGACAAACAGAAAGACAAAAGATGTGTTTGTGGAGCACATGTGAAAGTAAATCCTTGAGTCATGTCCGAGCAGAGAAAGCATACATAGCATAGGGAAGGCTGATCAGACTGGATAGGCATGGAAAAGTACGGAGGAAAAGTGCAGAGTACCTAATCTCCAGTCATACCCTGAGATCCAGATTATAAATTGCTGATAGTGCATACATGCACGCAAACACTAAAACAGGGTTCTGAAGAGAACACGAAATGGAAATGGTGTCCACATAACTACAAGCTTGCACAGAATGGAAGAGAATTATGATGACCTTTTCCAAAAACCCTACTGGAATGAGCGCATGAATAATGCAGGGAACTTTGTTTAGCTGCAACCGTGCACGTCTCAGCTCATGAATTTCTCCCTGACGGTGAGCTCAAAAGAAAAAGAAAGCAATGACAGAGGAATGCTGTGATTTTAAGGGACTTTATTGCGGGGTGGATTGAGGATCTGCGTAGGAGGAAGGGGTTAATGCAGAATAGGCTAATGCTAGCAGCGTCCAACGCAGCCTGGAACTCATTACAGTCCGTTGTAAAACACAGACTGCTATGCTACAAGACAGTAACCTGGGTCAGAGGGAAACATGAGAGCATGTTTGATTTTGATTTTTTAAAGGGAAAAGCTGGAAGTATGTGTGTGCTGAGCTTAAGCTCACAGATGTGATGCTGTATGGTTAAGACTGTATATGGAAGAATTCCTCAAATTAACACACACACACACACACACACACACACACGCATGCACATGCACGTGCATGATCTCATGCACACGTAGGCAAAACATGGCAGTTTTTTTTTTAAGTAATGCAACTGCAAATGTATTGAACTGTAAGACTTTTAAGGGCACATAATTATGCTGTAGTTAATGATTAACGGAACACAAATGCATATTAGCCATTATGTATGCAGAAGTTAAACTTTAACAAACCAATAATCATAATTAAAGGGATAGTTGACCCTAAAGTAAAAATTAAGCCATCATTCACTCACCCTGGCGTTGTTATAATGCCGTACACCCTTAATAATATTAATTTTAGGGTGAACTACATGTCAACTAACTCTCATTAGAGTATTGGTAGACTATAAGATTATGGTTAGGTTTAGGTTTAGAATAGGTTGACATGAACTTGCAAAGTTACTTATAGTGCAAGATAGTAAGATATAATAACGAGACATTTTCAGACATTTTTTCTTTTCTTACCCAATTTTCTTTTAGCTTTTCTTACTCAATTTTTTAAGCTTAAACCAGATTTATGCTTAAAACAAAATAGATTAAATTTGTGTTACGCGGGTAAGAAAAATAAACTTCATTCAACAAGTAATTTGTAATTGCAATTATGTAGTTTTGCTTCAAATCAAAAAAGAAAGAAAAAAATACTAATTTAGATAATGATACCTGCAGTGTGTAAAATTAGTGCCATGCTGTCTAAATTCAGACAATTGCTCAATTTGGATGGCATGATCATACATTCATTTGTTAGCATTGCAAACATTTGATCAGAGGGATGCAATTAGTAAATACTGAGACAGGAAGTGGCATGAACGCACATGGATTGATACATCTAATGTGTACCAATGGAGCTAATTCCTCTGTCACTACTATATGGCAGCAGAGATAAAGAGCATTTACACCACAAGACCAAACTATTTATATAATTTCCACCTCAAATGTTCTACTGTTCTTGTGACTCCTCGCAAAAGAAAAACTACATGTTGATGTAAGTGTAACTGTGTGTGGATGTAACAAGATGCTTTGAGTGTGTTTGGCTCTAATACAGAGCCCTCTGGATGTAATTATGTTGCATGTGTGAGTGTATATGAAACAATACACGTGGCAAGCGTAGAAGATATGTGACCAGTTGGAGACCAGCTGAAGTGAATCACCAACCAGCTTTTTATTAGCCCTGCTAATGATCATGACTCACTGCTGCCAGGAGAAACAACAAGAGCAGCCCACACCAACATCATTGAGAAACTGCTGATGATTTTTTTTTTTTTCCATGGGAAAATAGCATCCAAATCCCTGGTCTAAGAATAATTTATTGTTGTCTGGTAGATTGAACTAAGGTTATTCCAGGAGAAGGTAGAGACACAGAAACGTAGAATGATGCGATGGGGTCAGTGAAATTGCGTGTACTCATTGCAGAGGATGCAAACTTCAGCTCTATGCCATGCACATTTGGTAGAGTTTTGTTTATAGTGTATGAAGTATACACTATAGTGTGTATAGTGTATATAGTATAGGCCAGCAGAAGGATAGTTCATTCAAAAACTCTATAATTTACTCTCTCCGTGTTCCACCAAACCAACATAATTGTTCTTTTTCCATGGAACACATGAGGAGGTATTTAGCCGAATGCTACAGTGTCTTTTTTATAAAAATCAAAAGTCCATAGAAACAGCTGCTATCAAGTTTAAAAAAAAAGTATATATATATATATATATATATATATATATATATACACACATACATATATACAGAGTTTCCGCTAGAAAAAAATGGTGCCGGTCAGAGTGACCGGCAGAGGTTTCGTTTTACGGACATTTTGATGATATGCCGGTCAAATATATCGCATCTTAATTAGTCAAGTTGAGGAAAACTGGTCTATGTAACTTAAAAAATGACATAATCAGGGTGTATAGAATGCAACATGTTATTATTAGCTTAACTTTCAAATAGACGGAAAAAAACCATGAACGTCCGATTGGCGTCAATCAACGCCAATTGTTTTTTACTGTGGTTCCACACACATTCACTTTTTGAAACATTGAGGCACGGATTTACCTAATACATATAAATAAAACATCTCCAGTTAACTAGCAGATCATTATTTTAGCCTGTCATTAAATAAGAGATCTAGCGCTAAAATCTTTTGTTTTTGAAATCAAGCTGAGCGCTCGTGTCCGCTGCTATCAGTTGCATGGACGACGCGCTGCGCGAGTTGCGCAATCTTCACTAGGACACACGTTTAAATCTATCGCCGTTGTGGAGACTCTATTAATTCCGGTGAAATCACAAAATAAAATTCCTGATTCATTATCGTCTGGCCTCTGAAAAAAGCTTTTAAAGCTAGTCTGCCTGGGCCTGTCCATATTTGAAACGTCTCACTCAATCGTTCGTTGTTTAGGTCTATATTGCAGCCATTTTAGGCGTGCGCTTTATTTGAAATGCAGCATGCGATGTTGTTTCATAACTTTCGAACAATAGAGCCTATTCCTTTATAACATAGCAAAAGATCGGTGTATTTTTGCTTTATCCGTTTTAGGCTTATTCTCAAATTCAGATTGTGTTAGGGGGACAGGATTATTAGGCAATTTTAATCGGACAATTTGACCGGAGAGATTTAATTTTGTCGGACATTTAATTTTTTTACCGGCCAATGTCCGGTAATTACCGGACAACGGAAACCCTGCATATATATATATATATATATATATATATATATATATATATATATATATATATATATATAGGTTTTGAGAAATTATGTCCTAATATTATGGCTGCCTATATTGGCCAAAGTGCTGTACAGATCTAAAAAGTACTCAAACACTCAAACAGTACTCACACAAAACACTGGGTTAATATCCTACCCTGACCAGTATACTAAAACCTATAGGGGCAATTGTAGGCCATAGCGTATAGGTGTGTTTTCAGCATAGATTTAAAGCATTCTAACGAGTCACTGGCTCTGATATGCAAAGGAAGACTGTTCCAAAGACGCGGGGCTGCCACAGAAAATGCACGGTCTCCTTTGGTTTTTAACCTTGATTTGGGAACATGTAGATGCAAATTCTGGGATGATCTTAGGGGTCGAGAAGAAAAGTGATGCTGTCTCTGTATCAGGCGTACTACATATTCCGGAGCCAGACCATGCAGACCTTTAAAAACCATGGACAGAACTTTATATTGGACTCTAAATTCAATTGGAAGCCAGTGCAACGAGGCAAATACCGGAGAAATCCTAGACCATTTCCATGTGCAAGTCAATAGTCTGGCTGCTGCATTTTGCACCAGCTGCAGCCTCAACAACAATTTCCTAGATAGTCCTAAATATAATGAGTTGCAGTAATCCAATCTGGATGAAATAAAAGCATGAATGACAGTTTCCATGTCCGTAAATGACAAAATGCTCTTTAATTTGGCAATGCTCCGTAATTGATAAAAACTACTTTTGACCACAGCATTAACCTGTTTGTCAAATTTTAGCTCTGAATCAAAAAAAAAACACCAAGGTTCCCTACTTGGGTGTTCACACCCAATTCAATTAATATCATAAACGTGCAACTAGTTGACTAATGGCTTAAATGAACGACTAAGTAGACTCGAAAAATCTTTAGTCGGGGGCAGCCCAAATAATGTAATGTAATAGTAAAGAAATATTACAAAATATTTTAGACAGCATTTAAATGAAACAATAATTATATTCATTTTTAAAATGTGATTCTATGCCTTGCGCATTTTTTGTTTAAAAAGCCTGAAAAGAAATGATCCATTTTACTATATGAAATTCTGACTCTGAAACAAAAAAAGAAATTATTTAAGTATTAATTAAGTATTTACGTGCAGTGAGAACACATCTTAAACTGGAGATGAGGGCCAACAATTCATTAAACATGCAAAATTCCCCCTAAAAATAAGAAAGAGAGCACAAGAAGGACAACAAGTAGGTGGAGGAACAAATGTGCACATACCAGGACCAGAGGAATAAAATAAATAAATAGATAAAAGAGCGGTGGAAGTAGAGAATGTTTGATTTCAGCACTGCTACAGCCCACTGGGCATTGTTCATAAGAATTTACGTTCATTTCCAGTTTCTGCAGAAGAGCTCATCCAACTGCCTGCTAGTGGGATGCTTAATGGCCACTAACGGTGTCATTTTTATGCCGAATATCAGGCTGAGAAATATTTATAAGCCTACATCACATCACTTCATCTATTTATGTGCTGTAATGCTGCTGGGTTGAACCATTTGTGTGCTCTAACAGGGGAAATGTGCGAAAACCTCAACTGGATGTTGCACATTAGTATATTATTAGCATATTATTAACATATTTGCCTAAAGGTTAAACCTGGTAAACCTATTATAGGAAGATCACTTCTCTTGGCTTTAGGAGCATACACACAGAATTTGTTCTGTTTGAACCACTTTTAATTGTTGGTTAATATGCACAAATGGATTTGATGGATGTCTTTGGTCATTGTGTATCTGTGCTGCATTTTAAAATGGTGTCGAATAAAAAAACGAATTCAGTTTGTTTAAAAACACATCTCGAGGCCTCTTCAACATATTCCATTCCATTGCATTCTTGTTACTTATGAATACATCCTGTTTGCACGCCCCCTTAATAGCTCCCACTGAGAGCAAGTACATGTGTGTCTTCAAACACTTCAAACCATTTCAAGATCAGGATCCCACATTCGAGAACTAACAACCACTTTCTTAATTTCAGTGAGATCTATTCATTAGAGGCCCTTGCACACTTTCAGTGGCTAATGTTCAAGTGCAGTATCAAGAGATCTTGTTGCAAACGAATGAGTTTATGTGCTGTCTCTCAAAAAGTACATCTCTACAACCCGTTTTTGGTTAAACAGGTTTAAATTGCACAAGATTTTTAACAATTTAACACTACTATACCTGAGAGAAGGGATTGGGCACAAACTCCACTTGGTTCTCTGCAGCTCGTCGACTCTTGGGAGCATCTGGTGGGCACTACGGAAGCACAAAGGTCACAAGTCAAACCAATCATTGTTGATACTGTTAAAGTCCCCTTATTATGCTTTTTTCAGATATTACCTTTCATGTAGTGTGTAATATAGCTGTTTGTGAATGTAAAATGTCTGCAAAGTTGGACAAAGTTTTCTCCCAAAAAAACAAGCGATTCTGAACTGAAACAAGTCGTCAGTAATTCCAGTCTTACTTCCTGCGTGAACCTACGTAGGTTTGTAATAAATTTGCATAATGCCAGCCTGTTGAGAAGATGCTGCTTTCTGTGCTGCAAATGCAAATCCACTTAGCATGAACTTCCAAAGGATGAGGATTCTGGCTTAAATTGAAATGGTAAACCTATCGCCATCAGAAATTCATGAAATTCAGAAATGGCCGTTTCATTTCTGACACGCGCTGTAAGACCAAAGACAAGAGAGCCATCTGAGCCATCTGACCAATTAGAGAAGAGCAAACTTTCAGAAAGGAGGCGTTTAGAGAGACCGTATCCTTTATCAAACCATTTCAGACACTGTGAGAAAAGAATTGATACTGTTTATCCCTATTTAAACACAGTTACTCGAATAGTGTAACTCGACCTAGGCTGGTGACACAAAATAAAACTTTGTGTTTTTCTAAGAGTTTAAAATTGATGACTATATTGTATGGCGGAATACCATAGCAAGTGCTTTTGAGCAGTTCGACTTTGCGCAATAATATCATCACGCGTGAAAAGTCCTCTTACCGGCTCCCGCTTCCTCTCCCCCTCCCTCTCATTCTTGTTCAAAGCAGCTAACCAAGCTCTCCGCTGTATGTGGTATGTTGGAATTCGGTGAAAAATGACAGCACTATGTACATTCTCCTTATTTTCACAACCCTTTACGATGCACGTTTTAACCATGATTGTACACAAACAAACTAGCTTCCAACAACCTGTTACTTCGTCAAGTCTGCTCAAACTACTACTACCGGCGCATGTCACGTTGGTTGTATTGACAGAAATGAGAGGGAGGGGGAGAGGAAGCGGGAGCCGGTAAGAGGACTTTTCACGAGTGAAGATATTATTGCGCCAAGTCAAAGTGCTCAAAAGCACTTGCTTTGGTATTCCGCCATACAATATAGTCATCAATTTTAAACGCTTAGAAAAGCGCAACGTTTTATTTTGTGTCACCAGCCTAGGTCGAGTTACACTACTCGAGTAACTGTGTTTGGTCGCTTCTCTTTTTGGCCCATATTTAATGCACTGGGCTAAGCTAAGTGCTAACATAGTTTCGCGGCAATACAGAGCGATATATGGCACGCACTGAGACGAGAGAGGTATGTATCAACTCGTCTTAGTTAAGGGAATAACATAGTTTAATATGAAAAACCGGTGGAGTATCCCTTTAAAATAGCATAATAGAGGCACTTTAAATTAAACTATTTCATCAACTGAAATAAAGCTGAAATAAAATATAAATATTAGCTGAAAAACGTCAGATATTAGAAATGTTACTTAACTAAATACCTGAAATAAGTTTAGGTTGAAACACTAAAATTACGACACGATAAGAAAGCTAAATAGCTTATATTAAAAACACTAAAACTAATAAAAATGACAAAAGCCCAAAACTCAATTTGATCAAACTTAAACTGCAAATATAAAGAAAATAAAAGCTACTTCAAAATATGAATAAATACCATAATAGTACAAAAATAACATTAGATTTGATGTACTGTAAATCAATAATCCTTCTCATGCACACTTCCTGGAATTAATACTTTGAACAAATATGGTCTTTCAAGACATCTGCGACCTAAGACATCTTTTCCTCTGCATCTCAAAGATGTAATCGCTGACTCTGCTTTTAAAAAGCCATGTTAGAGCACATGCTTTTGGGGGAAATAGTTGCCCTTGTTTCCATTTTAAACACTGCTTGCAGGGAGCTTTGAGCATTCGCCTCAAAACAACAGAACACAAAGAACTTTGTTGGCTCACATTCACATCAGAAACCTTCATGTTTTAGTCACATGGATTTAATGTTATTCATTTCCTACCTCACAAACTGACAGTTAACATGTAATGGGAATAATCACTGAATCATCTTTTCAGACTAAAAATTGTCCATCTGGCATGCAACTAATGATATCTAATAGTTCTTGGCTGTGAAATATCCTCTGATCCAAAATTGCAGCAAATTCAAAATACCAGCTCCGAGTTGGCTGTACCCATTCCCATGTGCACTTCCTTTGTCAAATAAGTTTCACGGGTGACATTTCCTGATCTCTACCTTCTTTACTATTCAGTTTGTGGGTGGCTCGATGCTGAAGTTATCTGCAAATGTGACGCATCCATGTGAGCCTTTTTGATTCAGCAAGTCTTGCCAAAGCTCTGATCAATTCAGAGAGGAGAAAAGCACCAAATTCCAAATCCTCAAATAAAGCAGCACTCCCACATCGATGACTCAGGTGCTGTTCCTCCACCACAGCCGTCCTGATGGAAGCTGAGCCGCTGCTGGAGCTTGATCCATCAAGTACAACTACAACAATGATTTTTTGACAGAGAGAACACATCCATTCCCTTAACAAAACATGAGCTTTGCTTCCGCTGTAATCATTGAAAACATGTGCAAGTGTTTCATCAGCTTGTGTGAAATATTACTTTACAATGCTGGGAAAAACACTCACCTTTTTTTTTATATATTATTTTATAAATATTTTACCTACTTGGTCCGTGCTAGGTTCAATCCCTTAGGGTAAATCATCCAATGATTTATTGCACATGCATGAGACCATACATTGTTAAATGTATAGGAATCAACTTTTACTTTGTAACAAACAGCTTTATATTCAACCCTAACCCTAGCCCTAACCCATAATTGGTTACACTTTATTTTAAGGTGTCCTTGTTATTGTGTAAATATACATTTAAGTACTGAGTAATATTAATTAAATGCATGTACTTACTGTAGTGTTAGGGTTAGGATTAGGTTTGGTTTAGGGTTAGTTGCATGTATTCAGGGCTAACTAACTTTGTTTGCTCACCAGCTACTGTGGTTAGTGATTTTATTCGAATGAAAGCATTGCAGGTGCATTTTATAATGTTTTAGGGCTGTCACTTATTTTTGTAATCGAGTAATAAGTCGATATTGTGATGATTAAACATCTTGTTTACAATAGCCTTTATTGTATATAATAAAAATATACAATAGCCTTTAAAATGGCTCAAAATACATATTTGATAAAAAAATATAGTAAAAACTGAATTTTCAGGAACCATTAAACTAACAGAAAAAAAACTAAATACTATTATAGCAATTATTCATATTTTGAATGAGCTTTTATTTTTAAATTTTCAGTCATTTTATTATCAGTATATATTTCAGTAATTTTATGTTATGTGCTTTTAACATCATTATTCGTTTTGTATTTTATTACTATGTATTTTTATTTTATTTTAGTCATTTTAGTATTTCAACAAACTTATTTCAGTAACCTGCCAAGGCAATAATTTCATTTTTTTTTTTAAGTTTAAGTATTTCATCTAATATTTATATTTCATTTTGTTTAAGCTTCATTTTAATTCATTTTAGTTTTAGTAAACAATAACAACACTATTCCTTAAATTGTCTAATCAAACAACTTATTCCAATGGTTTAGTTAGTTTTTTCTTTTGTGCTTACCCCAAAAATGCGAACAAACATTAATTGAGCCTTGACATACCATTTACGCAACAAAAGCAAATTATTTATCAGACAAATTAAATGTTGATAATACTTTTGTTACTGCACAAAATCTACAGTACAAAACCAGCCTTGGATAACATTTTCAATTTTTTTGTTTTTTCAATAAATACTGTCCAGACAAGTGTTGTTTTTGTTATGTACCTCTCATTTTAAACTGGAATAGGAACATACTTCCATTATATTAGCTGTCATGCACCCTGCTTTCTATATAACAGTATACAAAGCCATTTAAAAGCCCATAGCGGCCAACCACTAATAGAAATGACCTAATCACACCAAATATTTTTGATATTTTGCTTAAAACCATGTATAAGAGCATTTTCTGAAGTTTTAACAGACTTCATTACCCGAGCTCCAGGTATCTCACAGCAGGCCTCCTGGATAGCCAAAGAGGGGTCACAATACACCATCACTTGCTGAACATCAATCTGAAGAAAGAGAAAAAGAGAATGCATATTAAAAGCAGACCAAGAGCAGAGAGAATTAGCTTTTTAAATGCTGGACCCCCCCCTGCTTTACAAATGACCATTTACATGATCATTTCACTGAGTGGTTGGATTAACAAACTAATTAATTAGTAATGGATGAAGCTCGTTTAGCCTACCACGGGCTGTTCTTTTCATCTTTTTCGAGCTGAGTGAGCTCAGTAGTGTTAGCCCTGAAGAAAAGCGCCTGTAGTCTTCCTGTCTCTCATACATCCACAGACACACCCCTGCCACATTTCCCCTGCAGACAGGACGCCTAAGGCAAAACCTGCGGGAAGCCGGCTTATAGGAAACTTCTACTTCCGACTACTCTATTAGCATTGTAGCGCTTAATTAACAGAGCTTCTGCGGTCATTCATCTAATTGACATCCTTGTACTCTAAGCCTTCTAAAATAAAGGCTTACAACATTTGTAGGATCACCAGAGGTCCTCACCTCCACAGGGGCAGCATCAGTAGCCCTCATACCCAACAGCGTGTGTCCATTGATGGGCAATTGGCCACGGAGCTCCAGAGGCTTGTTCTCGATGGAGCTGCAGTCCACATGCAAGGAGGCTGCATTACTCTGCAGGCTCAGAGCCACCTTGTGCCAGCGCGTGTCCATCAGGGATTCCACACCTTCACCTTCGAACACGCATCCCACCATAGACCCTTCGGGGTCAGCCCCTCTCGCCCGCAGGGCCAGGTTGCCATCTGGACCATTCCAGTCCAGTGAGAACTAAATAAGTGTGAAAAATGGGAAAACGTTTTTTTTATAAAATGTGATTTGGTTGAAGCTGCTGTACAGGGTCCACATGTAGCTTTTTTCCCATGCGTTTTTTGGTCATTAATATTTCTTTCAGTCATGTTTTTTATTGTTTCATAACAATACACTTCCGTTCAAAAGTTTGGGGTCAGTGTGTTTCTGTTGGGGTCAGTAAGAATTCAGTTTCAAATAAATGCTGTTCATTTGAACTTTCTATTCATCACAAAATCCTGAAAAAACAATGCATCATGGTTTCCACAAAAATATTAAGCTGCACAACTAATTTCAACATTGATAATAAGAAATGTTTCTTGATCAGCAAATCAGCATATTATAATGATTTCTGAAGGATCATGTGACACTGAAGACGTGAATAAAATTCAGCTTTTCCTTTACAGGACTGAATTACATTTGAAAATATAATCAAATAGAAAACACTATTTTACGCTATTACTGTTTTTACTCGTGATATACTCATTTTAAGTTTAAGTTGCCTGTCTTAAGATGACTTTATATATATAAACTATTTTGTACTTAACTCTAACTTCTTTCATTTATGTGCCAAAGCCAAATTTCTCATATAAAAAGACAATAACTCATAGTGTACTCAAAACATAGTGTTATTTTCTTGCTGTAATATAATAATCAAGCACTAGCTTGCTAGTATAAAACCAGGATACAAGAATTCTATACATGTGTCACAGTTAAGCATGCTACCTTCTGCACCACTCAGTCCGACACAAAATAACAATATCTAACAAAATAATCAGCGATTAGAATTTTATGATTTAGCTGCCTTATAATTATCAGTTCCTGAAGACACAAATCTATAGACTTGAGGGGAAAGTGGACACACACCTGAGGATACCCGTGCTCATCGGATATCTGGAACAGGTAAATATTGTCATTCAAAGATTTCTTCTTCAGCAACATGGTGAAGACCAAGGTGAACTCCTCTGGAAGTCCATGAGGAAATACTTGACTGAGGAGACAAGCATGTGGTTAGACTGCAGCACATGAACAAACAAATAAAAGTGGAGCAGGTGGGTTGTAATAGTACAGAATTAGTCTGAATGGTAGCAGCAGTGGGAGCATCTCTGTATTAATACTGCTGTGGATACAGATAGAGGGATAACCCCTGACACTAATTTTGAAGAGAAATGCAGCTCAGCAATCCTCATCTTCATTCTCGACTTCTATCTCTCTCTAGATAAACAGTGTGCCTGCCTCTTGGTGGGTCAAGGGCAGACAAACTCCAGGAATGTGTTTCCCATCCTAAATACACACACAGACTCAGTGCCTGATTGTAATAACAGTGAGGCTGGCCTCCTTAAGGAAAAAATGAAATCAGGCCTAAACACTAGAAAGAGAGAGAGAGAGAGAGAGAGAGAGAGAGAGAGAGAGAGAGAGAGAGAGAGAGAGAGAGAGAGAGAGAGAGAGAGAGAGAGTTTGCGCAGGATGAAACTTGTTATGACAGGGGGTGAGGTACACATTTTTGTTGATATTACTGAACAAAACTACTCCACTGAAAAGTCATACCACTCCATCATAAATCAAAGATTAACGCCAACACATACACAGCACACTGCGATGAGAGAGTAAGACATACTGTTGCTATACAATAGCATGCATGAATTAACCGTAGCAAATCTATACAGGTGGAGCTGGGGAAGGTGGAGGGGTTCTGAAAGCGCGCTCCAAACTGCTATGCCAGATGCTGACCAAGTATTTGAAAGTTGAGCAGCAAGATCATAGGCTACTGAGCAGGAACCAATAAGCTATAGTCCTATAGAGAATGATGTGATTGCAACAAGATTGAGTTAAGGACCGACCTATCAGTCTGCGCCATCTAGAGTTTCAAGACAGAACTTTTATAATGTTAAAAACTATTTCTACTTTATATTCATCAAAGAATCCTGAAAAGAAAACTGTTTTCAACATTGATGATAATAATAAATCTGTCTTGAGCATCAAATCAGCATATTAGAATGATTTCTGAAGGATCATGTGACACTGAAGACTGGAGTAATGATGCTGAAAATTCAGCTTTGTCAACTCAGGAATAATTTACACTTTAAAACAGAACAATATATAAAAAAATATTATGCATATTTTTTAACTAAATAAATGTAGTCTTGGTGAGCATAACATTTTTATTTCAAAAACATTTAACAAATCTTACCAACTTCAAACTTTTGAATGGTAGTGTATAAAACAAACACTTGTTGCAGACCTTTCCAATGATGTAAAATTCATATTGTGATTTGTATGGTTTTTCAACAAATCCTATTATGGTTATTGTGAGCATTTTTCATAAATTAAAAACAGAACATTTCTGATTTGTTAGCTAATTAAACATACTTTGTTCATTTTCCATATATTAATTGTAAAGAACAGTGCTTTTAAACAACACTTATTAGGTGTCCAATGAGTAGTTTTAATTAATTAGCTAGTTAGCTAGAAAACGCAAAATGCTTAATTATCAGGATCAGCCACAACAAGCTGCTGATTATCTGTTATTCTTATCAGCCCCCAAATATTTTGTACATGTGTAAACACACTCAATCTCTCTCCCAGGTGGGATGAAATCCTAGATAAAGGAAAGCAAGTGGTAGACAGTTCTATTACAGGCCAAGTCTAAGCTAAGAATGACTAACACAGAGGTGGCCGAACAATTTAAACACCATCTGCAGCTATCACATAAGAGACCAGCTGACAAGACTTTACATTACACTTTATCTCATAGAGAGAGAATATAGGAGAGCATTTATTTAGGAATAATCCTCTCTCTCTCTCTCTCTCTCTCTCTCTCTCTCTCTCTCTCTCTCTCTCTCTCTCTCTCTCTCTCTCTCTCTCTCTCTCTCTCTCTGTCTCTCTCTCTCTCTCTCTCTCTCTTCAGCGTGTCTTTCTGAGTGAGTTTTTTTTCTTATTGCTTTTCTTTTTTGGATTCTTTAGTTTGTTTATTTTGGGTCGCGCTGGTTTTTCCCCTTGCATGGCCATGGCGGACTCACGAGTTGGTGTTCTAAAGAATCTCACGCGCCGTCACGTTGTTAAAGTGGCGTCCACGTTGAGTGTTGAAGATTGTTGTTTGGCAATGGGAGAAGTTGTTAGGCACGACAGTATTATGTTGGCTCCTAAAATGATAAGTGCTGTTGTATTTTTTTTTTTTTTAAGTATGGTCAAATGTTCCGTTTTTATAAATCTTTTAAAACCCCAAAGTGCTTATTGGAAATTCAACACTGGATTATTAAGTGACAAATAATTTAAAGTATGTTTTAATTTTTGGGGGGAGGATTTAAAAACTAAGAAAGGTTTTTATAACTCTGTACAACAATGGTGGGATGTAGGAAAAGCCCAAATTAAGCAGCTTTGTTTAGAGTTTACTCGAAACATCACTACAGAGACTAATTTTAGAATGAGTATCTTGGAAGCTGATATTTTAAAATTCCAAGAATTGTCTGAGTCTACTGGTACAAGAGGTTTCTTAGACTTACTTTTAGATAAAAAAATAAAAATAAAAAAAATAAACACAATTGGCTGATCTACTTGGTTCCAGGACACACTTGGTCAGGTCGAGATTTCAAATTATGAATCAAATGGATGCTTCAACTAAATTATTTGTTAATTTAGAAAAAAAAGAATGGTCAAAGTAGAACCATTCATGCTTTACGATCTAAATCTGGAATTCTTTTGACAGATCTTTCGGATATTCGCCAGAGGGCGGTTGGTTTTTATGAGAATTTGTATAAAAGTGAATTTCTGTAGAGCTAGAAAATGAGGGAGTTCTTCTTTGAAAACTTACCTAAGGTGCCTGAAAGCATCAACACTGGAATTTCTGGCTCTCTGAGTATGAGTGAGCTATAGAAGGCACTTAAAGGGATGGTGTCTGGAAAAACACCAGGCATAGATGGTATCCCAGTGGACTTTTACAAGTCTTATTGGTCAACAATAGGAGAAGATCTCTTAGAAGTGTTGAATACCAGTCTGGTAGGGGGTAAACTGCCTCAAAGTTGCCGAAGAGCTGTGTTGACCCTCCTACCGAAAAAAAGGAGATCTTGGGAGACATAAAGTGTTGGCGTCCAGTTTCTTTGCTCTGCAGCGACTACAAGCTTTTATCGAAGGTCTTAGCTAACAGACTGGCTAATATAATGGGCAATGTTATTCATCCTGATCAAACCTAGTATCCCAGGTAAATCGATATTTGACAACATTTATTTTATTCGTGATCTTATCGAAGCATCCAAAATGCTAAACCTAAATTGTATTTTTATTTCGTTAGAGAAAGCTTTTGATCGGGTAGAACATTTTTTTTCTGGAAAGTTTTAAATGCATTTGGCTTTAGTGAGTTTTATTAACTACATTAAAGTCCTTTATAATTATGTGGAGAGTATTTTAAAGGTCAATGGTGGTTTATGTACTCCTTTTACAGTTTTTAGAGGCATAAGACACTGTTGTACATTATCTGGTATGTTATTTTCTTTAGCAATTGAGCCTTTGTTAAATCAGATAAGGTGTAAACTTAAAGGTGTAATTTTACCAGAATGTAGGAATAAATTCATACTGTCGGCCTATGCAGATGATGTGACTGTGTGTTATATGGACAAAGTGATTTTCAGGCTTTGTTAAATTTGTTGAAAACCTTTTAAAAAATATCTTCTGCTTATATAAACTGGAAAAAAGTTAAGCTGGAGAGGGGAAAAATTGGTTTAAAATATTTCGAAGTTTTTATGGAAATGGAAATCGAAATGTCTCATGGAAATGGCTGCTTCCAAATATATTTTTCCAAAAAAAATTTAGATATTTCTCATGCTTTTTAAACTTGAACCACTGTTTTCTGTTTTAAAAGATGTTTTTAAAAAATGCAATGAGGTATTCTCACAAGAGATTTTCATTTTAGGATGTAAATATGTCTTAAAGAAAAAGTTTGTGTGTCAACTGCTTAATTTTGTGGTGGGTTTTTGTTTTGTTTTTTGGAGGGTATATAATTGTAACAAGATGATTTTTTGTAAATAAAAGCTTTGTGAATTCTCAAAAAAGAAAATACATTTTCCCTCTCTCTCGCTCTCCCTCCCAACCCCCCTCTCTCTCTCTTTCTTTCTCTCCCTCCCTTCCTCTCCCTCTCCCTCCCTCCCTCTCCCTCTCCCTCCCTCTCTCCCTCCCTCCCTTTCTCTCTCTCCCTCCCTTTCCCTCCCCCCCCCCCCCCCCCCCCCCCCCCCCCTCTCTCTCTCTCTCTGCAGTAAGCCGGCCATGTTTAGTAAGTTTCAAGTGCAGGCTCTCGCTCTCTCTCTCTGGCTGAGAGATGAGATTTAGAGCTGGAGAAAAAAGCTCAGGTTTCAAATGGGGGAAAGCACTTGGGGCTCTGGAAAACCCATTCTTAGAGAGGAACTCCCTGATGATGGGGGGATGCCTGTGTGTATGTGTATCTTTCAGAAGGTCAAACTATTAGTGCAGCTAAAAGAGATATGAAATAATATATATTAGCAATTCTGACGCCATTTTGTGAAATTGTTGAGATTTTATTCTGAAACTCCATAGATGACACATCAGTCGTGTTTTAAAAGATGCACTATACTATACGCACTTATACTATGCACTATACTCTTCTATTATGGTAGTCCCTCCATTTTGCAAGGAACGCTGTGACAATTGAGAGCACTAAGTGTCCGGCATTCCACACATTTTTTAGGTTAAAGGAGCTATATGTAAGAACACTTTTTTATTGCCAATGTGTGAACATCTTGTAGGAAAATGTAAAAAAAAAAAAAAACAAGACTTCCCCGACTTCAAGGTTGTCTATGAAAGCCTGTACAATGATTTTTATGTGAAGGACTTTGCCAGGAAAATCTAAAGGATATATCATTTACGTGCATACAAGAGCATCTCTTCCATTCAGTGACACATGAAATTAATTCTTACACAATGTTCAGGATAATGCAGAAAGAGCTTTTCTGTACTGTGATGTTAATGTGTCATGCAAAGTAAAGGGATTAATTAAAACTATAATCTCACATAGCCTGATCTGTAGTCTTTAGTCTTAATCAAACTATTAAAAGTGTATTTTTGAATGAACGGTAAATTGCAGAACTGGTGCAAACATATTCATGTAAGCGTCGCTCTCAGCAGAGTGGACGGCGTCTCAATGTGTATTTACCTTTGCAGCGATATACTGTTAATGAACATTGAGACGCCGTCCACGCTGCTGAGAGCGACGAGTTGATGGTCTCGCCAGACTCCAAACATCTGGATTCAAATCCCTAACCTTTAAGTAACATTTCTGGCAATGCACCATCAGCACAAAGATAAGCTGCGTCAAATCCCCATGTTTATTTGCAACTGCCAAGCTGCTTTCTCTAAAGAGAGTGGCAGAGAACAGCGATCATCTTATGACAGGGAGATAAACAGCTGCTCAATCACTATTAGAGAAAAAAAGATCACATGTCTAAACATCTGAATACTGGATAACTAGTATCTTAGAGGGATGGATATATATATATATATATATATATATATATATATATATATATATATATATATATATATATATATATATATATATATATATTATGTATCCAAACATCCCATAGAATGTGATGAAACCAATGTAACTATTTGGATCTTATTTTAAAAACGATTTAAATGATCAGAATATGTCCCACTTTGCCTGTAGTCACCATATCTTCCTTCAAAAAAATGTTGGAGGATTGTTAGAGGATTAACACTTATTCGATTAGCATGAGATATAAATCTGAAAGTTAGCTTGTACAACAAAGTTATCTAACCTCAGGGAAAAGAAGTTCTCCTGTCCAAATAGGGCTTTTGAAGGACATCATTTGTGTGTGTGTGTGTGTGTGTGTGTGTGTGTGTGTGTGTGTGTGTGTGTGTGTGTGTGTGTGTGTGTGTGTGTGTGTGTGTGTGTGTGTGTGTGTGTGTGTGTGTGTGTGTGTGTGTTATACTGCATACACTGCAGATTGAGGACAGAGCAAGTACAAAAAGAGTATTAAAAAAGCTCTACAGCCCAGCACAAAAGCTTCAGTTTTACTCTTCTGACCTATTTGGCTCAAACACTCAAGCTCTCATTTCTGTTAAGTCTACGTGAGAAAAGGATAACAGGAAATTCTAATAAGGAACCGGATGTGTAGTCTAAACCAATGCAAACTGAACTTCTCATCCCAACATAAAGTACCAGAGAACTCAGAGGAAACAGAACCTGTTAGCTTCTATCATTTACATTTTTCATCTATGCGCGGCTCAATAAAAGCATTGTCATAAAACGGATTGTTACTGTGGCTTGAGGTCTCACCAAAAGCACTTAAAGTTATTGTTAATAAAAAATTTAACAGCGTTTCTGTGTAAAAGCACAAAGCAGCATGTAATCTGCTGAAATGTTTATTTGCAGAGAGATGGACGTAACATGAGGATGAAGTCAAAATCACTCTGGTGACATTATTGTGATTCTTTCATGATGCTACTGTAAATGTTAAACCAAATAACAGTCAACAGCCAGGAATTCAAGGCTTGTACTGACCTGCTAATACTTTGGTAGTTCTGCAATTATATCTTATTGAACTGTATTCTATTCTATTCTGTTTTTTTCTATAGAAGACCCTAAAGGGTCACAGAAAAAGATGGAAATAATCATTCCCTCTCTCCAAAACTCTGAGTAAAAATAGATAAGACAAATAAAAAGAGGAAAGGTAAAACATTTACTCTGTAGGTTGGATGAGTTGGACTTTCCCAAGGCGAAGGATGACAGGCCCTCTCAGATTTCGGATCTTCTTGACCTCGCTGTTCTTCAGCAGGGAGAAACGGCGCGCCAGATTGAAACCTGCAGATCGGACGATCAATCCATTTACCACCCCACAGGCTAATGAAGAGTGGGCTGCTGTTTGACATGTCCTACACTATGTATCATCTCTGCTGTGGCAGTTTTCAATTCATGGAAGGCCAAAGGAGGACTCTTAATACTGTAAGTATCTATATTTTAGACATAGACAGAGTCTATTCCTTAGACTGCGTTATGGGCAGTTTGACTATTATTAAGTGTATTAAAAGGCTGGAATGATTACAGATGGCAATACATTTACATAATTATACAGAGTGAACATCTTTCCCATTTTTGGATATACTGTGTGCAGAAATAATGTGGCGGTACACACAGGAAGTGTTCTTGTGTTCAAAGTAAGATGCAGCACAGCCGAAGGGAGTAGAAGCCAGTGTTGATAATAATAAGGAAAGCTTATTGAGCATCGAATCAGAATATTAGAATGATTTCTGAAGGATCTTTTGACACTGAAGACTGGTGTAATGATGCTGAAAATTCAGCTTTGCCATCTCAGGAATAAATGACATTTTAAAATTCAAATAGAAAAGAATTATTTTAAATTGCAATAATATTTCAAAATCTTATTGTATTTACTGTATTACAATCAAATAAATGTAGCATTGGTGAGCATAAGAGACTTCTATATAAATGATGCACGCATACATACACACACACACACACACACACACACACACACACACACACATATATATATATATATATATATATATATATATATATATATATATATATATCATTAAATTGATTTTAAAAAGCATCACAACAAGAAAGAACCCAGAATCCATTTACATAGACATAAAGTCATGAGAATAGGGAAAGTTTGCTCAAAATGAAAAGTGTTGTCTACTCAACATCATTTCACTCAAACCTCATATGCATTTTGAGTCACGATGTTTAGTGAATAATATCTTTAATTTGGTCTGTTCCTCATACAAAGCTATGATGTTGCTTTAAAATACTTGGAATACTGTGTACAAATCATATGGACTTTATGATCCTTTTTAGAGCTAGACAACCACCCAGCAGAGCAGGTTGGACATTCAACTAAATATCTTCTTTTGTGGCATGACTTGAGGGTGAGTACATGACAGAATTTTCATTTTTGGCTACTTTAATGAAGGTCCATAAGCAGCAGTCTTTACCTGTAATATTGTGTCTGGCAGCTTGAGGAAACTTCCAGTCTTCTACCTGTATGGACGGGCAGCTGACACCTGCAGAAAGAGAGAAGCAGTCAAGTTGCAGCGGATCTTGTCCTGCTAACTGTGAAAGGTTTTGCAAAAAACAACTTGTACAACCAATCATGAAATGTCCTGTCAAAACTTAGTCCTGAACACGAGGTGAACGAGTAGAGCCATTCAAAGATCGTCTGAAGGAGACAGACACCACCTCACATATAAATGGAACTAAAAATAACTTGCTTTTCTCTGGGGGAATCACTCTCCCAATCTCACTGCATGGTGGCAAAGACAATGACAGGTGGTCTGAAACACTCTCAACTGATGGGCAACATATGAAAAAGATCTAACAAAGTTCATAAAATCCAATCAATTCCTGAAGGATGAAATTTTTTTTTGTCATTCCAGAAGTCATTTCACTCAGATCTAAATCACATAGGGAAGAAAAGACTATTGCAACTTCCGTTTTATGGTGACTTTAAGGGGGCATTATTGGTGGCCCTTGCTCTTTTGGTGCTCTAGATGAGAATAATGGGGGGGGGGGGGCAACAACACTTGTCTCCATGAAAAATTTATTAAAATATACATATATAATTAAGTCAATAAGCTCATATCTAATGTTTTTTTATGGAAAACTAACAAACTGTGAATATTTGGATAACTTTCCAGAGGTAGGCTAAATGCAATATTGTTCTCAAGTTGTTTTATTGACGTCTTTCCGCGGGTGAAACACTGATTGAGCGATGACATGGTACATTTAGACAAGTTGTAGTGTATTTTTAAACATACCTTTTGATATTCCTGCATGTTTATTAATGATATACTGTACTGTAACTATAATGGAAGAGAAGACTCGCGCTCCTCCACGCTGCTACTTGAACTGAGGCGCTACAGCGATCTGTCGCGTCACATTTAAGAGCGTCAAAACGCAATATGGCTAGACTTTTGTGATAAAATGGACAGAATTCGAAAGCTGAGAGTTAGTTTCTTTTCAGAAGTAATAAAGCACAGCGCTATTTGCGACTATTGGATGGAAGGCGTCCTTCAAATAATGTTTGGTGTAGGGGAAAATACGTAGACCTGGCAACTCTAGATTTAACTACGGGTGATTCATAGGGTCAAATAGAGCTTGCTAGGAAAAATGTAATTACAATAATTATTAAATTTAACGTCGCTGTTTATAGTATACTTTAATTGTCGAATTAACATTGACAACCCTAATTCAACAAGAGACATTTTCTTGACAGTATGAGATGCAATCTGACGCGCTTTTCTGTAATCTTTTGATTGACAGGATAAGGCCGTTTTTAAACAATAGTGAAAATAATTCCTCCTATTGAACGATAGGCCTACTGATTACTGGCCAAAACGCATTTTGTTCATGATCCACAAACACTGAAAAGTTCTGTTTAGGACAAAGCATTTGACAAAAAAAAAACTTTTTCTTTGTGAAGCATGTTAGAGGTGTCTGAGACAAGAAGAGTTTTTAATCAGCATGGTTTGATTGGCTCAAAGACACATACATCAATCAAAGTGCATTAGCAAGTTACTGCAGTGTAGGGAACTGTCACTTAGAAGATTCAGAGATCAGATGAGTATGAGAAGCTCGAGCAATAAAAGAGAGAAACAGCTCAGAGCCGTCTCGTTGAGCTTCTAGTGGCGGAGTAGAGCAGGTGATGGGTTTTCCAACTCGTATTCTTGCCCTGTCAAGTTACAAAGAGTTCTTTTTAAATCTACAACACCTGAATCTCTCCACAGCCAACTCAGCAGATACAGATAGGGAGAAAAATGTCTCCAACAAAAACTTATCTGTCAGATAAAGAATTCATCATGAATTGTTCTCGCATTTTCACTTTTTGAAATCAGACAGAGTCGGCTAAATCCCTTTTCTTCTAGGTTCTACAAAGCCCTTCAGCTTTCACACGGAAAAAAGGCGGGATTAAGATGCGGAGATGTCAGGGAGGAGATAGGAAAGCTGGAGGCGGCTCTCGCTCCCGAGGCAATGATGGAAAGTTGAACGCAGGGGGAGGAGAGGTGCATTTCAAATGCATGCAGAACAGACACGTCATCAAGCATTGCAGACAAGGCTATAGAGTTTGAAGTGGAGTGAACGTTTCTGGGGTTTAGGATTTCATACGTTCAGAGTCAGCATTCTTTTAATTTAGAGATACGTAGCTGTACAAGCTGCTTCACCGTTAGACTCTTTTGAGGTTCTTCCTCAAAGTCCTTCACTTTCCAAAAGAATGAAATATAAAAATACATCCATTTTAAAGAGAGTAGAAGAACAATTTTGGGAGTGAAAAAAAAACATATCACCTTTCCTGGATTTAGTCAGTTATCTGGAAAGCTCATATGTGTGAGATACTGTGTCTTACCCTTGTTCAGATTCCCTCCCATGGCCTCTGCTCTATTTGTCCCTGCTTGCATATTGTTTATTGTATATTTTTAGGTCCCAAAGTTGGAGAAACTCATTAAGGAAAAAGTCAATCGGGGATTTGCAAAGCTGGGGGTGAGCAAAGACATCCCAGAAATCTACTATCCAAGCCCAGGGTAATTGGATATAGCTGAATGTGGGAAAATGTTTTTTTGGGAGTTAGTTTGTTAGCTAAAGCAATCGTGCATCACTTCTGAGCACAGATTTACATGGTGATGAAAGGGTAAATGTTGCAATCAGAACAAAAATGCACAAGGGAAAAGTCATACAAAAGTCACATTAAAATGTGAATCATATAAAAGACCAATTTATTATATTTTAGAGCATGCATGAAGTAAATAGCATCCGTTTTGATTTCATGATGACTTTAACAATAACCAATATGGTTTGATTGAAGTTATCAATAAAATCAGGTATTTGACTGTTGAATGTTTAAAAAGAGGTTTAGAAAAAGACAGTATAATCATATAGTATTATCAATCAACACAATATTTTCGCATAAGAAGCACTAATGGGATTAGAGGTTTATATGATAATATTTCAGTAGATGTTTGGCTAAATTCAGCCAGACTTGCATTATTATAATAATAAGATACTGTAAAGCAGCATTATTATATAATACAATAAAAGACTGGAGGTGTTGACATTTCTCACTCCTGCCTGAAATCCCACAGAGACCTGGCTTGAGAAGAGCCTAACAAGCAAAAGTGCAAAAACAACATGTTCTAGTATAACGTGATGAATTATATCAAGCAAGTCCTTACATAGTTTAAACTGGAGATTCTGCCTCAAAACAAGCAGGGCTTCTCATGTTTATGTAATGTTCCTCACATTATTAGGACACAAGCCAGTCTTGTGTGAAACCACTAGCCAGTAGTTTCTGAAGGACTTCAAAACTTCTGAAACTTCTTAAAAATTAGCACTGAGGATATTAAGTGACATACAGAAAAAAAATGTCAAAGTATCAATACTGAGGGGTCCCCACTTACTACTCAATTCTGCTGTATGAAGGGTAAAGATGAAAAAGGCCCAAATTTCCATAACCATATTTTTGAGACAGCCCTGGCAGTCTAGAGAACAAGGCATGGAATCACCCTTAAAATGCTGAGCCATTTTCCACAGGTCCTTGTTCTTTCATGATTTTCCCCCGTTTTTTTTCTTTCATTTTAAGTAATACCAGACCTTATAAAAGTTTGAAAGGAAATTGTAAAATAAAGAACAATGAGTACTTTGGGTTAACACAAGTTTGGTCAGCACATAGCTGTATGCACAGAAGGCTTCACTAAAGAGTGCATTCAGTTAAACAATGAAATGTAGTCAGGCATTCAGATTCATTTGGAATATGACACAGTATATACTTCCTCTTCAAGATCCATCAGCTTAGATTTGTTTGCTCTTAGTTCACCAAAAAATTATGCTTCTGGCATCATTTACTCACCTTCATGTTCAAGACGTATGACTTTCAGTATTTATTTAAGTGAAACTGAATTGTGAACTGAAAAGAATTGAGCTGGTCGCTCTTTTTCATGCAATTATGATGCTGACTGAGACTTTTAAGCTTTATCAAGCAAAAATACAACAAAGCATCATAAAAGTGTTCCATGTCTGAAGCCATATGACAGAGGAAAATAATTAATATTGATATCTGCTTTAATTCTATTAGATGAGTTCTTGAGAGAAGCTGTGAAACATGATTCATGAATGAATTTTCAGCGAATCCCTTTATCTGGCTGCTTGCTTTGATTCTTAATGCTTTGTTCATGAATCAAAGTGGTTCTTGAGTTCAACTGATTCATTTATCCATTCTCAGTGGTTCACTAGTTCAATGGATAACCACTTTGATGTCGGCCTGTTTCTAGCACAAAACCATGGTATGATTTGTAAAGACTTGGAATATAGTAATGCACAAACACTTTAATTGTGCGTTTGAAGCATATCATGCTTTCTGAAGCTTGAAAGTGTCAATCTCCACGGGTACTAACAATGGCGACCGACAGGCTACACTTCTTAAAATCCACATCTTAAAGTCTCCTTTTATGTTCCATCAAATCCTATGTGTTTAGAACAGCATGCAGGTTTAGCAAATGACACAGGATTTTAACTATTCCTTTAAATATTCACAATGTTATGTTGGAAAAAGAATGAATTAAACATGCAGAATCTTAGCTGTTTGAACCAGCCTTTGACAAAGTTATCCTTTGATTTGGAGACCAGGCTCTTACCTTCAGCTGATGCCAGTCGACCCCCGTGACCCAAATAGATGGTGAGAAGCAGCAGAGAGGAGCAGATGACCCTCATGACTCCCTCCTTCAGCTCCTAACCATGATAAAAAAGAATAAGTGAACAGGTGAGAGGGAAACCGAGACCAATGTAAATCATCAGAACACAGATAAGTTATGAAATACTGTTATAAGCTCATTCTTAAGGTGTTTGCCTTATGACACAGGACCATTTTGTTCTTTTACATTTAATACCTTACGTCTGCAATAAAAGAGCTTCTAAATAATTGCTAGAAAGTGTAAGAAAGCATGTGGGAGCAGTCATAATCAATATAGTGGTTAAAGGCCAGATTAATAATGGTGCCTATAAGGTTGGATGGGTGCTTTTAGAGTATAAAATGTGCTAATGATCCAAAGCATTTCCAATAATGCTTTGTAACCCATGACGTTTGATGATTATTATCATTACAGTGCCCATCTGTCCCTTTCCGTAACATTATCATCTCTCACATACACAAAAAACACAAAGCTTCTCCACAATGAATACTGAATAATGCACAGCATACTGCCTACCTACTATTAAAATAATAATAATAATAATATGTGAAACAGAAGCCACCATTATTCCATTCTAAATGTTTCAAACTCTGCATGAACTCATCACATTTCATGTTTAATTCTTAAAGAGGTGTCCAGATTAACTTGGAAATAAAAAGTTTATTTGCATTTTTACTTCAATTTTGTGCAAAAACTAATTAAGTCATAAAAAAAACATTAAAAATGCAGCTTATATTATTCTGGTTCATCCATCACACTGGAAATGAAAAAGTGGAGCATATTGCATTTTGGGTTTTCTATGGAAGCTTGTTCTCGCCACCGAAAAAAACATTTTAAAAGATTATTGCGACTTTTTATCTCATAATTGCCAGATATAGTCAGAATTGCATGATATAAAGTTGTGATATAAAGTTATAAAGATATAAAGTTATATATGCGTGATATAAATACTGAGTTCACAATTATGACTTTATAATATACATTTGCGCCTTTATATCACGTAATTCTGACTTTATAACTCGCAATTGTGAAACAAGGTTCCATAGTTTTCTTTTTTAATATTTTAAAATGTAATTTTCAGCAACATTACTTTTTTTGTGGAAACTGCAATCATTTTTTTCAGGATTCTTGATGAATAGAGAATTCAAAAGAACAGCATTCCATATTCACTTGCCATAAAATATTAGAAACTATCTTTATGTGTGCTAATTATTTATATAACATACAAATGAACTAACCGGAATATGAAGTATATCTCAAATATGTTTACTTGTGTTCACAGAACCAACATCACCTCACTTCCCTGCTTGTTTACAGACATGCTGCTCACTCAAAGTGACCCTCAGCTGGCGTGTCTGGACATGGACCTGTCAAAGTGATGTATTAGTCAGAACCCCCGGGGGACAAGGCCTTCTCCTCTGCCTATAATGGCTTTCTTGTAAATTTCAGCCTGTCGGTGATGTTTGTGCAGGCAACACCTAATCTACATCCTCCGACTGAGGTCACACCACCTGTAGGCGTTGTATCAGTTGAAACACCGAAAGTGCAGGTGTCATGCAAAATAACACCACCCCAGAGTACACACTATCACCTGAAGATGAGAAACGCTATACCTTCTTTCACCGGCTGCCCGCACGTCTGTTTGTATCATTCCGATTCAGTTATTTACAAAGCTCTACCTCGCTTCTCACCACAAAATCAACAGTGTTCTAGTAAACAAAACAACCTCCATTTCAGGTGAGCGAGGCGGAGATACTCCATTACCTATATTCAATGCCTCTGGGCAATTTCTCATTACCATTCGCTTCCACACACAGAAAAAGGAATGGAAATTAAAGCTTGTGCTTGTTTTGTTCCCATTTCACTTTGTTTGCCGTGCAGCGAGAACAGCTGGACCGCGTAGATAAAGTAAAGAGTCTCTCTCGCATTCTGTCTTGGCTCAGTGCCCGGCAATCTGAAGTGAATGTCTATAGTCGGAATGACAAAAGCACTAGTTAGGGAATCAAGTATGTGAGCTACAAACGACAATTCATAGTGTTTCAATGAAAGTCTGATAGTTACAATCAATCTATGCATGCGAAAACAATAATTCGGGACCATCTAAAAGAATGGCTAAAAGTGACAAAGTGCATTTTTAATAAACAAGGGCTTTAATGAGCTATTGTAAGAATGTCTACAGTCATTTTGTTTTGCAGACTGCTGACAGGAAGTAGGCTGTCAAGATGCCGCGTAGTGTGTTGTTTTCATGTCAGAGCCTGAGAGCTCAGGGAAAGAGGGAGTGTTAAACTCTTTCTCTCTCTCTTCAGAAGAGTGCAAACAAGCGACAAACAGTATTCCTATTTTACATAGGCCTATATGGTGCTGTCAGCTAATCGCTGGGTTATAAATACATCTAAGAGCTGTATGTATAAACAAGTAAGAGCTGTATGTATAAACCTCACTCCTCTGGCCTCAAGAGGCAAGCTAGCGGCTGCGGTCTTTAGGGTCCTTGTTGGCGCGCCCACCTCCCATGCCGGGGATGCGGGTTTGAGTCTCGCTCAGAGCGGGTAGAGTATGACCGGTTACATTTGGTGCCGTGACCCGGATGGGAGTCTGTGCGTGTAAACCTCACTCCCCTGGCCTCAAGACGCACACTACGATTTTTACCTTCCTGGTTAGCCCGCCTGCCTCCCACGCCAGTTTGAGTCTCGCTCGGAGCGGGTTGAGTAGGACAGGTTACACAGATACCCACATTTTCAGAGCATGTGGTTAAAGGAACCTGGGAGCTAGAGAGACACTTCAAACACATGCAGAGAGCAATCCTGAGAGATTTATAATCGGATCTGTGGCATTTGTAATCATGTCTGAAGCACTGTTTAACCTTCAATTACATCTGTTTTGCAATCATTATTTTCCAAAGGAGCATTTATCTTTTTTTCTGGTGCAGCGTCTTTCTGCTTCTCACTCAAGGATACTGGAACTGGTTTGCTTGAAGCCTGGTTTATCAAACTAAATCTATTTTTTTTTAATGGAAATGTGTGTCAAATTCACCAAAGAGGAATAATCTGTGTCCACAAGTTATGTTGCAAACGTATTTTCATCTTGTCTCCCCCTGCAATAGAGCATATGGTTTTACCATCAGATAGAGCATGCATTTTTTCTACTCCCACTGGCTGATTTTGAAAAAAAAAAAAAAAATCCCTGTGTGGTACAGAAGGTGAGCTGAGAAGGTTTAGAAAGAGATCATGAATGAACTATGGTCTGTATCAAATTTAAAAGCACCTTGCCAGAGGGTTGCATGAAAGAACTGTCCTTCAGATTACACTTTGAAACTGCTGCATCGACAAGCATTTGCAATGCCCACATTCGGAAGTTATCAGAGAGAAGTGTGAGATTGCACAGCTGGACAGTGCAGATGCTTCCAAACCGTCCCTTATCCTCATAGAAATAGAATCACAGGATTATGTGATCATATTCCAAACGTTATTCTGACACGCAGTTGTCCAGATGTTCGTGTGGAAATAGCAGCGCTCATCTTTCTAATGCACTTTTTTTTTTCAATTTTATATATGACTTTAAACAATACAGCTGTGATTTGTATTAATTTAAATATTCAAATGATACAAATATACAAATTAATATTTATCTTCGTATTGTTTAATAAAAACATACGCAGTAATGAAATAGCGGTGAATACCTGAGCGCGCGCGTAATCTCGCTCTACCGCTGGGGGGCCACGGTTTGGGCAGCAAGTCAAAAAGTATTTACCACAAACCAAAGTGGTAAAAAGTGCAAGGAATTTTTTTTACTAATTGCGTATGGATTATAGCATGTGCACCATTAAAACACATTTGAATAATAAAGGAAATAGCCTGAATTAAACCGGCCATAACTAATATCTAATAGCCTAGCCTATAGAACGAAAAATTCCTACCATTTGCATCCCCACAAAGAATAGAACGCGTGAATGCATACAGTATATTGATTAATAAACTACGTGAAATGTATAAGAAATAGTAAATAAAAATTCAGTAAATATGCTATAACTAATGAAAAAAAACTAAATCAAAAAGCCAATAAAAATTATAAGCCTATAACTATAAGCCTATAAAAAAACTATTTCTCCCTAAATTATATTTCCATGTGGAGTTTGCAAGGATCCTCGCCGCCGTAAAGATTCCCCATATGACAGACCAAAAATACCCATCATTTTACCTTCTGCGATCGTTAATCCAATTAATTATGGCCACATTAATCCACAGAAAACGGTTCTTTGTGTAATCCAGTTTGCTTAAAGAGCTTCCAAGAGTCCTCTCCTGCGTGGATAAAGTTTTTTCCTGGGAGTTCTCCTTCTCCAACTCTTTTCTCCCCTCCCCTCACAGTTGTTTTATCAAACTTTCCCCTCGCTGTCTTTCCTCGACGGGAGTTGGGAGAATCTCCAGAATACGCGTGATGACATCATCATCTGCTCCGGTTGAGTGTGGAAACGCGCCTCGGGCTTTTCTTTCCTCTGCCGCCTCCCACAAGTCCTGCTTTGTTAGATTCCTCTTTTTCAACTATGATTGAACTTATCTGAGGTCATGCCATGGAAATACAGACAGCGCCGCGTGTTAGCAGGTCATCGGTGACAGAAATATTACAGAATATTACAAACTGCTGCCACAGTTTTGATGGTAACAATTTGGTAAACGGCAAAAATCGTCTGGTACTTGTTTTGTTGTTTCAGCTTTGGATGTAAACCATGTGGATCGAATTCTATTTGTTTTCTGTAACTATGGCCTGTGTTTTTAATCGAAATAAATTGCTGACCCTTATAAAAGCTCACTGTGGTAATTCATAAAAACATTCTCCGTGTCAAAATATGTATCTTAAGTAAAATCAGAATGTCAAACGAGTATGATATCTGAATACACAATATTGAAGAAAACAGTATTTAACAATACCTGGAGGAAATTCTGCATCCACTTTGAAGTGTCCCATGAGGCCATTGGAGCTGAAGAGCTGTCAGATTCAGTAAAGTCAACAATAATCAAAAGTTGAAAATGAAAAATGGCATGTTTTGCTTTGGCTGTTTGATAGTTTACAGTGAAATCCACTTGCTGAAGGGTTTTGAAGAGCAAACAACATATTGAATATACGAACTGAATTTTCACAAATGACATCTATAGGTATTGTACAGTCCTGTTCCCCTTACTATTTACATATTATAGTAATTGCAATAACTTGGTAGGTACTGACCCGAACTTAAACCTTAACCCATGTTACTTTATAGTACCCAGTACTTGTAAGTACACATACGTGCCTGTACTGTGAAATAAAGTGCAATCGGTCATATACATATCTTTCTTTTTTCCTTAATCAATTGCTGAATGCATCTTTTCTGCAGATATCATAAAAGACTATATACAGTTATGGTGCTCAAGGAATTAACCATCCCCAACTTCACTCCCAATTGCAATTGCATGTTGAATTTCTGAGTTGTAATTGAGTCAATTTTTAATGAAATGGAAAAAAGTTCCAGATCCAAGAACAGAATCCACCGGTTGCAGTCTATTAAAAAAATAAGAACATGTATATTTGAACGTTGTCATCATTGTATACCAATAGGCTGTGGGTATCATAAATTATCTTTCATTTTCAATTTGATCTTACCTTAGACCTTCATAGCCACATTAAAGGTCCTAAATTCGGGAAACCTGGTTTGAATGATTTGCTTGTTTTGCAGCATGGCTGAGCTCTGGATGTCACTTCTGACTTGCACAACAACACTGGAGATTAGTCATGGCTTGATAAAGTCAGCTTTAAAACCCCAACTTTTATTGAACAAGTAAATTATTGAGCAGCAGAGGGCTGCTAAACTACTTTTTGTCATCTTCTCCAATCTTTTTTTGCACAAAGGGCATGACCTTAGACTTGACCCGCTCACAGCGACTTGGTTCTTTTAGAGTTCAAAGCACCTTAAAAAACAGGATGTAAGTGATTGCAGCAATGACGAGAACATCTGGAAAAAGGGTGCTTGACTATCCTCATGTGCCTCAAGTCTTCTAAACACAAGACATACAGTCCAAAATCTAGAATTCAGGATGCAACAGAGCGCTGATTTAGAGATGTCCTTCAGGATCAATCCCAGAGAGTGAGAAGGGCCAGATTTGATACTATGCTGCAGCATTGTGTTCCTGAGTTAGCCTCACCATATGAAGTCCAACGTTTCCCTCTGTGATTTTGCAGTGCTGTTTGGAATGATGATGGACAGTATTGATGTCATATCATAAAATATAGATGAGATGATGTAAACTATGTTGTGAAAACATACCCTGGGGATACAAATAAGCAGCAGTGGTGCTGGAGCACAGCCAAAACAGGTTTCATCTGCAGTTTGGCCATTAAATAATATGACAGATAAAACTTGCATTCATAATCTGTCTGGGTTCTATATATCAACATTTTTATGATCCCCTGTCTGGATTTGGCACCGATTTCATGTTCTTTAAAGCAGAAGAATGGTGGGTAGGAATAGCTTTCTTGTTGTCTCCATGTTTTAGCATGTGTCGTAGATGATTATTTTTTACTTTTATGTGTTCTTCATATGTTTTTGTATTTTGACCTGAATCTGTCCTTGTCATATCTCCTACACAGTAAACAATTATATTGTTGGTTTAACTTAAAATACAATAGAGATTGGTTCAATAAATAGAAAGTCAAACTATTATCTTATCTGAACCACATTAATTATCTAAGCTGATTTGACAAGAAAAAAAGTTCCAATAATAAATCTTGACATTTTTATGTAAAATACTTTGAACTGCATTTTATGCCTGAAAAGTGCTACATAAATAAAGTTTATTATTATTATTTCCTTACAGAAATATTCAAATTCAGGAAAGCTTTAAAAAACATCAAAATATTGTCTTAAAATGCCTGTAGAATATAGTTGTGGGTAGCATGTCTTAAAAATAGATGCTTGCATTATGTTTAATGAATATAATAATTGAAAATTGATTATTGATTCTCATGTTATGCCGAAAGTGAAAGAGATTAATGTTTTTTTTCAGCAAGGAGGCTTTAAAATTGTTTTACATTGTTTACATTGTTACATTCTTCAAAATGTTATCATCAAAGAATAACATGACATCATATAGTATTAGTAATTGATAATAAAAAAATGATTTAAGATTATTTAAGAATAAGATCATGTGACACTGAATAATGGAGTAATGGCTGCTGAAAATTAATCTTTGCCATCACGGGAATACATTACATTTGAGAATTAAAACAAAATATTGTTATTTTAAACTGCAATAATATTTCAAAATATCAATGTTTTTACAGTATTTTTATTGAAATAGATGCAGCTTTGGTGAAAATAATAATAATAAACAAACTTCAAACTTTGAAGGGTAATTTTTAAACTTTTTTTTTACTTCAATCTAATGCAACATTATAACACACTTTAAGCTTTGCATGAGAATAATAATTCTACAGTTCCTTGTGACTATTATTTTTGTATACATGCTCTGCAAGGTAAACAAATTTTTTTTGTGCATACTTTCACTTAAGATGATAATATACCCTGCCAAATGTGAAACTCTAGTCAGAAACTTTTTTAGCTGATATATTCAAATGGATCCATGAAATTTTAATGGAACTAGAAAAGTAATTGTATAAGGAAAAAAGGTCTGGCACAAATGATGGCAGTATTCCAGCTTTACATGCATGACATTATTTGTAACATTTCTCAAAGTTTCTGAGAACATTTGTAACAGGTCTGTTGATCATAATAGAGTTTGAATGAAGCACATGTTAATGAAGAGAAATGGCTTTCTATGAGGAATGTCCTTTTCTGTTTGCCTATAAAGCCCAATGCAAGTGTAACGGTCACCAGCTGGAGTGCCCTTGAGAGCCACCAGAGGGCACTCCAGATAAGACCATGATCACTTCCTCACAAACTACATTTCCCATACTCACTGCCTGGACTCATTCACACTGATCACATTCACCTGTACCTCATTGTCACTGATTTTATTCACCTGTGTCTTGTCATCCTGCTAGTCTCAGTCTACATATACCTTGTTCATTCATTCACTCACCGCGAAGTCTTGTACTGTTGTCTGCATTTCTGAGCGTTTTCCCGTGTTTTGTTTATTGCCTTTTTTTTGGACCTTGGACTGTGTACCCCGTTTTCTGATCGTTTTCTGTTTACCCTGACCTGGATTGTTTACTGGACCTTGCTTCTCGCCGCCTGCCTCGACCATTGCCTGCTATCTGGTTTTGTTCTCTGTCTCTTCTCCATTGTCCTGTTTGCTCATTCTTGACCCTGCCTGTACGACTATTCTATATAAAGCTGCATTTGGATCTTCACCTCCAGGTCTCGGAGCAGTTCATAACAGAAGACTTCGCCACACCCAGACCCAGCAGCGATATCAGCCATGGACACAGCAGTCCAAATCCTGTGTCACCGTCAGGGGAGTCATTCAATTGAGGAGTACGTAGAAGATTTTGTCAAGCTGGCACCTTTCACCTCTATGGGCCGATCCAGAGTCTGTTCACGTCACTTCTGCTGATCCAGAGACTGTTCACATCACTTCCTCCGAGCCAGTGTCTACGGACAAGATGGCCGCCTCCGAACCAGTGTCTACGAACAAGATGGCCGAACCAGAGTCTGTTCACATCACCTCTGCTGATCCAGTGACTGTTCACATCACTTCCTCCGAGCCAGTGTCTACGGACAAGATGGCCGAACCACAGTCTGTTCACATCACCTCTGCTGATCCAGTGACTGTTCACATCACTTCCTCCGAGCCAGTGTCTACGGACAAGATGGCCGATCCAGAGTCTGTTCACATCACTTCTGCTGATCCAGTGACTGTTCACATCACTTCCTCCGAGCCAGTGTCTACGGACAAGATGGCCGCCTCCGAGCCAGTGTCTACGGACAAGATGGCCGCCTCCGAGCCAGTGTCTACGGACAAGATGGCCGCCTCCGAGCCAGTGTCTACGGACAAGATGGCCGCCTCCGAGCCAGTGTCTACGAACAAGATGGCCGAACCAGAGTCTGTTCACATCACCTCTGCTGATCCAGTGACTGTTCACATCACTTCCTCTGAGCCAGTGTCTACGGACAAGATGGCCGATCCAGAGTCTGTTCACATCACTTCTGCTGATCCAGAGACTGTTCACATCACTTCCTCCGAGCCAGTGTCTACGGACAAGATGGCCGAACCAGAGTCTGTTCACATCACTTCTGCTGATCCTGAGACTGTTCACATCACTTCCTCAGAGCCAGTGTCTACGGACAAGATGGCCGAACCAGAGTCTGTTCACATCACTTCTGCTGATCCAGTGACTGTTCACATCACTTCCTCCGAGCCAGAGTTTCTACGGACAAGATGGCCGAACCAGAGTCTGTTCACATCACTTCTGCTGATCCTGAGACTGTTCACATCACTTCCTCCGAGCCAGTGTCTACGGACAAGATGGCCGCCTCCGAGCCAGTGTCTACGGACAAGATGGCCGCCTCCGAGCCAGTGTCTACGGACAAGATGGCCGCCTCCGAGCCAGTGTCTACGGACAAGATGGCCGCCTCCGAGCCAGTGTCTACGGACAAGATGGCCGCCTCCGAGCCAGTGTCTACGGACCAGATGGCTGTCGTCACAGAGTCTGTTTCTGTTCCAGAGCCAGTGCCTGTTCCAGAGCCAGTGCCTGTTCCAGAGCCAGTGCCTGTTCCAGAGCCAGTGCCTGTTCCAGAGCCAGTGCCTGTTCCAGAGCCAGTGCCTGTTCCAGAGCCAGTGCCTGTTCCAGAGCCAGTGCCTGTTCCAGAGCCAGTGCCTGTTCCAGAGCCAGTGCCTGTTCCAGAGCCAGTGCCTGTTCCAGAGCCAGTGTCTGCTGTTCCAGAGCCGGAGCCAGTGTCTGCTGTTCCAGAGCCAGTGCCTGTTCCAGAGCCGGAGCCGGTGTCTGCTGTTCCAGAGCCGGTGTCTGCTGTTCCAGAGCCGGTGTCTGCTGTTCCAGAGCCGGTGTCTGCTGTTCCAGAGCCGGTGTCTGCTGTTCCAGAGCCGGAGCCCGTGCCAGTATCTGTTCCAGAGCCTCTGCCAGGGCCGCCCGAGGGGTATTCACCGCCCTGGCCGCCCGAGCGGTCTTCACCGCCCTGGCCGCCAGTTGGACTGTCGTCTCCTTCCTGGCCGCCTGAAGGGTCACCTGCACAGCCTGATCCACCCTGGTCTCCTGTTCCTCTTCTGCTCCACGGACCTGGCCCCCCCATCCCGCCCCCAGATCCGCCTCCGCTCCACCTCCCACCTGGACAGTTTTTTTGAGCGTCTGGAATCCGCTCCTTAAAGGGGGGGGCTATGTAACGGTCACCAGCTGGAGTGCCCTTGAGAGCCACCAGAGGGCACTCCACATAAGACCATGATCACTTCCTCACAAACTACATTTCTCATACTCACTGCCTGGACTCATTCACACTGATCACATTCACTTGTACCTCATTGTCACTGATTTTATTCACCTGTGTCTTGTCATCCTGCTAGTCTCAGTCTACATATACCTTGTTCATTCACTCACCGCGAAGTCTTGTTGTACTGTTGTCTGCATTTCCGAGCGTTGTCCCGTGTTTTGTTTATTGCCTTTTTTTGACCTTGGACTGTGTACCCCGTTTTCTGATCGTTCTCTGTTTACCCTGACCTGGATTGTTTACCGGACCTTGCTTCTCGCCGCCTGCCTCGACCATTGCCTGCTCTCTGGTTTTGTTCTCTGTCTCTTCTCCATTGTCCTGTTTGCTCATTCTTGACCCTGCCTGTACGACTATTCTATATAAAGCTGCATTTGGATCTTCACCTCCAGGTCTCGGAGCAGTTCAGAACAGCAAGACTGAAGATGTGAATACCTGAATTTGAACGCGCATGGTTTTAGAAGGGTTGTCTCTATTCTCTTAATGAGTAATAGGTGTGTTTTGGGCGTAATGTGCAATAAAACAATCAGAGTCTCGTCTCCCATTCCCTTTAAATGCCAGTTGCGCTCGCGCCATGACGGAATCTGATAGTGGATAGACCGAACGCTTCTCCAGAGCGCAAACGGATCTGCTCGTGCGCGAGGTTAAAGCGCGCGAGCAGACCACACGGACAAGCCGGATTCCACCATATCTTTATGTACATAATAATCTTTTACATTGTAATCCTTTTATTTTTAATCTCTGGCCTGTTTGTGTGCTGCTGCGCGTCCCTGTGTGTTTAATAAGCAGAGTGTTCGCGCGTTGTAAACCCGCCTATAGATGCACTACAAGCATTCTTTAAATAACAAAAAATATTGCACCATTGACTTTAAACCAGGTTTTTGTTGGTCAATGTCGAAGTCTATATCAGTTGTCTCAAAATAGCAGTGCGCCTGAACACACCTCGTTTTCAGATCAGATCAACACAAATGGGTGCAAATGCATTTGTTATTTAAACAACAGGGCGCAGGACGTGAAAATGATAACTGCGTCAGGCTGAAACTAGTAAAAAACACATGCATCACGCCTGGCGCTGCATTGCACCGGGTCTAGGGCCCAAGTAGGAGCACATTTCCAAAACAAGCACACTAAAAAAAAGAGGATCATGATAGGGACTTCTTGAAGCAGACTAGTCACCAACTTAAAACATCAGAGGTGATAAGCTCAAGTCTTTCAGTGGTTGATATAGGTTACACTTCTGCAAAAAGTTTAGAATAAAAATAAAAATCTGTTTTGAAGAAGGATTACATTTTTTTTTTTAATCTCCGGCTGCTGCCCCATCTGTCTCGTTTCAACGCCTCAAATTCCCTTTCCCATCTCAAGCTTGTGTTTCTTCACTCTTGAGCAAAGTCCATTTAAAGAAATATGGCCTGGCAGTCTGTTTTTTTTTTTGGCCTTTAACTTTCATTTCATACAGTTTTGCACTCTTAAGAGGACGAGGAATGGAGGAGAAAAAAAATCATGTGTTTTTTCTCACCAAATGCCCTTGGTGGATGATTCTCAAAAAGCATCACACAGAGAAGTCAATGCTCAAGGACTGGGCACACCTATCCAAGCACACAATTGGATTTGATTTCAAGGTTCAGCAGAGAGTGACAGATATGAATCATCTAATCTATGAGCTTGAACACAGACCCTTAGACACGTATGAGAGTCTCATGGAAAGAGGCCACAGTTTACTTTTGCAACCTTTTTTGATGCTTAAAAATGAAAACACATATTTACAGATACATTGCAAAAATACGGCTGTATATTCACACAATTTATTTTTTCCAATACTATCCCGTTGTAATAGCAAGATACATGGTAAATATATGTTGTAAACAGCTTCTTAAGATTTTTTTTTTTAAATGAAAATATATAGTTTCAAATTACAAAATATTCCACAGAATGCAGATATTTTGTAGATTCCTGCTAATTTTTTTTACAAATTTATTAGTGTCAGGTCATTTTGTGTGTCACTGTTAAAGCAAATGAGTAATAAAAGGACCGGCTGTCAATAAGTCTTTTTATTTTTATTTGTTAATTGTGGGATACATTATCATATAGTCTAAATTAATTGTACAGTCCATTAGAACGCCAGAGACTAGTTTGCATAATTAAGGCAATGCAGTCCCTATACACACATTTCCAGAACAGAAAAGGATGTTCTGGCCCAGAATAATCTGCTGAACCAGTAACTGCACCAAGATAAGTTTTCAGAACAGCAACTTGACAAAAACTGACAAAAAACTAAACTAAATCCCTCCCATACTCTCTATCCTAATTAATAGACAGCTGTTGGAAGAGCGTGAACAATGCAAGATAAGTGGACAGATTGGTGGAAATGTGAAAGGTTGTCTTCACAGTGTTGGAGACAATATGGCTGAAACTTCTGCCACGTCCAGTGCCAAAGAAAAAGGAAAATACAGCCCTCATGGCCAACTGACACATATTCAGAGACTTCCATATTCAGTCCCATTTAGGCAGCGAGAGATGGAAAAAACTACAGGATGGAACTTGCTGAGACAGAAGAATATAGTAATGACCACAACAGCCAATGGAGTTTGGAGCACTTACAAATGTGTCTCTATTACATAAGGTTGGAAACTCAAACAATGTCCACAACTGGTAGATATATGACGTTTGAACATTTTAGGCTGAGATGGATTTCATTGTCTTCTAAAACTAATTTATTTGAACTTGATTGTATTGGGCAATTTGATTGGGTTAATATCGGAAATTCTATTCTATTCTATTCTATTCTATTCTATTCTATTCTATTCTATTCTATTCTATTCTATCAGAGGCAGATCAAACAAAAGACCCTGCAGTAACCTGGGGTAGATGGATGGGATAGACAGCCTCTTTGGGAATTCCTCGCACACTCACAATCCCCAATTTTTCCAGACGTCCTTCCAAACATGCACCGCAAAGCTTATCCTAACATGAATCCTTATTCATTTTGCCAAATGTATTTTCCAGACAAGATGTAAAACAGCCTTCATTCTTCACAGTCTGTTTTTCACTTCTCTTCCAGCTTTCATTTTTGACTTAAGCCCTGCAGACATTTTTACTAACATAATATAGCTTCACAACCAACTTTCAAAGACACTTTTGTAATTTCTAGGTAAGCCGATCTTTTTACGCTTGGAGAATGTTGTCCTTTTGTCGAATGTCTTTTCCTGAACACAAAGACGATAATGGCAGAATTCGAAGACGATATATCCACTCTCCAATTCAAAAGTACAGAGATAAACAGAGTTAGAGACTATAAATGGCAACAGCAAAGGGGAATTGAGTCTCAAATGTGAAAGTGACTTCTTTGTGAGCTGTGGTTCATACAGTATATCTAATGTTTGAGTTTCACAATGGCTGCAATTAATTACAACCTTCCTGATTCCCACCGAAAGCATATTTTCTATGTATGATATTGCTTTTATACAACAGTATCTCAAACAAGTTAATATTGAGTAACATGACAGCTACTTTATTTTGCTCTGAAATGGTCCAAATGAATATGAGTATCAATCAAAACCAAAGCAGTTGCGTCTCGCGTCTCAGAGTAATACACCTCAGTGAATGGCCTTGCTGAATGAATCAGTGTTTTTGAATCTGTTGAGTGAACAGGTGTGTTCGTTATGGGTATTCTCCAGCTGTTGAGTGTACATCGGTTGCACACTCGTGCTTGCGGTACATTGTGGGATTGAATGAGTGTACTCGATAACGTCCACTATGGTTTCAGACACCACTACAAATGGCTGTCCCCTTAAATAGGGCACAATTTCAGACACAGCCAGTGTTTCTGAATGAATCGGTTAAGTGAATGATTCATTAATGACTCATTGTTACGTCGTATTCACTCGTGTAATGATGTAACCTGCTGAAAAGATCACAAATTCTAACCACTAATGTTGTACCTCACGTTACCATCAGGACATATATTTAAAACCATTTTTGACTTTCTTTACACAATTTTACTCTGGCATGGCATTTGAAGAAACAATGAATTAGTTAAATAAAACCTTGTTCGAAAGTAAACAAATGACATTAAAAAAAAAAAAAAACGTTCTCTGTTTCAAGCACAAGTACAGTAGGTACAACCTGGACTGGAAATGATACCATTTTATAACAGGTTTGCATTCATTTGATGTTATTAGCTACAGGTGAGATCTGCTTTTCAGGCCTCTAACATTCTTGGCCATCTTTTCTTGAGGTCAGATCTGATTAGATGATACATTTGCTTTGGTTCACACCACCTGAGTAGAATATATATATATATATATATATATATATATATATATATATATATATATATATATATATATATATATATATATATATATATATATATATATATATATATATATATATATATAATCTTCTATCCGTGCTGTTTTTGAAGTGTCTCTCTTACCACACACCAACTATGCTTTCCAGCTGAATATTAAAACTTGGCTGAAGTGGACTATTGATGTGGCTTTTTAATTAGCTTGAGGCAGCTCGAGCACTAAATCATCTTAAAAAGCAAAACTGCACTTGAAAAAATTGCTTTGATGCACCTGTAGTACACACTGATGCTTTTGGCTGCCCATGTAATTGAGTTTGTAGGGCTGAAGTCAATTGAATGCAATATATACAGTACAAACATGCCAAGGGCTATGCGGTATAAGCGTGCACTTGTTAGTAGTTCATAAACAAATACCTGCATGCATACACACACATGCTGACAGTTGAACAGTGCAGTTCATACATATATATATATATATATATATATATGAAATAAAAAAGACTGCATTTTCTTCTCACTAGAGTCATGAATCCCTGTTCACTGGTCTATATAAAACATGTAGTTAGTGTCAAACCAAATTAATAAGAGCGTGCCTTGGTGAGTCCAGCATAAATATGCCTTCTTTATGCCTTCGCCCTGTTTGTTCTGCTCTTATCCCATTACAGTGGCCTGGGCCTGGCGGTGGAGAGCCTTGTGAGAGGATGGTTTTGATAAACACTCAAAATGGAAGACCAGATGAAAGGTGACTTTTCCCAGACCAGTGGGATTTGGCCATGCATGAGGGACATCATTTCTGATAAATATTTCAATCTAAACAGACAGCATGCAGAAATACTCTTCGCTTTTATCGTGTTGTTACGGAGAGCTTCTCGTGCTCTGTTTTAGCTTTGGGTCCGGGGTCTCTCTGGAATAACAGTGGTTGACCTGAAGTGCTTTAGTTCACCAATAAATCAAGTGAAGTGAAAGCACTGAAGCGCTCAAGGCTCTCTGTGCCAAAGAACGGACCCAGGCAAGCTCATGCTTGATAAAGGAATAGTTCACCTAAAAATGACAATGTCATCATGATATGTCCTCATGTAGTTCGCGGAAAGGTATGATTCTCTTCTTCTGTGACACACAAAAAGAGAAATTCTGAAGGATGTGATAATCACTTTTCCCGAAATTAAGGTGAATGGGAGACTTTTAAGTTTAAAAAATAACTCAAAGCACAAAATGTATAAACAAAGTGGATCATATGACAAAAGCAGTATAGTAAAATCTTCTGAAGCCATACGCTTTATTGTACTGTATTACAAACAGACCGTAATTTAAGTGGTTATTCAAAGAAAATGTTTTTAACATCTATTTAGTGAATTGTTGACCCAATTTACAAAATGAATTATTTGTTCACAAATCATGTGGTTCTCAAGTTCAACTCAATGACTTATCCATTGCAGTAAATAATTACTTTATGCATTTCCTACCACATAAAGCTATTGTATGATACCCGGAGACATTAAATATACTGAGTCATATTGACTACTTTTATTATACTATGGAGTCTTTTTAAAATTTTGAAAGCTGCATTCCCCATTAATTGCATGAAACTACACAAAGTTTATTCTATGCTTTCCTATTTCTTATTTCACTCACTGTTCTTGTACGTTTCTGGACAATGTTTGCAACTCTGTATTGATAACACTTATTGATAACACACCTTAACCCATAAATGCATACGTGACCCGGGATGTCATTCGCTACCCTCTTCCTCATTCATTTTTGAAATACTCTAGTATTCCTCAATCAATACATTATGAATTATATGACAAGAAAAAAATATAAAAATAATAAAAGAATGGCTGTTTTCCCATTTCTTTTTTTGTAAAAAACCAGCCCAAACAAACTGTATATGGTCGCTAACAAGGTGTTTAACAGTGTAAATATATTTTTTCTGCACAACAATTGAATCTTTGATGACTAAATAAGTGCAATTCACCTTTATTCCACAAGGTGGCAATGTCTGATACACAATGAGAAGTGACGTTTCACTCATAGTTACCACATGCAGAAAACAAAAGAATAGGAAGTGTCATCAGCTAAACTTAAAATGGTTTAGCGATTTGCAGAGCAAGTACTGAACGCAATCAAATATTAGCCACTGTCACGTGATGGTTGATCTGGTGAAGAAGCTGTTAGCGATCAAAAATGTTGATTTTGAAGATGTCGAAAATGATATGTTTGAGATCAAGAATATGAACCAGATGCTGAATGTACTGGAAATGAGCTCTGATGAGGACAGCGATGATGGCATAAAACATCTGCTCAAACTGAACCCTTCCAAGCTCCGAAAGGTAACAACATATGCTTTATTTTATTCTTCTATAATTGTCACTCTAATAGCCTATAAGGAGAGTTTTCTATTATCGTGATAGGTAGCGATCCATCTATAGCCTAGATCCGGGTCGCTCAAGAGCCGAATATGTAATAATGATTGGCGAAACATTCATGCATTTAAAGGTGAAATGCTTTTTATATTCCTCATCTGTAAGTAACTTTGAATAAAAGCATCTGCTAAACTGATAAAAGTACAACTACAATACTTCAGACTTTCCGCATCTGTGTTCCACAACAGAAATGAAGCATTTTGAATGACATGAGGGTGAAAATAATGACAGAATTTCCATTTTGGGCGAACTATTCCTTTAACTCCGGAATCGGGTCATTTTGAACCAGAACTTTTTTGTTATTTTTTGTCTTTTTTTTTTTTTTAATTGACTGTTCATCGGAGGGGTCCATGCCCCAGGAATTTGAAGAAAAACTGACTTTAGGACCCAGCGGAACAGCTCATTTGCTCCAAATGGTGGTATAAGGCCATCTAGTGGCTAGAGTCATGAAAGTCACGTTATATTATTTTTTCCCACAAGTCAGCCAAGACACCCAATGTAAGATATTTTGAGCTGAATTAAAAGGTTTATGCATGCAATTGTGAGTTATTTAGAATTGAAGTTGAAAGAATGTGAGGAATGTGCTTAAATTACTAAATGACTATTTATTTATTGATCAAATCTAGTAATTTAAAAAGGTAAATAAAATAAAAAAAATAAACAAATCTCCAAAGAAAATTGCATTAAAAAATCGAAAAAAATATTATCAAAATTAATAAAATAAGCTTTCTGGACCAAACCCCCCCCCCCCAAAAAAAAACATTATGTATAATTTTAGGGCTTCGGGTCATTTTGACCCGCGAGGGAAGGATTTGTTACAGGACGCGAGGGAAGGATGAGGGTTAAATTAAATATTTGGTCAATAAAGAAACCATGATTAGATTAAAAGAAACCATGATTAGATTAAGTTTAAAGACTAAACAATGATTTTAGATTTAAGATTTTAGCTAATTAAAAATCCCGGAATGGTTTGACAAAAAAAAAAAAAGCCTAGAAAAATATAGTTGTGTAAAAGCTGGAGGGAAAGCAGCAGAGAGAAAGCGAGAGGAAGAGACACTCAGTGAGAGAAAGAGAGAGGAGCCTTGGGTGACGAGGGCAGATGGGGCAACATGAACGCTCACATCCTCTCCGCATTAGTGTCTGCAGTGGGACTGCGCCAACAGCAGATGTGGAAAGATCAGCGTGCTGGGAAATTATGCAAATGCAAAGGTGAAGGCTATAACTCACGGATTGATTTAATGCTAAATTATGTACAGGGATACATGAATGGACTTTGATAAAGCATGACGTATTCAAAAGTTTTAGTTGAGCGTGTCTTTCTCTGAATTCTTCAAATCCGTTGTGCTTACATCATCCCTCACACCCTTTCTTTTGTTTTACTGTGTGCATTATTCGACTTCTAAATGATTGCTGCAGTGTAAGAGACAATGTAACACTTAACATTAATGATGTTGCATACTAGATTAATGCTAGTCGTTGTATTTTATTGCATAAACAATAGAAGATCTGAAGGAAGTCTGATTGCAGGTGGATCTGGGATGCTGGGACCTGTATGAAATGATGCCCTAGTTCCAAAGCAGACACAACAGACACACCCCGCACACCTGTCAGCTATTGATCAAAGCTCGATGTAATCACTTTGACAAAATCATACTCTATAGTCGCATAGCCAAAAATAGGCTGTCAGGTCCTACACCTTGAAGAAAAAAAAAGAAAAAAGAAAAGGCTAGCCCCTGCTGGTAACTATACATAACATTTACTGATGCCATTTTTCTTCATTGATTGCCATTTGTTAGTAAATATTTTTGATAGCTAGATTATGAATCGCTAACTATTAGTATATATATAGTATATCTATCATTTATAAAACAAAAATATCTATATTTTTAAATAGATATGAAGTCATAATTGTGAGATATTAAGTCAATGTGATATATAGTGAGAAGTAAAGCCACATTTGTGAGAAAGTGTGAGATGTAGTGTGAGACAAATTCACAATTACAATTTAAAAAAGTGACAAGTTGTGAAATACAGTAACAATTATGACAAAAAAATGCTATTATGATATATTGCAATTGTGAGATATAGGGTAGCCTACGCTTACGTCAATGATGTACTAATATCGGAAAAAGGTTTCATTTTGTGTTTTTAAAAAATAATCGCATGCAGACGACAACATTTTCATCATACAGCATTTTTAGTCGTCTTCACGGATCCGTGAACAGGAATCGTTTTGATAATGTTATAATGTTGAAAATACGCTAAAAAAGCAAAGGAAAAACTTTTTAGTACAACTTTGTCGTGTAAACGTACCCTAGGTGAGATATAAAGTTGCAATCATGAAATATAATGCCATAATTATGAAATAGTTATAATTATTTGTAGATATTGTCACAACTATGATGTATAAATTCACATTGTAATTGTATATATTTACTCTGATGCAGAAACAGGCTTCCATATTAGGCTAATATCATGATTATATTACAGTATAGGTTTTACAGACCTTCTTGGAACAGCACAGTAGGAGAACGATACAAACACAGGAAGAGAGAGCATGTGTTCCACATTATTAGTTTAACTCAGCTGATCATTTTTATCACAAGAAGATTTTAAACACAAGACGCTGTCTGCCACAACGGTCTGCCCATACACCCCAGATGCTCGTGAAAATACGTTCAGCCCGTGAGACCGAACCCTTTGATTTATGAGGCTGTTGTTCAGCTCATTTTTACGACGCACCATCAGTTCCAACGCGAGCGGATTTATGCACTTTATCTCTAGATAGAATCCGGCTGCGCACAGGATCAAGGTGTTATTGATTGTCTCCCAGCCATTGATCCTATTGAGTGGATAGTTAAGCAGTCGTCCCTGTGTGGCTTTCGAGATGAGAGAGTAGGCTACTAGCTTTATTGGGGAGAGTGGGTGGTCTGCTGTCAAGGGCACAGCCTGAGACTTGCACATTGTAGGAGGTTTAGAAACAATTGTCTTCTTTGAAAAAGAAGGATTTTCTTTAGCACTCACTGTAAATACAAGGACCTAAACGCTACAAACATGCCTGTATCACATCCTTGACCGGACACGCGCATTTTGCTCATTTGTAGCCCTACTGCTCAGTAGAGGCTTGATCACATTTGATTTTGTGTTGTTGTATGTGCTCAGCGGGGGGACCTTATTATCTCTGTAACACATTGCTCTATTTTTGTGATCCTGCTTTAACACCCTCCCTCTTCTTTATCCCTCACTCTCTCTCTCTCTTGCATCGGAGGGGGTGTGGGTACAGGAATAGGACTGCAAGCGCTCTGAGGGCCTCTGAAGACTTTATGTCCTCTGATCTCAGTGTGTATTCCAAACAAGCTAAAGAAGCATAGAGAAAGCAAGTGTGTGGGTTTAGACGAGGGGAGGGAGGATATGGCAAGCATGAGTGTGTAAACAAACATACGCTTTAACCCTCAGCCAATTGCGCAGAGAGACTTAGAAATGAGAGATCCATAAGGCGACAAGATGATTCTCAAGAGGTTGAGTGCATATGTGGACTTCCATCTTGAGTGATGCGAACTTCAGCGCTAAGTGAAAGAGTGTTTCTGTGCCAATACTAAAGCAAAAATAATGACTGTTACAATAAAAAGTTTGGGAAAGTTAAGAAGATCGTCTCTATCTCAACACTTTGCAGGCTGAAACAGATGGTCAATTATTTACATTTTTTGCATGTTTTCTTTATTTCTAGCAACCAAACAGACACTGAAAAACTTTCCTAAGGTCAGGTGACATCTTTCTAGGGTTTAAAAACACTGATTGGGGTATTGTATGAAATTATACTTTTCAGTACATTATACAGTCTTTCAACACCCTCTTTGATGTTCATTCATGGTTTAGTCAGGAAGAGATTATCGGTTCACATGCATTTTGCTCCGTCATCTGAACTGAAACATATATTTATAAGATTATGCTTCACCTTAATGAGACCTCGGGAGTAGTGAACAAAACAAAATTTGACAATAGCCTTTCTAGTCTAAAACTTTATAATCATTAAACTCTAACCCTTATAAATAGCTAATATGACCAAACTCTCTTAAGAAAGGCTCGATTGTTACTGTGTGTCAGCAGGGAATTTATATATACAATTACTTAAAAAACATATATATTTTTTAGTGTTTATCTTTTAGTCCTAGTCCATTTTCAGAGCTTCCTGGGACTGCTTAATGACTCAAAAGGCCTGTTGGCCAATTAATAATGTTCATTTTATCAGCCTTTAGGTTTTTAATAGGTTTAAAATGTGTTGTTTATTAAATTGTCACATGAAAGACCAAATCTGGGTAATCCTAATTGCTTTCTCACTGTTCATTCTCAAGGAGCCATTGGGGATGTTTTATGATTTGTGCGCTATGCAATTAATTTATGATTTTCGCTTCACCTATAGCTAACACTGCACTTAAAATTATCCAATTATGTGAGACTCAAGAAGATCTAAAGCAGGTTAGTCACAACCTTCTGCGTACAGTGTCTTGGCTACTGTAGCACTGGAACAGAGGCTTGGGGACCTTTGAAACCGAGTCTCAGTGCAGCTGTTTGCAGCCTAGATCTGCCTCTCCGGATTAGCAAGGCAGCTGAGATGCCTCCTTTCAATTTTTCATGATGTTTACACAGCTCTGTGTTCTTCAGGGAAAGATCAAGGCAATGCTTCCTGTCGTAGGATAGAAATATTTATCACCTCATTTTTTTTTCTCCCTTATGGTGTAGTATTGCGCAAGGAACGAGTGAAAAAGAGGACCACTCCAAGATATACATCACTTTTAAAAGCTCTTAGATATAGCGGATTCAGCTGTTAAGTTAAGTCACCTTGTTAGCGTGCTTCTATATAATGAATTTCACTTAATTCAGTGCTCTGCATAATTTAGAGCGCATGCATAGTTTTAAAGCTGAAGTGTGTAATTCTTTTTTTCCATGCTAAAATACTTCCTCTTATCCCAGCTGGATATTCAGTGAGTATAAGGAGAGACCGGAGATGCTTGTAACGGATCAGTTTAACCACTTAGATATTAGCTACAAGGATGAAATCACTCTCAGGAGGCATGAGCATTGTAGTTATTAGTAAAAAAAATTAAAAAGAGTAAAATAATGGAAAAAACACTTTATTTTCAGATGACGTATTACACGTTATTACATGTACTTAATATAGCAATAACAGTAAATTATACATAATTAAAAGTAAATAACCCTAAACCAAACCCTAACTCTAACTGTAATTCTATTGTAAGTACATGAACTTAATTAATATTACTCATTACTTATTTGTGTAAATACAATGTAACTACATCACCTTAAAATAGTGTAACCAAAACATTTTACAATTTGATCTTTGATATTAAATGATAGATGAGATATCATCTGAATCAGAAGATTCTCTTGTTTAATGTGAGATGTAGCACATTCACCAAAATGTAAAAAAATAATAAAATAAAATAAAATCACAGTTGAGAGTATACTCTAAAAGTATACTCTAAATAAAAATGATTGAACAAATATAAACCATTGGCAATCAGTTAAAAGTAACTGATTGCCAATGGTTTATATTTGTTCAATCATTTTTATTTTTCTGTTTTATAGTAAAATATTTCATTTTATTACCTTTTGGACTAAAATGAAATGGGGTGAAGTTGGGTGAAGTGGTTGCTGTGGATTTAGTATAAAAATACTTTTGACAAATTGCTTGTTCAAAACAAAATAAATAAAATAAATGCATGTACAAAATTGCAATCAAATTGCTCACCCTCACATCAACATCAACATCAACAGCTCTATTTGTACTTTAAACAACTTTAATTTGTAGCAAATAAATGTCTGAATAAGAAATTAAAGTTTGAGATAAATAGTGTAAAACACACTGCTAGTAATTTAATTTCCATGAAAAGTCCTGACCAGCCACACACAGTGACACCGTCTCAACCAATCGTGTGCATTTAGGGCGGGGCTACCTGTTTGTCTAACCAATGAATGATAGGGTCATAGAATCATTACGTTATGTTAGGTGCTGCCTGTAAAACAGAAATTTTACTGAAATCACTTTAGCTTTAAATTACAAAGTTAACAACAGTTCAATCCTCTGAGGTCTCTTTAAGCTTCATTACATATTCTGATACAATATCAGAAATCTTCTTATCTTCTGGTTCATGTCTCAGTAAAATCCCAACATAAAAGGCTTAGCTGCAGTAGCATGTCTGGACTTTGGATGGGCTCTCCTCTCAGTTCTGTAGTGAATAATGATTTATCTATTGCAAATGGTGTTAAAATGCCCCACCATTAGCAGACTTGTCTTTTGTCGGATAATGCTTTACTCCAGGAGTTGCGCTGCTGCATTAGCATTCACCAGACCGACTACTTTCCCCTATGGCATATGGCACATGCTTTTTTCTCTGCTACCCTCTTTTTTCCCCTTCCTCTGCACTTCTTCCTTATCAGCCAGCGTTTAAGATGATAATTGACATTCTTTGACAAGATCAGCAGCGGAAGAAGGCCATTTAGACTGCAGCCTATAAAAAAAAAAAACCCTGTTGTTCCTCCAGTAATTACATTGCGGTTGAAAAGATCACCATTGCTCATTGAATTCATATCAGATTAAATCGAAGTGGTAGCCGAAATATCCGTGCTGTTCATCTTCAGTAAAATTCTCCTAATTTAGTTAGTTATTCTCTCAGTCAAGCTTGCTTTCATTCTCTTTATGCCCTTATCTTTGACCTTATACACACTCCCTCAGCTTTCATCGATTCTTCTGACTTTATATCCCCCATTCTGTCTTTCAGTCATAGATGCTTTTGCTGGTCCAACTTTGGTGCATCATATTCATCATTTAGTAGTTTTTCTGTCTTCCTATCCTCTTATTTTATTTGTGGCACACATAGTGCTTTATGTGATCGGACTGCATGATTGTGTTGTTCCATAGCAAACTATCCAACAAAGAGCGATCTGTAATGAGATCTGAGTGTTTCCTCAGTTCTCCCTTACACCACTTGGAGGCAACGTTTACATTGTGGAGAACGTGTGAACGGCCACAGAACGACTGGAGCTTTTCTTTTTGGCCGGCCACACTAAGCAGTCAGCCACCCCTAAATCAGGCCAGATGAAAACAGATGCTGGATGGAAATGTCACAAGTGTATCTCAAACTGCCAGCGCATTAACCTCCTTAGCCAGAGTGCCCTGCTCCTCTTGGACCTTTACCGAACTCCATTGATTAAAAACACTAGCAGGTTACGAGACATAAGGGAGAGAGAGGGAAAAACAGTCAGAGTAGGCAAATGAGATCTCTTTAACTCACCGTGCTGTCAGAGGGAAGGGGGGTGGGGTTGTGGACACACACATTTCTGGAAAAAAAAGATGAGGGTGAAACAAAATCCTTACTTTAGTCTGTTACCAGTACTTGGTGCTAAAACTGAGTGGCATGAGCCCTAAGTTAATATATACATCTATCAATAGCCTATATATATATATAAATAGGCAGTTTTGATGATCCTGAATAAAAATAACATTTGCAGTGTGTATAAGGGAAAAAAAATAAAGAGAAGAAAATAAAAAAATAAGGAGGACCGAAATAATCAGATTTTCATGATCCTACGCTGAGATTTTTGATGGAATATTTGAGAACGCACGTGATTTAACAGGAAGCCTGTTTGTCTGAAACCATCATAAATGTCATGTGTTTTCTTCTGCCGTCAAGTTCTTCCATACACCCACTCGCACCTAGTAACAGCTCTGATCTTCAGACCTCTGGCTCTTCTAGTAATTTAAGCTTCTCCTAAGCGAAACGCATAGAAAGATGTTTTGATATGCACTCCTTTATAATAACTCTCTTGAAACTATAATGCAAAATATATGTTTCTGCAAGGTTGTGGGGACGGTTTCATTTGAAACATTGAACACACTAAGGCCCCATTTACATGAAGCGAAAACGCAGATATTTCCCTGCGGTTTGGCCTCTCATTTACACGAAAACCCCGTTTTTATCACAGAAAACGATTATTTCTAAAAACTCCGGCCAAAGTGGAGATTTTGGATTTCTGAAAACGCCGGTTATGTGTTGCATTGTCAACTGGGAGAAACGGGGTTTTATGTTCTCTCTTGTCGATTCTGAGGATTCTGATTGGCTTGCATGGCTTCATCCTTCTCCCTACACTGCCGCCCATAGGTTTGGCATAGTTATGATGGCGCTCGCGGCGTATTTATGCGGGTTGTGTGCACAATGTTATTATTGAAAACGGGGGTATTCATTTCTCTAAATACCCGGCTATGTGTAAACGTGGCCTAAAGAGCAAAGATCTTAGTCAGGGCAGGTACTGAATTTTACGCAGATGAAAAAAAGTATTTTAGTGATTGACTACAGTCTTAACAATTGTATTTACTGTATAAAGGTACCAGATTATGTCTGGTAGCTGAACAATTTATGTGTTAAACAACAGTAAACATCTTCTGAACACCTTTTACCAGTTGCGTAGCTGCCAATGGAGAGTAGAGAAAGCTCTAGGATTTCATCAAAAAGATCTTCATTTGTGTTCCGAAGATAAATGAAAGTCTTACTGGTTTGGAACAACATGAGGGTGAGTAATTAATGACTGAATTTTCATTTTTTGGTGAACTATCCCTTTCAAAAGTGACTTATGTGTAAGCAGTACATGAATCACGACACTATTGACAATGAACAATGGACCTTTTTCTTGCGAGTGAATTTTGGCAAATTTTTGCCAAATCTTGATATGTTTATGGTTCTAGGTTTCATAATAGTTGTGTTGTTGCTTTTCCATTGTGAGTAGCTATCATGTCATGAAAGTGCACTGATAAACATTTAACCCTGTTCTGGAGATAAAGTGATGACTAGAGCTGTCAGTGTTGTCTTCTCTGGCTCTGTGACGGCATCATGGTGAGCTGCTGCAGGTAGAGCTGACTTTAGCACAAGCACAGCAGGGCCCTGCGGGCAAGGCTAGTTGTGAATGGACAGGAAAGAATACAGCCCCAGGGAGGGCGTCTGCTGATGGGTGTTCTTCACTGTCTGAACACGACTCTGTCACTGGTCTATGGCCAGAGTGTGCAGCATTATGGAGTTACCGTATGCTGGTACTGCAGTGCAGCAGAGTGCCTGTTTACTTGAATTGTCTCCTTACTGAATAAGATAAGTTTTCCTGAATGTAAACAACTGTAAAAGATGCTTTATATAATAATCTCCCTTACGAGAATCCTGACTAAGGACAGAAAATGTAATGGAATACGAGGAACCTAACAGAAAGTGACAGTACCATAGGACATTTGTGGTAATATATGTCAATAAATGGGTAGATGATATTTCATACTTTGTGTCATGTGACATTACACTACAGAAATTATTTCCTTACTTAGTATTTTTTTGTCTTTGTTTCCAGTACAAATATTTAAACATTCTTAAATCAATTTACATTAGAAGCAAAATTACATAAGATTTTAAGAATGAAAAAAGAAAAGAAAAATAGCAACAATCGGTAGCCCATTAGGTCCATAAAACAAAACAAACGAGTTCATGACACTGAATGCTTGAACCACCATACCATTGCAAATAATTCTGAACTGGGCACAAATAATCTTAGATGACAGTTCTTGGCATTGCTTTGTTTTTTTCCTTGCTCCTTTTCGCTATTTTCTGCTTTTCTTTCTCATCTAATCTCTCATCTTCATCAGCTGTCATACATTGTCATATGCTGTTCTTCACTATTCTCTTGTTTCCAGGTCTCTCTCTTTTCCCCATCAACATTATTGGATTGCTGGCTCTCAGCCACAGTATTAGGTCATAGACAGTGTTGCCACAGTTACTTTGAAAAAGTAACTTAGTTACTTTACAGATTACTTGATTTAAAAAGTAACTTAGTTACTTTACAGATTACTTGATTTTAAAAGTAACTTAGTTACTTTACACGTTACTTTTTTAGGTACATTCAGCAGCTGCTGAAAACATCCCTTTTTAACAGTAACGTCAACAATGTATCTCCTGACATTTTAAGTTGAACTTAAAAACTATTTCCTTTTTTTATAAAAAATAAAATATAGACAGTCTTTCTTGGCTTCATATGTTTTGATAAAAAATTAAAATAATGACAGTCTTTCTTGAATTAACTTAACATATATAGGCCTACTTGTTTTTTTAAATAAAAATTTAAATTAAGATAGTCTTTCTTTACTTGACTTAACATAAATACTTGTTTTTCTAAAACAAAACAAAAGACAGTCTTTCTTGACCTGACTCGCGATCACTAGTGAACGCGCCAGAGAGAAATGCACATTTCATATGGATTATAAGCAGAGAACAGTCTGTTTTCTTTCTTTTTGAATTGCTCTGTTTAAAAGTACACATTTCGAGCTTTCTATAGATATATTTCTCAGGTGTGTGAGGCAAGGATAGGCCTACCTTATACGCTGTGTTTCGGTTCATTTATGACTCATGAGACGAGCTCCAGATCACGCGCCGGCGCCTCCGTGTCGTGATTATCTATTGTCTGCTATATTTACTTTTTATTTATTAAATCCAGGCAATTGGTTGATGAAACATTTATTAAAATTAAGATACAATTAATACAAAAACGAAATTCACCTTAATGAAAGGCTTTGTGCCTTCTGTTTGATGTCTCTGTGAAAGTTTTAAAGCAGTCTTTCAGTGCCGCTTTCAGAGTGCTCACGTCCGTAACGGGGAACTTTCACGTAACATTGTTTTTCCCTCATAAATGCGTACACGAAAAATAAGACAAAATGAATATTTTATGTTATGTGGAGAGCCAACCCTTCTTCATCCGGTGGGTAGTATTACTTTTTGTACTTTTGCCAAATAAAAGTTAAAGTTTTTTGTGTCACATACGTGTATGGATGTGTATTTCCATCATATTAAATATAAAACGCATGTGTAGACTGATATTTTTTATAATGTCTGGACTCCTTTATTAAGGGAGTATGAAACAGACGCTTCAATATATTAGTAGTAAATGCATTGTCTGAGAATTTACATTTCAAGTTTTTACCTCAGATGTCACGTCCATAACACTGGAATTGCCCAATTTTAAAGAATTTATCCTCAACTAGTTTTGCGGTGTAGGTCTACGTATTTTATAATGTTAACTTAAAATAATACGAATATTAATTTAAAGATGTGGTAGCATTGGATCTGGACGGGAAGGATAGCTAACTCTGGGAGTTGGAAGGGGTCAGTGATGCCAGTAATGCGTTACTTAGTAACGCGTTACTCTAATCTGAACACTTTTTTCAGTAACGAGTAATCTAACGCGTTACTATTTCCAAACCAGTAATCAGATTAAAGTTACTTATCCAAGTTACTGTGCGTTACTGCTTTTGTCATTTTCTTTAGTAGAAATTATGGCTGATGTACGATATGAAACTGAAATGTGTGTGAGAAGGCAGAATCACGACACACACCTTCCAACTCCCAGAGTTAGCTATCCTTCCCGTCCAGATCCAATGCTACCACATCTTTAAATTACTATTCGTATTATTTTAAGTTAACATTATAACTTATAACTATAACCTACACCGCAAAACTAGTTGAGGATAAATTCTTTAAAATTGGGCAATTCCAGTGTTATGGACGTGACATCTGAGGTAAAAACTTGAAATGTAAATTCTCAGACAATGCATTTACTACTAATATATTGAAGCGTCTGTTTCATACTCCCTTAATAAAGGAGTCCAGACATTATAAAAAATATCAGTCTACACATGCGTTTTATATTTAATATGAGGGAAATACACATCCATACACGTACGTGACACAAAAAACTTTAACTTTTATTTGGCAAAAGTACAAAAAGTAATACTACCCACCGGATGAAGAAGGCTGAAAGTTGGCTCTCCACATAACATAAAATATTCATTTTGTCTTATTTTTCGTGTACGCATTTATGAGGGAAAAACAATGTAACGTGACAGTTCCCCGTTACGGACGTGAGCACTCTGAAAGCGGCCCTGAAAGACTGCTTTAAAACTTTCACAGAGACATCAAACAGAAAGCACAAAGCCTTTCATTAAGGTGAATTTCGTTTTTGTATTAATTGTATCTTAATTTTAATAAATGTTTCATCAACCAATTGCCTGGATTTAATAAATAAAAAGTAAATATAGCAGACAATAGATAATCACGACACGGAGGCGCCGGCGCGTGATCTGGAGCTCGTCTCATGAGTCATAAATGAACCGAAACACAGTGTATAAGGTAGGCCTATCCTTGCCTCACACACCTGAGAAATATATCTATAGAAAGCTCGAAATGTGTACTTTTAAACAGAGCAATTCAAAAAGAAAGAAAACAGACTGTTCTCTGCTTATAATCCATATGAAATGTGCATTTCTCTCTGGCGCGTTCACTAGTGATCGCGAGTCAGGTCAAGAAAGACTGTCTTTTGTTTTGTTTTAGAAAAACAAGTATTTATGTTAAGTCAAGTAAAGAAAGACTATCTTAATTTAATTTTTTATTTAAAAAAACAAGTAGGCCTATTTATGTTAAGTTAATTCAAGAAAGACTGTCATTATTTTATTTTTTTATGAAAACATATGTGAAGCCAAGAAAGACTGTCTTTATTTTATTTTTTATAAAAACATGTATTTTTTCAGGAAATAGTTTTTAAGTTCAACTTAAAATGTCAGGAGATACATTGTTGACGTTACTGTTAAAAAGGGATGTTTTCGGCAGCTGCTGAATGTAACTAAAAAAGTAACGTGTAAAGTAACTAAGTTACTTTTAAAATCAAGTAATCTGTAAAGTAACTAAGTTACTTTTTCAAAGTAACTGTGGCAACACTGGAAGGGGTGTGTCGTGATTCTGCCTTCTCACACACATTTCAATTTCATATCGCACATCAGCCATCATTTCTAACTAAAGAAAATGACAAAAATAGTAACGCACAGTAACTTGGATAAGTAACTTTAATCTGATTACTGGTTTGGAAATAGTAACGCGTTAGATTACTTGTTACTGAAAAAGTGTTCAGATTAGAGTAACGCGTTACTAAGTACTAAGTTACTAAGTAACGCGTTAACGGCATCACTGGTCATAGAGTCCTCCATCCCTGGAATAAACGGATTGTATGCACAACCAGCCGTGGCTCGTCTGTAAGGCCAGGTGGGGCAGTGCCCCAACTAAATATTCATTCAAAATATAGACCTCTATATAAATTGAATCAATAATAAATAGGTGATGTGTTCAGTATCTGCAACAAATATTCTTTGGATTTTCTAGATTATTTTAATTCGTAAAGAGAGTGGGATATATTCAAATTTAAAGGCTTCGACATGCATGTCTCATTTTATGAAGCGGGTCATCGGGTGCCTGAGCCCTGCCCAGCTCTACAGCGCCCCACAATTTTCCCAATGTAAATCTGTGGCAAAAAATGGAACTGCAGAGCACTCTAATTCAAAGCCATTGGGGCAGATTTTAGACTGCCCGTCAAGAATTTCATGTTACCTAATGTAAACCTCGCTCTTAACCTATATGATTTGAATCCTCTTCAGCTATGTGTAGTCTGAATCAGGTCAGTAAATAGTTGGCATGTCTGTTCTTCCTATGTGGAGAATCGTATCAAATTAATAAAAGAATGAATCCTTTAGTTTAAACATGTTCTTGTGAATAGCCTTTATATAGTTCTGTTGTGTTTGTTTTATGTTTGTGCTGACTTTCTTTTCCTCACCGGAATTCCCCCACAACTTGTAATATTCTAAAGCAACATTCGGAGGTAATACATACAACATTAAGGCAATTCTATGGGTACGTTTACACAACAACGATATGCTTAAAACAGAGATGTTTTTCCTTTGAGTTTTCCGCATACAGACAACACCATTGTCAAAACGATCCCCATTCACACGGATCAGTGAAAATGACTAAAACGCTTTATTCTGCTGCCAGGCCATTAGATGGCGATGGAACACTGTAGATTGAAAATGTAATACGCATGTGTATGACGTCATCGTTTTCAGAGATTCACGTTTTTGTTGTTTACACAGAGACCGTTTTCAAAAACGTGCACTTTGAAACCTATTTTCAAAAGTTAGCATTTTCAGGCACCCAAAAAGCTTTTGCCAACATGTCTAATTGTAACGTTTGCAATCATTTTTATTCACAACCGCAATTTATTACAAGCCTGCTGCAGTTTTGTCATCTGTCACTTTAAATACTCAAGCTCTTTAAATCAGAATGGATTCTGATTTTCTGTCAATGCTTTTATTGTTCATTAACTGAAGAAGCAAAAAAAAAAACCGCTCTGAGGGGGATTCCAACGATATCATTCCAGTGTCGTTTTCATTATAACTGTTGTGTGGACTCTGCTATTCTTTTCAATTTAGAATGATTTTAAAACTAAATTTTCATCGTTACCATTATAGTTATCGTCCTTGGTTTGACCGGGCCTTTATGTAGGCATGAAGTTCATTACCAATGTAAGATTGTTAAAGGTGTACAAGACAATCTACTCAAGTGCAACTGATAACCCGTTAAACAAATATGAACATATACAAATCCATAAAAAGATAAGACCTCAAATCCAGGTCACCCACTAATCCCCTTTTACCTCCATGACCGGTGAGCTTAGGAAGCAATGACATGCTTATAAATCACTCGCAAGCAACGATTGTTTATGTTGGGGGCAATTATCCCAGGCATATGTAAACCATCAGCACCGTGATAAATTAGATGCTGCGAATAGGTGTCCAAGAATGACACCTTCTCCGCACGCTTCAACGCCCTTCAGCGCACAACACCGGTTCTGACAGCGAGTACAACAAGCTTCTGTCACTCTCCGTCAACTGGCTACTTATGGGCGAGGAAGGAATGGGGTAATTGGGTAAGAAAAAGGGAGAAGGGATGGACAGGATAATGAGCGCATGTGTGGGATATAAATAAGCCTAATTTTGTTTCAGTTTATTTTTGACTGTCTTACGTCGAGCGTTTTTAATTCCTGGCTCTGCCGAGATGTCTGCAGTGTGACTTATATCCCGCCTGGAGGAGGAAAACAGAGTGGGATCCAGGCTTCTGGAGAAATAGGAGAAATGACAGATAGCGAGAGATTTGGCAGTTGGAACAGGGCGCCATCCACCACTGCTATCAAGGTTTATTCCCGGGCCATTCCAAATCGGACAGATCGTTCCAAATGTGGATTAAGCCACAGACACAATGTTCCCATTATATCCCTCTCAGAAGAAAGTAGATGGTAATAAAAGTTTGTTTTAAGGTAGCAGACAATCTCACACCATGAGTACAGCTGGTGAAGGACACGCTCTAGTGCTCCTTAATGTTGTACTGCGGTCGCGTCCTCAAGTTTAGAAGTGGCACATCGATGCGGGAGAGCAGCACTTACTCTGATAGGAAAATCCAGCCAGTGTCACTAGAGGTAAAGAATGCAATAGATCTCAGCAAAACAAATCTAGAAAATTTATCACAGGGATGAGAGTGAGCTACTTGTGATTCTTTTGTTGCAATAGAGAAGTAATACCAATAGTCAGCCATGGAGAAAATGAATAAAAGTAGGAGGGGACGTTAAAATTATGACTATCCTGGAGAAATTGTCCATCACCACCCATTAGCTCCAGGAGATGGATGTCCTCCGAGTGAGATGCAGATATGACAGAGAGGCTAATTTTATTTGGTCACTGCTAACCATGAGGGATGACAACTGCAATGCATTCCTAGAAGAGTGAGTGATGGCCTACAGAGAGACATAGAGATATTCTTTAATGCCTGGAACACATTGTATGATTTTGGGTGGTCCCAGACGAAAGATGACCAATCGTGGCGATTTCTGTGGTAATGGCTCCTAAACGGCGGTCCTACATCGTACAGTGAGAGGTTCGAGACGGCGTTGTCATGGTCTTGCGACTAAAGGTTGACTGCAATAATTTTCAGATTTTCTGTTCGAAATTTAGCATGATCATCTCAGTGTGTTTGCTGCTGACTAGCCAATAAACATTTAACATGAAATGACGTATTGATCAACACGGCATGACGCTAAAACTTAAAACTACTTTCCTCAAACTCCATTTGCAAAATTGCCATGCCAAGCTGGCTTCTTTTCCCTTGCCATGACTGCGTCCATGTTCTCCTCTTTCGCTTCCTCCTCTTTTTCTCTGCGTACATAAAAAAACACAATCGCCAAAGTACAATTCATTTTGTTCTATTTGTTTACAACTAGCGCATGCTATAAATCGGTGGTCTCAGAAAGCATTATTGCTATCAACATGCAATGAAAAACAGTGTATTCTAAATATGCACTACACCTTATGCAACCTATTTTTAAGTGTGGTTGAATGCCATAAACCATTATTGATACATGCATGTTCCAGAGGAATATATAAAAGGAATGACTTGTGTTTCGAATTCTGCTGAAATCTCTAGAACTTTCTGATGAGTTCTGTAGGCATTACAGTGTACTGTAGCATTATGATTGATGCTAAGTGATTAAAACATAAGATACAGCCCAGTACCTGCTTAACATCTCCTGAGCTTTAATCATGTTTAATCAGCACTTGTTTTAGCGAGAAGAAAAACGTTATTCACACAGCAGGATTAAAGACGGTAATTCATTTTATATAACTGTGATAATAACTCTCTTTCACAGCAGCTTACACGCCGGTATCACTGAAGTAGATGATTCAGCCCTTGAAATAGACCAAGTACTTTTCACTCAAAGCTGAAGAAGATCAGAAATGGACCACCCGAATGACATGAAACCCCTGTCTGTTTGTGCATGGAGTGTGTGTATCTGTGCTGTATCCTTATGACTGCTGAAGTGGAACGGTAGTGAATAAGAAAAGAGAAAGGTCACTCCCAGTCTCTCTTTAGAGAGCTTCTAACTCTCAGTCTCTGAACGACTGTGAGTGATATCTTTGACTCGGCCCAGTGACCATGGTCAAACAACATGAATATACTCACAAATTCAAAGACACACACAAATGCTCTTTCAAACTCCATAGAAGCCATTTAAATCCTTGGCTTTCGACTCTCTCAGACAGCGGTGATTACGGACTGGAAATAAAAGATTGTTTGTCCGTGTCAGTGTTTATATGATTGACAGATTAGGAGCAGATACTGGCCATTATCCCAGACTGTACTTCACACAGGAAAAAACAGCAAAATACATCTACACAGAAAATAGGGAAGATATGTAGTAAAAACATTTATCTGGGTGTAGAAGAGAGTATTGGGTCAAATCACAATGTCTCTGTAGTTTTGTTCAGACACGCAGTAAAAATCTATTTTTTTTTTGGTGTATCTGACTCCAATATTAATATTTTTTGAAAGGCAAGTCAATTTAACAATTCAACTGAATTAAAATGTACGTTCATTTATCCACATGGATGTGTAAAATGACTTGTGTTGTCTCACAAGCCTTGTGGAGCATTTTCCTTGTCTCTTTCCACACTGACAGATACTGTCAGTTGTTGTTTGATAATTCTCTTGGAATTGTGCTGATGCTTACAATTACTATGGCAACTCATGTAGATACACTGAATATTGACTACAGTGTCAAGGGAAACTGATGTGACTTCAGTTGCAAAATGATAGTGTGGACAGTCAGTCGATTTTTGAATCCATTTGTAAATGATTACATGCAGTATACCAAGTATATATATATATATATATATATATATATATAAACAAAGTAAAAAAAACCGTACTGTAACTTTTCCACCATAGTCATTTCCTATTGTTTCAGCGTAACCAAGAAATGAGCATCCTAATAAAACGTGGCAAAATGTGATCATCCTCTTCAAGATCTTTATATACATAAAACTCATAATATAGCGCAGATCTCATCAAGAATGTCCAGACAATCATATATGATAAAGCATAACAGCATCTCATTTTGTAATTAAAAGGGCATTTTCTTTATGTCCATGACTTTAAGGATAAAAAGAAGCACTCTAGACTCAATCAAGCTAATGGCACTTGATGAGCAGAGAGAATTCGTCTACGGATGAAACCGTGAAGCTGCATTAGAGAGGCCATGTTCATTATCATTAGAGTCTTGCACCGCTGTGGTCTGCTTTGCTCTATTTCCCCTTCCGCAAAAGTAATTCGGTCGCCGTATCTGAGCTGTATTAGAACAAAAGAGGCAATCAGGAGAGAGGAGAAGAAAAGCCCAATTTTCTCCTGGCTAATTAAAGTAAAGGAAGACAAGATGAAGGGCAGTGCCCCCCGGCATCCCTGTGCAAACTGAAGGACCCTTAAAGGCTGCTCTTTTATGTGTCTGGAAATTGGGTGCCAGTTTTTTTTTTCTATGACAAATCTCCAAAGAGAATGAAAGAGAGAGGATTAGAGAGACCGAGGAGGTGTTCATGTCTTTTGATAGCGAGACAGGAGACCTTCTACATCTATACATTACAGAAGCATGAAAACAATTACAAGAGTGGTCAGTGAGTAAATTAATTTCTACAAAATAATATGACTTCAAACCATCTGACTGTGTAAATGATATACAATAGAATTAAAAGGGTGCTTTGACAGTACAGCTTTTGGTGGAAAACCAAGTCTGTTTGTTTGATCAGTGAAAAAAAAAAAGGTATACAGATTTGAAACAACTTGAGGGTGTAGTCTAAAAAATGCTGGGTTGTTTCAACCCATGTTTGGGTCAAATATCGACAAACCCATACATTGGTTTAAAATCAATTTTACACCCAATGGTTGGGTTTGTCCATATTTGACCCAAACACGTGTTGAAACAACCCAGTGTGTTTTGAGTGCGAGTAAATGATGACAGAAATTTCATTTCAGGGTGAATTATCCATTTAAGTACTAAAATATTATCTCATATGGACATTGTAGTCAAAAAAGTCTTGCAGTTATTAAAGTTATTAGTTATAAGAGATGCTTACATGATTCAACCAAAAGTGGTGTGAGAAGAGAGAGAGAGAAAAATAAAGCAAGGAAATTATAGTCATTACATTTATTTTTTATTTTTTTTATTTTTTACAATCGCTATAGGACCCATTTCACAATACAATAGGTCACACACAGTAAAGCACAACATCAGCCTATGTGAGTTAAACTGTGGATCATTTATTACTGCATTGGCACAAAATGCATTCAATGACTACTAATTTCAAAATGCATACATTTGTTTTCTCACTTAAACACAAATACAGCCAAAACTCAATGTACATACAGGCCAATTTGGGCACATTTACTCTTTTCAAAAAAATAATATGTACTTTGTCAAACCTATATGAGTTTCTTTCTTCTGTGGAACACAAAAAATATATACTTTAAAGAATGTTGGTAACCAGACAGTTGACGGTAGCCATTGATTCTATAGTAGGAAAAAAAATTCTATGGAAGTCAATGGCTACCGTCAACTGTTTGGTTTTCAACATTCTTCAAAATATCTTCCTTTGTGTTCAACAAAAGAAAGAAACTCATACAGGTTTGGAACAACTCGAGGGTGAGTAAATTATGCCAACCTTTTTTTCCCCTTTAAGGTGTCAGTTTGTCCAAAATGTTCATTTTGATCATCCTTTACTCACCTTCATGTCGTTCCAAACCTGCATGATTTATAAATATGTATTTATCTATTTATTTTCTGTGTAAAACAAAAGGAAAATTAATGTCTAAAGGGTGAGTGAATGAGTTGGTTTGGCATTTGATTAGGATTGGGCCTAACATAATGTAAACAATGCAGCCAATTATGAACAATAAATGATTATCACTTAATGCCATTCCTCAATACGAAAGGCTCTCTTCTCTAAAAGTGGAATAATTCATAAGTATTAATGTTGGCGTGTGTGGGGAGAAGTCTGACCCCATGGAATAAGTGGTGGCAGATGAAAAATGATAGAGTAGAAGTGCAGCAGAATAATGAAGACACAACAGAGAGAAAGAAATACAAACTAACACAGAATGAGCAGTGTTAATGATGGTGTAAAAAACATGATGCTCAAGAAAAGTTAACAAAGCAAAAGGCCATTTACTTATTCATTATCTGTCTTCTTATTTTTCCATTATAATTTTTCTACATATATATATTATATATAACTATTTTATATTTTATGATTTATAAAGTCCCCAGTAGGAACTTTTAACTGTAATTCCCTGACTGGGAAACTTGCGGGAAGCGCAATAAATTCCAACTTCATAATCCAATATGGCTGCTCAACAGTAGTAAAATATTGTTTATTAACACTTTTGTCTGTCTGTGTCTCAATAAACTCAGGTGCACACAGTACCATCCAACCTCTATGTGTAGACATGATACTTCTGCACTGTCTGTGGAAAATAGTGATTTTTTTTTATGTGTTTGTTTTCCCGAAAGAACAAACACAACAAAGAGTGCATCCATCTTAGTTTTCTGACATGTTTACTGGAACTTGGTCAACTCGGGTGTGACGTGATTCCCAGCTATGACATCCCTCGACGTAAATGGAACACAGCATTATTGCAGTTTTTATTTTCTTGTTTAAACGATCCACTCAGACGTTATAGCATTTTGGAGTAACTGACACCTAGTGGCATGAATGTATCATCAGCCTAAAGCAAAATATTTTGGTAACCAATGCCACTGATATCTATTTAGAGCTCCATCAGCCATGATTAATATATTATACAAGCTAAAGTGTCCAAAAACAAGGAGGTTATTGAGAAAAAGTGAGTAGTATTCGGCAGCCCCCATGAGTCGACCTAAACCATGTAAAATAAATCAGATTTGATTTGGCTGCTGATATGACCACTCTGTTTGTTATTTTCCCCATAAATTTGAAAAAGTGTCTTAAAAAGAGCCGTTCAGGAATGTACTTTAATGTGGTCACATCGAAAATAGGATCCGCCCACGACCAGCGACAGAATCTTCCCTATTAGATTAGCTCCTCCCCTGAGCTGTACACAGTCTGCCATATTTACCTATGTATTCTTATCAAAGCTACTAAAGTTACTCAGTCAAGAACAGTGAGTGACTTTCTGTTTTTCTTTTGTTGTTTGATTCATAATAACTGCATATACAGCAGCAAGCACTATGCTGCAGTCACTGTAATACACGGACATTATATACATTCTTTCTCTGCTGTTTACGTTCACGGACATAACTGACTGTTTATGTGAACTTTGTGTGTTTTTGACATAACCTTGTGTGTATTTGACAGTTTAAGTGCAACAAATAAATGAGTTTAATACTCACGGGACACGCCGTCTGACAGCCAGCTCTCTGTGCGCGTGCTTCGAGTGTGCGGGCTCAGAAAACCATATAAGTTTAAACTGATATGGCTTTAAAACACATAATAACTACAAATAATAACTTTCATGATGACGAAGAACTGCAATGTCACGTGAGAATGTTTGCGATACAGATGATCAAACCAGAGTATTCGGGCATGAGTTGTTCAGGCTTGTTAAGACCAGCAGCTCATTTGCAGTAGATGCATACATGAAAACATCATGTTTTTCCTTACGGTCAAAAATGGGTATGATAAATGATCTGTGGGGAATTTTGAGGTGAAATTTCACAGACACATTCTGGGGACACCTGAGACTTATATCACATCTTGTAAAAGGCATAATAGGTCCCCTTTAAGTGCAGATAAGGACACGGAATGGTGCAGCCTGAACCAGTCAGACAAATGAACAGTATGGAGAACGATGCGGTGACAAAGAAAGATGGAGGGAAGAGCGAACAGGGAAGCAGAGGGCAGAACCAGCAGGAGAGAGTATAAAAGGGCAAAAGCAAGGGATAGATGGGGTGGATGGTGCACAAAAGTATGATGCTGAGTTTGGCTGGCTTACAGACCCTCTCCATAATTCATCTGAGTTCTCTTCCTGGCTGAGCCTGCAGGCTGTCTGCCACTCAACCCACAGCCTCTTAATTAATGCGAGGTGGGGACTGTTCCTCAGTTTCTCCTGGATCAGCCTTTAAGGGCTCTGTCCTTTGTCAGCTATTTTCCTAAGAAACACTGAATTAATGTGTGTGCAAGTAATAATGATGATCTGTGTGTGGCAGAAGCAATTGTTTGAATGTGTATTCTGTGTTCATACAAGCATACTTTATAAATGTCCTTTCTTAATTATGAACGATTAAATACAATTAAATGTCCATTTAAAGGCTCTATTAAATCCAAATTAGAATTGTGGCTTTTAGTTCACATCTATTAGCTTTGAGGTAATCTAAACTACCATTCAAAAGTTTGGGGTCAGTAAAATCTTTTTTTTTTAAAGAAATACATTTTTATTAAGCAAGAATGTGAATCAAAATAAGCAAAAGTGACAGTAAAGAGATTTATGTTACAAAAAAAATCTGTTCTTTTGAATTTTCTTTTCTTCAAAGAATCCTGAAAATGTATCACGATTTCCACAAAAAGCAGCACAACTGTTTTCAATATTGATAACAATAAGAAATGTTTCCTGAGTGCCAAATCAGAATTTCTGTAGAATCATGTGGCACTGAAGACAGGAGTAATGGAAACCAATACAGCTTTGCCATCACAAAAATTAATTAAAAATGAAAAGATTACTGTTTTACTGTGTTTTTGATAAAATAAATGCAGCTTTTGTGAGCATAACACACTTCTTTCAAAAACATAAAACAAAAGATCTGAAAGAAAACAGTGTCATTGTTCAGCTGAATTCAGTTCCGTGTATCAGTTCCGTAATGAAGATCATCAGTTATTAAATTAGTTCATTTCACAGTTTCAAAGAAACAGTGATGCCATCATACAGCTCAGTTCAGTTCTCTTCCATAGAGTCAGTTCAGTCAAATCAATAATATTGTTGAATATTAAGCAAGCAGCTAAGCGACAGTGGCAAGGAACCCAAATTCCACCAGGTGACCGAATGGAGAAACAAACCTTGGGAGAAACCAGGCTCAGTCAGGGGGTCAGTTCTCTTCTGGCCAATGAACAAACACAGTGTGATTATGATTCAGGCTGCATCATAAGTCAGAAATCAGATTGGGATCGGTCGCATTCAAATATTTCATCCAGCTCCTTTTCCTTGATGATCCGACTCATCACGCTATTATGGAGTTGAAGCTGGCCATAGGTCTGTGCCGAGGACCTAGCTGGTTCTTGTGGTCTCTGCTGAGGATCTGTGCCGATGGCAGTTGTCTTGCCCATGGCAGGAGGTCTTCACGGGGGATTATCTAATTGACAGGATTTCTGAAGACATTCAGGGCTGCGTTGTGGTCGTATCTAGGTGCAGGTCCACCATCTGATCCAGATACGGAGCAGATACTGACTACGGTCAGCCGTATCTCTCTAGAATAAGAGAGTGACCCCACCACCTAATTCCACCTGCAGGCGTCTAACATCAGAGTACCACAGAATACATCAGGGTTAACTTAAAATTGAATCATTTTGAATCAAGAAGGGTTTTAAAATAAAACCATGCACGCAAGAATCGAAATCGAATCATAAGATCGGTTTAGACTCCTGCTCCTAATAGTTGGGTGGTTATTCTCTTGGGTAGCTTGCTGAAATATAATGATGGATTCAGAGCTCTGGAATACAGCACTGGTCCATTTGACTTGATTGTGTCCAATCAAAGAATCTGGCTGCGGGGCTGTGTGATTGGAGCGAATCAGTCAGTCATTAGCCAGGCAATCAGCTCAAATGCCTCCTTTCTCACGGGAGCCACACATCGGCCATTCTGACAGGGAGAAAGGATGGGAAAGAAGAGGAGCAGAAAACAACAGCCCTGTTCAATCACAGTGTTAATCAAATTTCTATTTAACTTCTATGCCTCTTCAATTTTTACTCTTTCACACTGAAAGGTGTCTCTATAGCAGTGTCTCCGGATGCTCTTTCGCCTATTTCTGGACTTGCATCTCTCTCGCTCTTCCTGTCTCTTCTCTTCTCTTCTCTTCTCTTCTCTTCTCTTCTCTTCTCTTCTCTTCTCTTCTCTTCTCTTTGTGATGTATGGCCCCTGTCAAAGATGGAATAAATGGGATGGTGGTTGTTTTAATTTAGCAGAGCGCTGAGAGGATACTGATACTGGCAGACAGAGAAGAGGAATGGCAGTGGCCTTTCACCATCTGTTTTTACTTTCCCTCCCTGTTTCGCACATTGATCAACATCCAGCACTTGCAGCGACTCCTTGAGCCTGTGTGGTGTAGGTGGTTACGCACAAACTACAGCCATATTTGGCAGTGATGCTAAATTACACTATAAATCTCTGTATTTAAAATAGAAGACTTTAAGGTAAGGCTTGATATGGATTCATATTTAGCTTGACAGCTTGTCCTCTCACATTGTCTCACATCGAACCCATCATCATCACTTATATCATCAACTTGATTAATGTGATTCATTTCTCTCTATACGGTGTGACTGTGGGATGCCTGTCTGGAAATGTATCCACTGGAAATAGATAGACAAAAGTAGATATAAAGAGGGACAAAGCTTATATGGTGATTAGCAGCAAGAGATTTTACAGCTATAATTTAAGACTGTGGTCATAAATTATCTTCCTGACCATCAAAGCTAGTGAGTTCCCTCAGTAGGCAGCATTGTAATGCACGATATAGCAGTGCTTCTGACAATAATGTAGGCAATTTACTTATGCTGCCTAAGTTTTAGCTTAATTCTAAGGCAGCATTGCATATATCCTTCAAGAAGGCTATTCCAGAACTAATTGTGAATTATTATTAGAAATATATATAACATACATTTTTAAAAATATTTTATAGAATATAAATTTAGAATTTACATTGTATACTATATACAGGTCCTTCTAAAAAAATTAGCATATTGTGATAAAGTTCATTATTTTCCATAATGTAATGATACAAATTAAACTTTCATATATTTTAGATTCATTGCACACCAACTGAAATATTTCAGGTCTTTTATTGTTTTAATACTGATGATTTTGGCATACAGCTCATGAAAACCCAAAATTCCTGTCTCAAAAAATTAGCATATTTCATCCGACCAATAAAATAAGTGTTTTTAATGCAAAAAAAAGTCAACCTTCAAATAATTATGTTCAGTTATGCACTCAATACTTGGTCGGGAATTCTTTTGCAGAAATGACTGCTTCAATGCGGCGTGGCATGGAGGCAATCAGCCTGTGGCACTGCTGAGGTGTTATGGAGGACCAGGATGCTTCGATAGCGGCCTTAAGCTCATCCAGAGTGTTGAGTCTTGCGTCTCTCAACTTTGTCTTCACAATATCCTACAGATTCTCTATGGGGTTCAGGTCAGGAGAGTTGGCAGGCCAATTGAGCACAGTAATACCATGGTCAGTAAACCATTTACCAGTGGTTTTGGCACTGTGAGCAGGTGCCAGGTCGTGCTGAAAAATGAAATCGTGATCTCCATAAAGCTTTTCAGCAGGTGGAAGCATGAAGTGCTCCAAAATCTCCTGATAGCTAGCTGCATTGACCCTGCCCTTGATAAAACACAGTGGACCAACACCAGCAGCTGACATGGCACACCAGACCATCACTGACTGTGGGTACTTGACACTGGACTTCAGTCATTTTGGCATTTCCTTCTCCCCAGTCTTCCTCCAGACTCTGGCACCTTGATTTCCGAATGACATGCAACCACTGAGCAACAGTCCAGTGCTGCTTCTCTGTAGCCCAGGTCAGGCGCTTCTGCCTCTGTTTCTGGTTCAAAAGTGGCTTGACCTGGGGAATGCGGCACCTGTAGCCCATTTCCTGCACACGCCTGTGCACGGTGGCTCTGGATGTTTCTACTCCAGACTCAGTCCACTGCTTCCGCAGGTCCCCCAAGGTCTGGAATCGGTCCTTCACCACAATCTTCCTCAGGGTCCGGTCACCTCTTCTCGTTGTGCAGCGTTTTTTGCCACACTTTTTCCTTCCCACAGACTTCCCACTGAGGTGCCTTGATACAGCACTCTGGGAACAGCCTATTTGTTCAGAAATTTCTTTCTGTGTCTTACCCTCTTGCTTGAGGGTGTCAATGATGGCCTTCTGGACAGCAGTCAGGTCGGCAGTCTTACCCATGATTGCGGTTTTGAGTAATGAAACAGGCTGGGAGTTTTTAAAAGCCTCATGAAACTTTTGCAGGTGTTTAGAGTTAATTAGTTGATTCAGATGATTAGGTTAATAGCTCGTTTAGAGAACCTTTTTATGATATGCTAATTTTTTGAGACAGGAATTTTGGGTTCCCTTTCGAGGGAACTCAACACTGCGTCGAGAATCGACACTTTGGGGACGCTCCCTTAGCGTGCGCCTCTGAAGTATGAATGAAACTAATCCAATCCTGATTGGTGCTGCGTCATGACGTGGCATTTGTGACGGCATATAAAAGGGACGCCGGCACACACACACATTAGCTTTCGCTCTTCAGCAAGCGCTCTGTGTTGAAACTGTCTCTGTCTATTTGGTGTTGTTTGTCTGATTTAGAGAGAATTATTATGGCGAGTGAACAGTTTGTCAGATGTGTGCACCCCTGCCCAAGATTTATCACGGGTGGGGACACACATCAGCTTTGTGTGAACTGTTTGGGAGCGCAGCACGCACAGGGAGCTCTTGAGGGATCTGCCTGTGAACACTGTGAAGCGCTATCTTTGAGAGTGCTGCGCTCCCGCTTGGCTATTTTTAATGAAGATGGCCAAGCTCGCGATCCCTGTGGTTCAGGTCCCGCGTCCGTTGAGGCGGCGCGGAGGCTTAAATCGTGGGGATCGCAAAAGGATCTTGCAGATGAGAATGAGACTGCTGAGGCACTTTCTCGTTCATGATCTGGGGATTCAATAACGCCCGTTCACGGTGCAGAAGCCCGCTCTGCGGCTTCTTCTGCCCGTGACGAGTGCCCGGTGTTGGAACTATCCACTTCTGAGGAAGTGGATGTTCTCAGCATCGGGAGCGAGGAACATGAGTATAACTCGCCAGCTCATGTTCCCGCATATGAGGAGTTGGTGGAGGTTGTGACTCGTGCTGTGGCCAGACTTAACATCAGCTGGCCACAAGATAAGCAGGAAGGTTCTCGTCACAGTAAATTAGATGAGAGATTCCTGCAGCACAGGTCACAGCCTCCGCGCCGGGGTTTGCCATTTTTCCAAGATCTTCATAAAGAGATCTCTAGATCTTGGGAAAAACCCCACTCTTCTCGCATCTCATCTCACACTTCGTGCGATTATAGTAATGTGGTGGGTGCGAGGGAGGCAGGGTATGGCAAGATGCCGCAGATGGAGGAAGCTTTGGCTAGTTATCTTTCTCCTGAAGCGGCATCTTCGCTTAAAACCCCGGCGCTGCCCAGCAAGCCATGCAGAGAAACATCAGCATTGGTTTGCAGGGCATATATGGCGGCTGGTCGGGCTGGTGCGTCTCTGCATTCGATGGCTATCTTGCAGGCGTACCAGGCCGATCTCCTTAAAGATTTGGACGAAGGCGAGGGTCCCACTCCATCAGATATTTTGTATTATATCTAGAGCCCCTCCCTCGGGAGCTTGGCAACAGAGGAAACGCTCTCAGCCGAAACCCGCCGGCCAGAAAGGCGACCTGAGGGCCGTCATTCAGGCTAAGAGAGCGGGGAAGAGGTCCTAACCGAAGTGGTAGGACCTCAGAGGGCCGTCCCTCCCGCTGTGAGGCAACCGAGGTTGTTTTCACAGCGGAGCCCTCTGGAAAAAGGTGTTATCCCGCCATACCTGATGCTTCGGGCCACATCAATTTCCAGCGAACACCCACTAGGGTGTCCGCCACAAGAATTAAAAAAAAAAAGAGCAACCACTATGGTCACAAAAAATTTCTCATCTAGTTCCTGCCGTTCTACCGCTTCAGGAAGTCGAGAACAGTTCTCAAGAGATATCTGAGACCAGCCTCGAGAGGCTGGTTCCCTTAGTAGAATTTATGGGAAATTGGCAAAATCTTCCAAATATATCTATATGGGTCCTGAATATAATAAAAGATGGTTACAGACTGCAGTTCGGTCACAGACCCCCCAAGTTTGCAGGGGTGGTGCCGACTACAGTGGTTCCAGAACAGGCTCGGGTTATGGAACAAGAAGTACAGACTCTCCTGGTCAAAGGGGCCATAGAGATCGTTCCCCTACCAGACAGAGAGTCGGGGTTTTACAGCCGTTACTTTATAGTTCCAAAGAAGGATGGAGGGCTGAGGCCGATTTTAGACTTAAGGCATCTGAATCTGGCTCTGAGGAGGTTCAGATTCAAGATGCTCACTATTCCCATTATAGTGAATCAAATCAGGTCCGAGGACTGGTTTGTCACAATAGACCTAAAAGACGCCTATTTTCATGTCTCCATCCATCCATGTCACAGGAGGTTCCTAAGGTTTGCTTTTGGGGGCAAAGCATACCAATATCGGGTTCTTCTGTTCGGCCTAGCACTTTCTCCCCGAACATTCACAAAGTGTATGGATGCAGCCCTGGCTCCATTGAGACTCCAGGGCATACGTATACTAAACTACATCGACGACTGGCTCATATTGGCTCAGTCTCGGGAGATGGCAGTTCGGCATCGAGATGTCGTCCTTGCTCATATTCAGGATTTAGGGTTGAGACTCAACGTGAAAAAGAGTGTGCTAGAACCAGTTCAGAAAATTATTTTTCTGGGGGTGGTGTGGGATTCCGTTACGATGCGGGCACAGATGTCTCCCACACGCATCGAGTCTATCCTAACCATGGTCTCTGGAATAAGGCTAGGCCAGGCTATCACTGTAAAGCAATTTCAAAGACTGCTGGGCCTCATCGCAGCGGCATCAAACATAATACCTTTAGGCCTTCTCCACATGAGGCCCCTTCAGTGGTGGTTGAAAACCAAGGGGTTTTCCCCCAAGGGAAATCCGTTTCGTATGATCAGAGTAACGCGCAGATGCCTTCGTGCTCTAGTAATATGGAAGAAACCTTGGTTTCTGTCCCAAGGTCCAGTGTTGGGAGCGTCATGTCGCCGGAAAACCGTTTCGACAGACGCCTCCCTTTCTGGCTGGGGCGCGGTCATGGACGGCCGCTTTGCCAGGGGTCTATGGCAGGACCATCATCTTTCTTGGCATATAAATTGCCTAGAGATGTTGGCTGTTTTCAGGGCTCTGAGGAGCTTCCTTCCAGACATCATAGGTTACCATGTCTTGATACGTTCGGACAATACATCAGTGGTAGCTTATCTGAACCGACAGGGGGGACTCAGATCGCGCCCTCTGTGCAGACTGGCGCATCAGATAATTTTATGGTCCCAAGGGAAAATTTTGTCTATCAGAGCAATATATATCCCAGGGGTTCAGAATCAGGGAGCAGACATCCTGTCGAGGCAGGGGCTGAGGCCCGGGGAATGGAGACTTCATCCGGAAGCGGTGAAGTTAATATGGCGGAGATTCGGACAAATGGAAGTGGATCTATTTGCGTCTCGAGAGACGTCCCACTGTCCACTATGGTTTTCTCTTACCCATCCAGCCCCACTGGGGTTGGACGCCATGGTACAGGCTTGGCCGAGGCTTCGTCTGTACGCTTTTCCCCCGATCGCTCTGCTCCCGGGAGTCCTGGAGAGGGTTCGCCAGGAGGGCATCAGTCTTCTCCTGATAGCCCCGTTCTGGCCGGCCCGAGTATGGTTCTCAGACTTAGTGTCACTCCTGATAGACCAGCCATGGCAGATTCCTCTGAGGAGGGATCTGTTGTCTCAAGCAGAGGGCACAATATTCCACCCCCGTCCGGAAATGTGGAATCTGTGGGTCTGGCCCCTGAGGGGGCTCAGTACTTAGATGCTGGACTGTCGGCAGGAGTAGTTGAAACCATACTTAGCTCTAGGGCTCCATCCACCAGGAGATTGTATGGCCTTAAGTGGAATGTGTTCTCTAATTGGTGTAGAGAACATAATGTAGATCCAGTCAACTGCCAGGTGGCTTCAGTTCTGGAATTTCTTCAAGACCGCTTTTCTGCAGGTCTCTCCCCATCCACTTTAAAAGTATACGTGGCTGCCATTGCGGCTTTCCATGCGCCTTTAAATGATGGGCCTTTGGGGAGGCACCAACTGGTCATACGGTTTCTCCGTGGTACATGGAGGATGAGACCGACAACCAGATCCAGGGTTCCTTCCTGGGATCTGGCAGTGGTTCTCGAAGGGTTATCCCTGGCCCCCTTCGAACCACTTCAGTCGGCTTCACCAAGCGACTTGACTTTTAAAATGGCTTTTCTGTTAGCTATTACCTCTATAAAAAGAGTGGGAGATCTCCAAGCCCTGGCAGTAACACCGGCTTGCTTGGAGTTTGCCCCTGGCGGAGTAAAGGCTATTTTACATCCTAGGCCTGGTTATGTGCCTAAGGTACCATCTAATGTGGCACAGTCTACAGTTCTTCAGGCTTTTCACCCTCCACCGGATGTGTCGGCGGAAGAGGAAAGGCTCCATTTGCTATGTCCTGTCAGAGCTTTGAGAGTTTACCTTGAGAGGTCCTCTTCCTGGAGGAGGTCGGACCAACTTCTAGTGTGCTTTGGGTCATCGAGAAAGGGATTACCTGCTTCCAAACAAACTATTAGGAACTGGATAGTCCAGGCTATTACTTTGGCCTATAGGGTGCGTGATATACCTTCACCCTTGGCTGTTAGGGCTCACTCTACTAGAGGTATAGCATCCTCTAGGGCCCTTCATGTAGGAGTCCCCATTCATGAAATCTGTGAGGCGGCTGGTTGGGCCTCTCCTCACACTTTCATTAGATTCTAATGAATCTACAATTGCGCACAATTGCTCTCGTCCTAGCTAGTGCCTAAATTCAGTTTCACTCTAGGGCAGGCCTGTTTTCGGTGCGTGGCCTAGTTGGCATTCGTTCCCCAAAGTGTCGATTCTCGACGCAGTGTTGAGTTCCCTCGAAAGGGAACGTCTCGGGTTATGACTATAACCCTTGTTCCCTGAGAAGGGAACGAGACACTGCGTCGTTCTGCCACGCCCCTCGAGGCCTGAGAGCGTCTTGCTTCATCGCTAGGCTAATGTGTGTGTGTGCCGGCGTCCCTTTTATATGCCGTCACATATGCCACGTCATGACGCAGCACCAATCAGGATTGGATTAGTTTCATTCATACTTCAGAGGCGCACGCTAAGGGAGCTTCCCCAAAGTGTCGATTCTCGACGCAGTGTCTCATTCCCTTCTCAGGGAACAAGGGTTATAGTCATAACCCGAGACGTTTTCATGAGCTATATGCCAAAATCATCATTATTAAAACAATAAAACACCTGAAATATTTCAGTTGGTGTGCAATGAATCTAAAACATTTGAAAGTTTAATTTCTATCATTACATTATGGAAAAATAATGAACTTTATCACAATATGCTAATTTTTTTGAGAAGGACCTATATATATAAATACAGCGGTTGGACAATGAAACTGAAACAATAGCCTATATAGTTTTGGAGTTTTCACGTGTATATTATGTGCGGCATGGTGGCCACTTTTCATTGATTTTACATTCCATCAGTTAAGAGCAGGCTGTAAAGGTTGAATTAGCAGAGCAATAGCACAGCTGTACATTACAATTTTGCAAACCACACCACATAATGGGAGACATATCTGAGTTCAAAAGAGGTCAAACTGATGCATCAGGACAACAAGTCTTTGTGGTGTATCAGGGCTGTGGTATACAGGGTAATGTATGCATATGTAACGGGCGTGCCTTGTCTTTAACAGTTCTATGTTAAGTTGGATGCACGTCCGTTAACCCTAGTTTATTCTGCGTTGTGTTCTTGCTGTGCTGAATAAAGAAAAGACCCGAACCACGACCGTCTGCTGGTTGCTCTTTTAATGAAGGTAGAAGAGTGGATTTGCCTGTACAAATCAACAAGAAATACATAAGGCTGTCGTCACATGCAGTCTTTTCCACACAGCATACAGATCTCAAGCTTCTCCCTAAGATAGCCTGGCGCGAACTGCACAAATCTACATAACTGATAAAACTTAGTATTATCAGCAAAAATACTTTTAAATAAAAATGTGAAAATAAACGAAATAATTTATAAAATGCTCAATGTAATTGACAACATGAATTTCCTTCACATGCTTAATACAACCAGTGTAAACACTATGCCAAATGAATTATAATTAACATTATACACATACCTGTACAAATCAACAAAACATACATAAGGCTGTTGTCACATGCTCCACACAGCATACAGATCTCAAGCTCCTGTTAGCAGATAATACAGAAAACTCAGTAGACTAGCACGTGGAAAAATGTCTACTTTAAAGCTTGCAAAAAGTCCATTTACAAGGTTTATGTTCAATTGACATTAACTGCATGTTTACAACCTCAAAACTAACATTTATACATGCATAAAACAAAGTTTGCATCATCTAAAAACCGAAATGAGTGTTTAAAACTGACGCGCAGAATAATGCATTAACTCCTCTCAAGATAGCCTGGCGCGAACTGAGAGAAGCGCATGAATGACGTCACAAAACCTGCGACCTCTTAAAGTGAAAGTACAGGTATTAACACCATGGTCTGAATACAACATACAGGCATAAGTATTGACAATAAAACATATCTTAAACATATAGAAGACAATGTTCATCAAGATTTGGTGACATTTCAACTGTAAAAGTAAAGATATAATTTCAACCCGGTTACACATACTACCAGTTAGTGCATACGAACCACATCCAACATAAGTAACTTTTGACGCAAGAGGAATCCGTCTGAAAAGAATGCCTGGCTACTAACTCGAATAGTATCCAAAAAACATTAAATCACAGCTGCCCAACTCTCTGTAGAATAAAATGCGCACATCGACTCTCCTGTTTCCATCAAAACTATTCCTCGGGAGCTCCATAGGGTCAATTTTCCTGGTCAGGCTGCTATAGCTAAACCTTTGAAGTGAAGTGACGTGTAGCCGAGTATGGGACATTCGGGTTACAAGTCCGACTCTCTAACCCAACTTTCCTGACTCGGAATTGAACCTGGGCCGTGGCGGTGAGAGCGACGAATCTTCAACAGGGATCACCAGGAAACTAGGCATTTGGCATTTGCAACGAGCCAGGAGGCCTTTCTGTGTGGATTTTGCATCTTCTCCCTGTATCTGCGTGATTTCCCCCACAATCCGAAAGCATGCAGTATTGGTGAATTGGAGACATTAGAAATTTTCCGTAGGTGTGAAATCCCAAGCTATGTAACGGGGAGGGTTGGGGAAAGACCCTGCGACCTACTCCAAATCATTGCCAAGAAAATTCATATACTGTCTCTCACGTATGGTGAGAGATGGCCCATAGAATCATAGAGAATTGGAAATGACTGAAATGGTTAATGAATGAATGATATATTGAGTGCATTGCCTAGTGAGGAGAGTTAGGCTACTTGTCTGACACACTGATAGGCTGCTTCTGTAGAATGTTCCAAATCAGCCCCTTATGAGCTTACATTTCATCTAGTATGCTGTCTATCTAGGCAGTGAGGCAGCTTACTAGCTTTGGAAAGAGGTTAAATGCCATTTTAATAGTCTACAGGGGCCTTGTGATGTAAATTTGATTTCAGCACACTGCGTGAGGAAGAATGGGATGGGGAAACAGGAATGGCAAAGGGTTAATGGATGCGCGCATAGAAACTCCCTGTGGTATTGGAGAGCACTTCCCGTGTAGCCTACGGGCAAGAAACAAAGAAGAAGCGTTCACAGTTCTTCCAGCCTGTCACATGGGATCTGCCTCATTTACAGCCATGTACATCGTTCCTGAAAATGACATGAACCAAAGAGCAGAAAAGAGGAACAAAGGATCTGAAATGGAGAGTGATAAAACGCAAGGTGAGGTGCGTATGGGAGTTTTAAGCATGTTTTATATAGTGTGTGACTGCCGAGGGTGTGGGAAATGGATCTCTCCTGGGCTCTTTAAGCATAATAGGACCATCTTCAACCTTCCACGTTTCCTCTACACACATACTTTTTCATTGACTCCCACTCTCTTCTCTTTCTCTCTAATAGACCAATCTGTCCTGCCTTTTCTCAGTCGCCCAGGCTGCTCTTTGAGTCACAAGGCGTTTTGATGAGATTCGCCGCAGACAAGCCGCTGACCCTGAACTGATCTGAGATTCACTCTAGTTCACTGTTCATTTCCAGGGCTGTACTGGGAAAAGGTGGCAGGGGGTGATCTGTCTGCTTCATGACCAATGCGGGACAATACACAACCCTCACCTTATAACTATGGACTTCAATCTGTAGCTAATGGTGAGGCAAAGGTTAATTGATCCACAGCTGGGATTGCAGCTCTGTCAGCAGAGGAGAACTGTGCCAATAAATGATCCTAAGCAAGCCATTTGTCATAATTTATAAAAGGTCAAAGTGTCCCTCCTTCCTCTCAGGTTGGATAACTAAATAAAATAGCCTTTTCTTTTTCAAATAAGTTATGTGTTTTAAGTTAAAATCCCTTCAGTAGACCTTGACCTCTTGGCTCATTGATCAGTATGCAGGTGTGATTCTGCCGAAATCAACATTTCTTGTGAAATGAGTTGAAACCAGTGGTCCATAGGGGGAGCTGTGTGACATGATACTGACCGCATGGTGATTTATTCTCTTATAGAGAACGCATTGGAGATGGACTGGGAGGGGAGCTGAGTGGGGTAGTCTGACATTTCAAGTTCAATGGCCGCTACAGGCGAAAAATGTCATAATATTCAGCCTACAGTATCTGTCATTATCAAGAAGAGTTTTCCAAAAGGTGAAGAAAGTTAAACTATAATCTGTTCATTAGCTCAACTCCCTCTCTCCATATTGTGCTCGCTCTATTTTGTGAACACACTAATACCCACCTAAAAGGTTTCAATCGGCCATGTTACATAAATATAAACACACATTTCAATACCATACCAAGAATTTTAAATCCATTTGTATAATATTTCCATCTTAACTCATCATTACATTTTGAGACGTCTCAGTAGGCTACAGAGAGTAACAGAGTCAGCACTGAGCATTGATTTACATTTTTATCATATTGGTTCAAATATCTAAATCTCAATCAGCTCCCTAGCTCATGCATAAGTATATCATGTATCACTGATAAAGACAGTAAGAAAGAACCTGGCTCACTACACATTGGGACACTGATGGTGAAATGACAATGTTTTCATTGTACAACGTATTTATGAACAGCAGCAGAATATATATTTTTCTTACATCCATTTTTTAAATGTTATTTAAAATACTTTTTAAATACCATTTAAATACTTGTAAATACTCATATCAGCCGTAAATTAATTATAAATGTTAGCTAAATTATTGTCAGTACCTGTCATGGGATGTATGTTTATGCTGAAATAAAATTAAATAACATTTACAATATACAATATATATATATATATATATATATATATATATATATATATATATATATATATATATATATATATATATATATATATAACTTTTTTATTAACCTTGGATATGGGTAAGTTTCATTAAAAATGTTTTTAACAAAAAATCTGATTTTTGACAAAGACTACGTCTGGATATGAGTCAGAACAATAATCTAAACATAGATGGGGTAGATGGAGTCCATCAACACTCCCAAAGCTTGCACAGTCCTATAACTCGTCCTGAGTCGACATTTCATTTGGTAACATAAGGCAGTTTTGATTTAGGATATAATATTTGATTGCATTAGCTTACATATTTTTTTTGGGACCAGGGATTCTGTACTTCTTCAGAAGATGTGTAATAGCGCCCCCTACCATAAAACAGAGAAAATATGGATTACTGGAAAATTCCGTTAATGGTGGGGAAAGGGTTAAAAGATCAAATTCAGTAAACACCTTATTGATGACGAATACTATAAAAAGGCGAGCAAATGAGCCCAGAATATGAACACAACACGCTTTATGGTTAAGCTTTTTCTTGGTAGGTAATGGTTTTCTATAGGAAAACGCGTAACGAGAAACAGCGCATTGCTTTTATATTTTGGGTTCATCTATTTGCCTGTACATAGTATGCATCATCAATAAGGTGTATAACGAATTTGGTCTTTTAGTTTTGTCTCACAACATTAGTAGTTAGTACAAACCTGGTAAAGATAAGTGGCAGGCAATGGAAGAAAGCCTTGTTTTGCTCTCAAGGTGTGCACTCTCACAGCCAACATTATGAATTGTCTGCTTTTAGTCTAAATTAAATTTAATTTAATTTAATTTAAAACACGTGTAATATACCAAAGGGGAGACGTGATGTTCCTAGCATTGTTTTTCTTAACCTGCACTTGTCTTTTCTGGTACCCTTGGCATTTTTTATATGCAGTGGTTATTTTGAGCAACATTAATATCACAGTCTTCTGAAGCATGAAAAAATGTAAGCTTCACTCAAAGGGCTCTTTGAAATGGCATCATTTTAGGGGGAGGAAATAGTTATAGGCCGAGGATACAGTCACTGTACAGTATAATTCATTGTTAGCCTCCTGTGAATGGGAATGTTCTATGGCTCTACAGCACACTTGATCACTCAACCCGATCACACTAAATGCGTCTCTATAGCACGCAGTGTGTTTATCGTGCAATTTATACGCGAAAATGAGTTTTTACGTGCATAGGATACGCATGGGTTGGTTAGGGTAGGTTTAGTAGTGGTGCGTGTGTATTATACGCATGGGTAAAATTAGTGGTGTGGGGTGCGTGTGTATTACACGCAAATGAACTGCGTATCAAATGCACGCGGAAACTGCATATCATGCACGTAAAAACTCATTTTCGCGTATAAATTACACGATAATACACAATGCGTGCTATAGAGACGCATTTACGTGAGAACAGGCTGGATCACTACATTGCTGACTTCTGAGAAAGTTCTTATGAAAGCACACATACTAAAAGCCTGGTGATGATCATAATTATTCAAAACCAAATGCCAATAACTGTCATCCTGCCATTTCCAAGACTGAGTTACAGAGCGAAATTGTATGCAAGTTGAGGATTACTAATGGATTTCTTGAAGGAACATACAAACAGCTGCACTATTCCTGGTAAACACAAGGCTCAGGTTTAAAACGATGTACATATGCACTTCCAGAGATGGGACCACCTATGATTTGTTCTGAAAGTTTGACCTTAGATTGCCTTCAGGAAATAAATACTGTACAAACCAAATACTGTTATCTTAATAAAGCAGCTACAAAATTTAAACCATGATCAAACTGATTGCGATATCAAAATCCAAATAAACATTCAGCACAATCATTTCAAATTCTGTAAACATGAACAACGCAGCCCTGGTACTTAATGAAATTTGCTATGTGTTTAATTAACTACTGGTTGTGTGTTTCTTATTTGTGAGTTGTTTTGGATAAAAATGTCTGATAAATAAATAAGGGTTATTATTCACTGTCATGGCTTTAAGTACAATTTGCACAAGGACAGCTGTTCTTTGTCACACAAAAAAGTAAGAAGGCCTCCAAAATAGTGATTCCATCTTGTCAAATAAGTCAGCCGGCCTCGGGAATGTGCTTCGGAATCCCATTATATGGCTTTGGAAACCATTTCAGGGTTTCAGGACTCGTCATGTCCATATTAGTTTTCATTTCCATCATGGGTAACATGAGAAAAAGCATGGTCACAGCAACACCTGCTGCCGTGGGGACGCATGAATGAGGAAAAGAAAAGCTACAGAGGTTTTTTTAGGATCTCACAGTCCGGAGCTTAACCTTGACTTTTGGCTGGAATAACCGAGCACCGTGTTTCAATATCGAAAGCACAGGGCCTGAATTTGTGCTTATAAATTAGGCATAATATAGCAAAGCTGCTTCACTGCTCTGTTATTTCTTTCCTTCAGTTGTTGAGAGAATCAACTGTGCCATCAACCACGGCTGCCCTTCTGAATAACATTAACGTTCCAGAGGAGTGATTTTGTGAGGACGGTGACAGCAGTCACCTGGAGTGGCGAGACCATCAATGTGACACTATGATAAAAGGAAAGAGAGAACAGACACCGTGCCATTATGAGTCTGAAATACCGTGACATTCTACAGCGGGACACAATTGAAGAAGCCACAAGAGAGTAATTGATCCAATTACTGAGGTACTCTTGGGTAGCCATCTATCTGCATAGGAGATACAAAAGGTTACAACACTAGAAATGATAGTGTGATTATGACAAAGATGCACGTTATACATCTCTCAAGAGCAGCCAAGCCTAAAACAGTTCTTTGAGTTCAACCATAAGCCATGCTTGTGTGTTTTCAGTGTTCTCAGGTTCCATCGCTAGACATCTGTGGACACGCTGTTGTTTCTTCTGCCACCACTAGCTACAGTCAGGGTAGGGGCTTGCTTGGCATCCAAAGATAGCTCTGAATGGGCCAAGCCCTCAGGCTCTCAGTCCCTGCCTGACTGCCTGAAAGTCACTGTGAATTATGCATCATATTTCTGAGATTTGCCCTTCTCCTCTATGCAAAAAATAACAGTGGAGAGAGCTTAGAGGCAGACCTACACAATGTTCAGTGAAAATGAGACAGAAAGAAAGATTAAAAAAAAAAAAGAACTCAGAGATGAGCAGAAGCAAAGTAGCCCAAGTGTGTGTGTGTGTATTTGGTCACAGGGACACAATGAATGTGGTAGATTTTTAAAAAGAGGAGGCAAAGTGCCCCTCTTTTGTTTTTTATATATATATATATATATATATATATATATATATATATATATATATATATATATATATATATATATATATATATATATATATATATATATATAAAACAGTAATATTATTTAATAACAATATATTTAATATTAAATTAAAATATTAAATATTATAATATAAATATTAAAATATAAATGTATTTTAAATATACATAAAAAAATCTCTCTCTCTCTCTTTCTCTCTCTCTCTCTATCTCTCTCTCTCTCTCTATATATATATATTAGGGGTGTAACGGTTCACAAAATTCACGCTTCGGTTCAATACAATAGATACACTGGTGTCACGGTTTGGTACGTTTTCGATACAGCAAAAAGAAAAATGCCAGAGAAATTTCCTTTTTTTTTCTTCATTAAAACTAACATCATAAAGTATGATCATTTTTTACTTTGAGCAATGATAAGCTATACTTGACTCTTCAGGAGCATATAAAACAACAGCTCCTTGCAAAAAAAAAAAAAAAGTAATATTGTAGTTGTTATAAACAAAGGTTTATTTTTATTTCAGATTAACATTTGAGGGGAGCAATTTTATTCATTATGTCGAAATAAAACCGACGTTACTTGAAAGCATTGTAGCCTACTATTCCTGCCAAACATCCATGGTTACAGTTAGTAGTTACTACAGTAAATCCATGGTGAATGTTGCTGATCTGTGGACTCTGGATAGTTCATTCATGGCACAATGTTTCTTCCTGGTTTCCACGTCAGCGCTGTTTGATCCGTTAATAACGGAGAAATCTGAATGCTTCTCACCAGATCTCGCAGCGATGTTATTACTTCAGTGGCGAATTAAAATGCTTTCTTTACGAAAGAAAGGTCCACGAACCGTCCAACGGTTCAATACGAATACGTGTATCGTTACACCCCTAATATATATATATATATATATAAAAAAAAAACAGTAATTCTCTTCAACGTCTTCAGTCTTCAACGTTACATGATCCTTCAGAAAACTGTCTAATATGCTGATTTGGTGCTCAAGAAAATGTTGCATTTTTTTTTCTGGAAACATGATATTGGTAACAGACACAGAAGTGTTGTTTTTAACAGATATGAAATGAATGGTTTAAATACTTTCTCATCTCATATTTCATAATAATTCTGTAACCCTTACGGTTCTTCTCTCACTGCTCCAAGCGGGATTCGATCTGGTGTTTCCAGCATGGGAAGTAAGCACGCTAACAAAGATGCCAAAGACAGCAGCCTCTAGTGTCAGTCGCTAGTGCTCCTCTCAAGGCCAAGGGGTCGTGTTTTACTCGCACAGATCTTACTAGCTGGTCTCAATTACATTCACCCCATAAACCTTACTCCTATCCAGGTCAATGCACCAATCTAACCCCTCTGGTCCTACTTGCACCCTCCCAGGTGGGATTCGATCTGGCATTTATGGCATGGTAGGCGGGCACGCTAATGAGGATGCTGAAGACCGCAGCCTCTAGCGACAGTCGCTAGTGCTCCTTTTGAGGAGTGAGGTTTACGTGCACAGCCCATACTGTTCTGTTCTGTCAATTATTTTCTCATCCAAATTTTGTTGTTGAGGCTGACTCCACTTAAAACACCCCTAAGCACTAAATCCATTGTACATTTGTTTTGGGCAAATCAGTTTTATTTCTCTTGTTTTCTTTTGCTAATTTACAATTATTAATGTGGCGTATAATATAGATGGGCTTTTTTTTGTTGAAAAAGCAGAAAGCTTTTACTTTGTCTTCCTTGTATGGAAGCTGAGCTTTAAATAAATGTTGTTCTGGTTTAAGAGAGAGGAGGCGTGGGGGATTCCTGGCCTTATTTAAGAAGACAGCTCATTTGTTTTGGGCTCTTAAAGTCATGGTTGTGTCACTTAGGCAAGAATGGAATCCAGACAGCATCATTAAAAAAAAAAAAAACATGGTTTTCATATCAGAAAAGAAATGCACATTCATTGTCTTGCTCAAAAACATTCCTCTAAAACCTTGACGATTTTGCAAATGAGAAACACATCTTTGAAAATCTTTAACACAAACTGTAATGATTATGCTTCGAAAACATTGTTATTTAAAATCGCACAGCAGTTGGTTTGTGAGGGTTTTCGAGGAGAGATCCTTACTTAAAACCTTAAAATTCCTGCTCAAAGGGATATATACATACCATATATCATTTTGATGAGTATACACACATCCATGCACGCATAGTAAAAAGCTCACCTGTTGAAAGCATGTGAGAATACTAGTATGGATGTGTTTTTGCCTTGCCGTTGGGATGAGTTGGGGCTCCTTGTGTTGGATGAGGTATGTGCCATTCCCTAAGGCCGAGAAGTCCTGAAAGCACATTCTTTCATCCAGGGTCATCCTTCAGGCATCCAGAAGAGGAAAATCATGTTGTTAAACCCTTGACATGAAACCCTTCCGTACATGAAACGTGCGTTTTCTGTATGTTTGGGGGACGCCTTGAATTCCACCTGCTTCAAAAGACTGAGGAGATGCTGCTTCCGAGGACTCGACGGAAATTTTGCACTCCTGTAGGGAGCTACATTACATTATTTTATACGAGACTGGACTGGTTGTCACAGTTTTACTCCTTATAAGCACATACGTTAAAATCGTGACTACAAACAAGATATTGAACATTACACCGTTATTGCAGAATTTTTTTGCAGTTTATTGCAGTTCATTTGACAACTTGCCCCAATGATAAGTTGTCATAATGGAACCTGCCATTAGTAAAGGCATCCATACACTACAAGATAATCGGGCCGATTTTGGGCCCAACTCTCCTCTTCTGACAATCCTAGGTAAAGTCCCAATCATCTTGATGGTTCCACAGATTATCTTATCAGATTTTCCTGTTGTGTGAAGCTGGCCTCTGACTACAGGAGTTTCAGGCCAATTTGTCAGATTTACCCCTCTCAACATTCTGAGAAAAAAATCGCATCCAGGGCATCAGTCAGTTCTGATGTACGGGTCCGGTGGACAACAGAGATGGATAAATGGCTGATCAAAATTTGGCAATAACACACCTGTTTTTATCTCACTACTAAGAATAAGTATTGATACAGCAAGTTGCCGTGACACAGTATCCATTTGGTTTACATCCACTTCCCTGCGAGTTCACGTGAGGTGCTAAATCCGGCATGATAATCTTAAGAATATCTTGTAGTGTGTGATGCTCCACAATTTTCAAATCCTGTTTTGTATAGATTTACAAATGAACCGCTCCTTTTCAAATCTTCCCGGTCTACTTACATTTGTTATGACGTCCGCCTTAAATATTACAATGCTCATGATAACTTTCATGAACTCTACAATGCTCATGATAACTTTCATGAACTCTACAATAAGTAAATCCACTTCACCAGCGAATTACTTTTTGACAGTGATGCCACAGAAATATATAGAGCTACGAAAAAACAGTTCAAAGACAAAATCCTAAAGTCTTTGGCACGTAAGGTCTATAAAACAGCCTATTATTGGCTTTTCAGCAACAATTATAAAGTAAAACAATTATGAAACAATTCAAGACAGAGAAAAAAATGTAAAAGGATACACAAAAATACCAACCAATCGCTTGAAAAACCGACACGGAGCAAAATTTGAAGGAATAACAAGCTTATGTGAGATTGCTCTCAAAGCCTCATTTGAAGAGGCCATGGCTGCTATTACAGCTGTGCAGGAGGCTGGCAAGAACATCTCATTACGTGGACACAGATCTTCCTCTGCTGAAGAGAGCAACCTTTCCACTCAGCCCACTCCTACATAGTAGTAGAGAGGACCCAAAAGTCACGTTCAAAGCCCATATTTGATCACTCGCAGGCACAGGACATCGGATTGATAGAACAGAGGCTTGATGTGCTTCAAGAGGCTGCCCATTGGACAGTAAGCCAATTGCATTTATGATGAGGCAATCGGCCAAAGCGGCTCTCAGCGGAGACACGATGCACTGGCTCTCGCAGTTCAACTGTTGAGACGAGGGGATCAATCCGGCAATCTTTGTGCTTTCCGAAGGGCCTCTGAATATTTGCATTTGTGCAAGACAGAGAATCCACAATCATTCTCCTCTTCCAGAAACAATCAGGGACAAATGTGATCTGATGACAAGCTTAAAAATGGTCTGATGACCGCTTATCAGGAGACAGACTGTTTGAAATGGACCGCTGGCTAATTGCCATTGTTCCGGAACAGAGCTTTGATCATTGGGCTAAGTATTGGCGACCCCAAGGAAGATTTATTCTTTCGGTATCGCTAAGGCCATGATTGTTTCTCTTCTCCACATTCTTTTCAGTCTAATAAAGTGATTGCAAAATGACAACATCAAGCATGATCAAGTATGATAACAACATCCCTTCACAATAGCTTGATTAAAACCAGTATGAATTGTAATAATGAGACAAGTCTATAGGGTGTTATACCCATGAGTACACAGACACCTGTATATTTAGTATCTAAGAAAAGAACATTCTAATTATACAGACCTTCATTAACACAGAGAGCTTGGTTGTTGGTTGCACAACCAATCATACATGAGCACTATCCTCCTGAGGTGACAGAAGAAGTTTCAGGACTCAAAATAAGGAAAGGATTTAGAGAGAGAGATAGAGAGAGAGAGATACACTTTATAAGATATTTTAAAAAAATCAGGTTCCAGGTTTGTGCACTGGTCATATACTGGGTTCCTCATAAAAGCTTCTATTGAACCATTAGTAGAGTAGTGTGAAGAACATTTAATAATCTGAATAAAAACTTTGCAATGGAAAGGTTTCATGTATGTTAAATGTTCATGGATAGATGCCAAAGAAGCTTTTTAAGTGTAGAAAATTTTACATTTTCTTGTGGGTTATTATTTGATTTGCAGTCAGGCTAATTAATGTTAAATGACAGAAATCATCTGAATTCTGTTATTCAATCTGATATATAACATTTACTCAAAATGATATAACCCACCTCACATTCTTTCACCGCTATCACTTGACATGCAGTTTAGAGATAAGTTAGATTTAAAAATTAAATCTAAAAATAAAAAAAAGTTTTTTTTTAAGAATAAAATGTTGTATAAAATCAGGCAAAGTATATGAACAAACCCCTCTGTAAAAACCTTTACAATATAGATAGGAATACAACTATAACGTTTTGTGTTTACATGCCACTTTTTTTTTTGTTGAGAAAACGGCCTTTAAAGATAGGCTACTGTCATTAAAATCTACAGATGCAAATAGATAAAGTGCTATAAAAGATACACTTAATAGAGTATTTTAAATGTTTTTTTTCTACTAGTCTCAAAAAACTCTTTATGAAAAGCCAAAAAGCACAAAATCTCAAAATTGACAGACACATGAAAAAACGTCTCGGTTACATATGGTAACCCTCGTTCCCTGAGGGAGGGAACGGAGACGTAGGTCATGACTGACCAATAGGAATCTCGCCAGAGAGGCCAATCTACTTCGAGTGAAACTAAAACAGGCCAATGCACATTGGCGTGCAATCATTTGCATCAGCTGCGCGACCTCGTTAGCGCGGGTATTTAACAAGCAGCTGAGCGATTGCACAGTTAGTTTTTTGCTGAGGAGCCAAGCCTGAGAAGCTGGCCGCCCCGGCGGGCGGCAGCAGATGTGGCGACGGGACCTACGTCTCCGTTCCCTCCCTCAGGGAACGAGGGTTACCATATGTAACCGAGACGTTCCCTATCGGTCAGTCACTACGACGTAGGTCATGACTGACCAATAGGAATCCCTACCAAAGCGCCACAGCTGCTGCACCCCATCCAGCGCCCCCGTGCAAGCCTCTACACCTTCTTGCCTGGAAGGACGATAGGAGGAGGCCTACACAGAGAGTTTGACACTGTTGTTCCGTGATAACCCACACAGTGACATATTGGATAACACTGGGAAAGCGTGCCTTTCCTGTTTAGGAAGGAACGCTGCGGAAGCCACTTCTTCAAAGAGTTACGTGGAAATACATATGGACTAACCCGAAGGCTGTACTGCATATGAAATAATGGGTGACTTAGCCCAAGGGAAAGACACGGGCTTCCGATAGGAGCATCCGTGGAATATATACACATATGGGATCCCCGTAGGGTCACACATATGGAACCCAGCCCAGATCCGGTTCTCAAGGATTCAACGGATAAGGGCCTGGTGCCGGACGCTCCGCCAAGTCCGGGACGAGGGGTTTTGGAGGACTCGACAGGTTTTTCACTCTGGAGCAATAGGGGTGCACAGTAGGGTGCAGCAAGCCGACAGAGCCGGACCTCTCAGTGCTTCTACCCGTTTAGGGTGAGAACACGGGAGGAGACCGGCTCTACACGTAGGCTATAGTATCGAGCGAACGTGTTAGGTGTCGCCCAGCCCGCAGTTCTACAGATATCTGTTAGCGAGGAGCCACGTGCCAGCGCCCAGGAGGATGCAACGCCTCTCGTAGAGTGTGCATGCAACCTAAGCGGGCAGGGCACGCCCTGTGCTTGGTAAGCCAAGGCGATGGCATCCACTATCCAGTGGGCCAACCTCTGCTTGGAGACAGCCTTTCCCTTCTGCTGGCCTCCGTAACAGACAAAGAGCTGATCTGAGGTCCTGATGCTTTGAGTTCTGTCCACGTACATACGCAGAGCGCGAACGGGACAGAGCAAAGCCAGGGCTGGGTCTGCCTCCTCCAAGGGCAGCGCTTGCAGGTTCACTACCTGGTCTTTGAGGGAGTGGTAGGAACCTTGGGCACATAGCCAGGCCGGGGTCTTAGTACCACGTGGCCGTCACCCGGCCCGAACTCTAGGCACGATTCGTCAACCGAAAATGCATGCAGGTCTCCTACCCTCTTGACAGAGGCCAATGCAACCAGTAGCAAAGTCTTCATGGAAAGAAGCTTTAAGTCTACTGATTGCAGAGGCTCAAAGGGAACATCCTGAAGTGCTCGAAGCACCAGGGAAAGATCCCAAGAGGGTATGGAGGGGGGTCGAGGAGGATTTAATCGTCTCGCCCCCCTAAGAAACCTGACGACCAGGTCGTGCTCTCCAACTGTTTTTCCATCTAGGTGGTCATGATAAGCAGAAATAGCGGCAGCATGTACTTTGAGGGTGGAAGGGGACAGTCTACGCTCCAACCCCTGCTGCAAGAAGGAAAGCACAGACCCTATCGAACATCTTCGGGGGTCTTCTCGGCGAGAAGAACACCACTCGACGAACAGGTTCCACTTCAGGGCGTAAACACGTCTCGTGGACGGCGCCCGTGCTGAAGTGATGGTGTTAAGTACCTCTGGGGGTAAGTCACCTAGAACCTCCGCGTCCCGAGGGACCAGACATGGAGTTTCCAGAGGTCTGGGCGCGGGTGCCATAGGGTGCCCCGTCTCTGAGTCACGAGGTCCTTCCTCAGAGGAATGGGCCAAGGAGGGACTGTCGCGAGGAGCATGAGTTCCGGGAACCAAGTTCGGGTGGGCCAATAGGGAGCCACCAGAAGGACCTGCTCCTCGTCCTCCCTGACTTTGCACAGTGTCTGTGCAAGTAGGCTCACTGGGGGAAACGCATATTTGCGGAGGCCCCGGGGCCAGCTGTGTGCCAGTGCGTCCGTGCCGAGTGTTCCCTCGGTCAGGGAGTAAAACAGCTGGCAGTGGGAGGTCTCTGAGGAGGCAAACAGGTCTACCTGAGCCTCTCCGAACTCTCTCCAGATCAGCTGAACCACCTGGGGGTGGAGTCGCCACTCTCCCGGAAGCACAGCTCGTGATAGCTCGTCGGCCACACGGTTGAGCACGCCGGGGACATACATGGCTCGAAGCGACCTCAGATGCTTCTGACTCCAGAGGAGGAGATGGCGGGCGAGTTGCGACATGCGACGGGAGCGTAGACCACCTTGTCGGTTGATGTACGCAACGGTCGCAGTGTTGTCCGTGCGGACCAGTACGTCCCTGCCCCGTAGCGGCCTTTTCAAGCGGCTCAGAGCGAGATGTACTGCTAGCAACTCGAGGCAATTGATGTGCCAATGCAGTTGGGGAGCCGTCCACACCCCTGACACTGCATGCCCGTTGTACGTGGCACCCCAGCCGGTGGCAGAGGCATCTGTGAATACCACAGCATGCCTGGAGACCTGTTCCAAGGGGACTCCTGCCCGAAGGAACGAAAGGTCTGACCACGGGCTGAAGGTCTGACGGCAGGCCGGTGTGATTGCCACCCGGTGAGTGCCGTGATGCCACGCCCATCTCGGGACTCGGCCGTGAAGCCAGTGCTGAAGCGGTCTCATATGAAGCAAGCCGAGCGGGGTTACCGCTGCTGCCGCTGCCATATGCCCCAGGAGCCTCTGAAAAAATTTCAGTGGGACCGCCGTCCTGCCTTTGAACGTGTTCAAGCAGTTCAGCACCGACTGAGCACGCTGCTCTGTGAGGCGCGCTGTCTGAGTGACCGAATCCAACTCCATACCGAGAAAAGAGATCCTCTGCACAGGGGAGAGTTTGCTCTTTTCCCAGTTGACCTGAAGACCCAACTGGCTGAGGTGCCTGAGCACGAGGTCCCTGTGTTCGCATAGCTGATCTCGAGAGTGTGCTAGTATGAGCCAGTCGTCGAGATAGTTGAGGATGCGAACGCCCTGTTCTCTCATGGGAACAAGGGCCCCCTCCGTGACTTTCGTGAAGACACGGGGGGACAGGGACAGCCCGAAGGGTAGGACTTTGTACTGATATGCTCGACCCTCGAACGCAAAGCGCAGGAACGGCCTGTGTCGAGGAAGAATCGAGACATGAAAGTACGCGTCTTTCAGGTCGATCGCTGCAAACCAATCTTGGGGACAGATGCATTCGAAAATGCGTTTCTGCGTGAGCATTTTGAACGGTAGCTTGTGGAGGCTCCGATTCAAAACTCGCAGATCCAAGATCGGTCGTAACCCACCACCTTTCTTGGGTACAATGAACTAGGGACCGTAGTGCCCTGACCTCATATCGGCTGGAGGGACCGGCTCTATCGCGTCCTTCGCCAGTAGGACTGCGACCTCCGCACGCAAGACATGGGCATCGGCTGCTCTCACTGTAGTGGAGTGGATGGCCCCAAACTTGGGGGGACGCCGGGCGAACTGAATCGCATAGCCGAGCCTGATGGTCCGAATGACCAAAGGGACCGCAGGCGTACCCGGAGTGGGGCAGCGAGGTGGAACACAGGGACGCGGCTCGGGGGGCTCTCTCTGGGAGGCGGCCCGTAGCGGGGTCTGTGTGCGCTGTGCAGCACTTACCTGGTTCCACAGGGCAGGAGGTGCAGGAGGCGGCTCGGTGGCGTTCTCGAACTGCACACTGCTGCTCACTGGCGATAGAGGAGGCGGATGAGAGTGGTGAGGATTCTGTCCCCCCACTGCTCTCCGGGTCCCCTTCGGACCCAGAGATGGTAGAAACTGCTCTTTTATTAAAAATGTGGGTACCGCTGGTTTTAAGGCCAGCGGCGGAACAAAAAGATTTTCCACCCAGCCCTCCTCCGGGGGACGGAGCGATGCGGTCATCGTCTCCTGAAGAGCAGTTCCCTCATCTCCGGGTCGCCCGTCCTAGGGCCGCTTACTCTTGGCTTTGCCGCCCTTCTTGGCGGGGGCCTGGACGGGCAGGGCGCCCTGCCTGCGACTGGCTCCACGGCGCCGCTTAGGTGGAGGCTGCTGCTGCGGCGCGGGAGCAGGGGCAGACGCAGGAGGACGCCCTCGGCGACGAGCAGACTGAGGAGCCGCAGGCGGTGGAGTGGAGGCAGCAGCTGACCGCCGCGGCAGGATGTGACTGATCGCCTCAGTCTGCTTCTGTACAGCCGAGAACTGCTGGGCAAAGTTCTCGACCGCGTCGCCGAAGAGGCCGGTCTGGGACACGGGGGAGTTAAGAAACCTGAGCTTGTCGGTTTCCCTCATGTCGGCCAGACACAGCCAGAGATGGCGTTCCTGGACCACCAAAGTGGACATCGCACGACCCACAGACCGCGCGGTAACCTTCGTCGCACGAAGCGCGAGGTCCGTCGCGGTACGAAGTTCTTGGAGAACTTGTGGGTCGTGACCACCCTCGTGCAGGTCCTTCAGTGCCTTAGCCTGATGAACCTGCAACAACGCCATAGCGTGTATGGCAGAGGCAGCTTCCCCGCAGGCCTTGTAAGCCTCGTCGGTTAAGTCCGACGAGTACCTACAGGCGCGTGAAGGAAGACACGGTTCCCCACGCCAAGTGGAGTTAGGGCACAGTTGCATAGCAACGGCCCGTTCCACTGGCGGGACACGCGTGTATCCCTTAGCTGCCCCGCCATCAAGGGTGGTGAGGGAGGAGGAGCCACCGGGACGGTTTCTGGCAGTGAAAGGTGCCGTCCACGTCCCCGTGAGCTCCTCATGCACCTCCGGGAAGAAAGGCACTGGAGTGGGTTGCTGAGAACCAGCGCGCGCCACCCCGAGATACCAATCATCCAGCCTCGAGGGCTCGGGACACGGTGGAGGGTTCCACACGAGCCCGATCCTGTTGGCGGCCCGGGAAAGCATGGCCATCATCTCCGGGTCCGACTCGGGCACCGCTGGCACACCCGAAGGAGGCAGCGGCTCCGAGCCGTCGTCCGCGGAGCGGTCTGACCCACCCTCCGATGCAGCGATCGACATCTGGTCGTCGCGGGGAGCGCCGAACGAAACGACCGGTACGCATCTCGAGGATGGTCCGGCGCGTTCCGTTGGCAGCTGAACTGGTTGCAGAGCATGAGAGGAGTGGGGGTTCCTAGGGGGTTGGTTCCCCGAAGGAAGCGCGCTCACTGTAATCCTCAAGTCACCCATGTCACTGCCGGAAGCAACCCGCGAAGGGGGGTTGGACCGAGGTGCAGGCACGGGGACTCCGCCCCTTTGCAGGAACGAGAGTCTCGACCTCAGCTCTGAGATGGTCATCTTCCCACAATGGGTACATGACTCATCCACGAACGCTGCCTGTGCATGTTCGAGGCCCAGACACACAAGGCAGCGATCGTGACCATCCCGCGATCCCAGGTAACGACCGCATCCAGAAACACACAGATAGAACGTCATCTTGAAAAAGACGCGAACTATCTGTGTTTGCTCTTTTAGGGACTACTCTCACTGGTGCTGAAGCACGCAGGGGAGCAGCCTCAGCGATCACAGGGGAATGTGCACCTGACTGTGCGCTGGGAGATCTTACCAGCCGTTAAAACAGCTTTTTTGTTTGCTCTTTAAAGAGGAGGCTGCTCACGCTGCCGTGCTGTCGCGCCCAGCACCAGAAAAAAAAGAGAGAAGTTCAAAAAAGAAAAGCCTGTAGAAGTTTTCCACTGCAGTAGAGGCATCGAAGTGTTTGGCTCCGAAGCAAAAAGCTAACTGTGCAATCGCTCAGCTGCTTGTTAAATACCCGCGCTAACGAGGTCGCGCAGCTGATGCAAATGATTGCACGCCAATGTGCATTGGCCTGTTTTAGTTTCACTCGAAGTAGATTGGCCTCTCTGGCGAGATTCCTATTGGTCAGTCATGACCTACGTCGTAGTGACTGACCGATAGGGAACAGTGTTTTTGTCTGCAGTGTCTCGCTTTAAGATTAACAGCTCAAACAACACTGGATTACAAAGTAAAAAAAGAGTGACAGCATCCCCATTCTCTTCTAATAAGCTTTACCGATCAGGCTTATGAAAAAATAGTTTGGAAAACGCTGGTCTATTCCACCTACACCATGAGGAGGAAAAACCCTACAAGGGTGTTCACCAGTTTGAAAATTTATTTTCATATAAAAAGACACTCTATGAAAACAGTAGAGGACTACTTTGTACAATCTTATGTATAAAAAACTTAAATGGTGCAAGGAGGATTCTCTGTGATAGCCATCTTCTTTAGCCAATGGGATTGTGTGTGCTGGCAAGGGGAGGATCCAAAAGTTTCAAACATGTCAAGCCATGAAGAAAACATCCTGCAGATCAGGAAGTCCAAGGAAACATATTCATTCTTCAATACGTCCACACTCAGCTGTTCAGCGTTCATTTTCCGATGATCATCCTCCTTGCAAAAATACATCTCATAAATTGTATGTGACTGTAAGGCCATTCTGAAGTTGTTGTTTTTTAAGAGTAAAACACAAATCTGTTCAAAACATAGTTAGTTTAGTAGGATTTTGGGGTGTAATTCTCCAGCTTCAATAAGTAGGGCTCTGTAAACGTCTATGGAAAACCCAACACTCATATACAGAGACAGACATAGAGTGGAATGACAGAAAGTGGAAACGGTTGACGTCTGCATCAGACAAAATAGTAATAAAAACAAAACAGGCACTGGAAATGAAGCAGGGATTGTGTACAGCTGCGTGGTTGCGAAGAGAATAACTCGTAGAACTAAAATAGCTGACTCACCTGTTTGGTTTGTCATACTGATCTTTCAAGACATGGCTGCAAATCGCTTCAGAAAGAGAAATGACATCACTTCTTTTCACCAAAGACTAAATTCCAAACATTACAAATTTTAAAAATTCAAATTTGATTGGCCGGTGCTAATATACAATGCGTCCAAAATCGCATATTAAGTGGGTAATACATTTTAAATTTTGTTTACTTTGTGTCCGTAAAAAAGTGCGTTCTTGGGTAGAATGAATGAAATTTGGATGTACTACATGCTTCGCTTTACTGTCATTCATAAATGTTCTCCCATGTCCTCATGGGATAGTGAAGTGTCCATCAAATGCACACTACAGAATCTCACTAGAAGTAGTAGGTCATCCAGGGACTTTTCGCCTACTGGTATTCGAATACTACGTATTCAGATACTACTGTTTTGCCTTACTGTTTTTCACACACTATATAGTAGGGAAGTATTCGATTTAGGATGCAGATATACAGGCCAACCACATTTTAACTTTTTAATTTTTGCAACACATAACCTTGATGCTTTGGCTTCTTTAGGAACTATATTCATTGGTGGAAAAATATACACACACAAAAAAAAAAACAGCAATTTTAGTCAGAAAGTAATGTTGCACAATAATAACTTCTTGTTTATTGAACTGTTAAAAGCAATATCACAATCTCTCAACAGTACTGAATATCAGCACAACTGTGATCATCTTTTGCCATCGCTGGCTCATGTGATATTGCTTATCCCAAATATGAGAGTAATATTCAGCCTTTCTTGACTGCGGTTGAGAAGGGAGGCGAAAAACTAGTTTTAATTGCCGTGGTGGTTTGGAGATATTTCATGGGGAAAAGGCAGCCCATGTTCCCCATTAGTGCAGATTACTTGCAAAGGTTGAAATGGCATGCTCTAGTCTTGCCATCTGTGCCTATATGATATGCTGACTTCAGGGATCCTTTAGCAGATGAAAATCGCGCCAAGTAAGAAAATGTCAGGACAAATCGTTATTCCCTCAAGATAATTACCACACCTTTTTCTGTCCCTCGTTCGCCCTCTCTTTCTCGCTTTCCGAGTCTCCATGTGGAGTTACATCAGCCAACACAACTAATTAACTGGTTATAAAGAGGAGCGTGTTGGCAAAGATGACCTCTTCAGTCTGCTTAACATTAAGACAACTGTCAAACTTCACAGTCTGAGTGCAGGAATAAATTTGAATCGGTCACTGGTTTTCAACTGAAAACATCACAAAGGGCTACTTTCTGCGAGAGCAGAAATGTAGAACAACTTAAAGATAGAGAAGAAACGTGGAAACTTAGCACCATCCCTGACAGCAGACCTTTGTGTTGGTTCAAAATGGAAACGCTCTCAGCTGGAAGTGTGTCTCTTACTGGATAAGCCCGTTCTGGAACACCAAAGCTCTTTATGACTGGAATGTGGATTCTTTCGGTTGCTTTGTGCAGGATGGATCAAAAATGCTTCCCTGGTGTGAACGAATGTGAATTTGACATTAAATCGCACATACCGTATAGCACAATATTTTTCTGTTAAGCATTTTGGAAAACCTAAATAAAACGCAATCACACAGCGGCAGGAGAATAAAGACCTACTTCCACCCATAACATGATACCTGAAGCTTAGACGTACAAAAAAAAAGAAAAAGAAATGTTTTAGAAAATGGAATAAAAAGAATAATGGACCAAAAAATTACAAAGCTAAAATAAGCATACGAGTACAGTAGGCCTGATGCAGAGAAGAAAAATGCAGAGGATGGCACATATTAATGAATACTTTCAAAACTTCCTCTCCCCTGGAAAAACAAAGCCAGAAAAAGGGAAACGAAACTTGAACCATCGAAGGAATGAGAAAAATACCCTAAGGGGTTATTAAACAGTGTGCGAATCATCAGTACGGATTTTTTTTTCCCGTTGCTCTATAAAAAGAAGGGTGCAGAAATATTATTTTTTAAATTCCCAAATCATCAAACAGGTGAAAGAGAATCCTTTCCGGAGTAAAATCAAGACAGGAAACAGTTTGTTAAAAATGTTTTACCATACTCTCCAGGCCCCACTCTTTCATTTAATGTCTCTGTGTGAAAATATAGAATAGAGCACTCTTCATCTATGGTCTGTCCTCACACTTGTAAACAAGTACAGAATCTTTTAGAACACGTCTTGCTGAAGATCACTGACAGCGTGAGTACGTAAGAGGGTTTAGTTGTCTCTCAGTTTGTTTTAGGTGTGTGTTCTCTTCACACTTCAGTCTGGAAGTCTCCTTCGGATGTGTCAGGTGTGTTGGCTGGGGATGTGTCCCAGGGTTTACTGCGTAACTCCAGTCTGTCCTTATGTTCGTTGGAGCCACACATCTGCTCAGGGATCATGGTCTTAAAGCTGTCCCAAGATCGCTGGTCATCTGTGGTGGACTTGTCCTGAATATGCACATACAAATGGAAAGAGAAACATTAAAATTAAAACCTGAGAATGAAAGTTGCTCACCTTCTTTAAGCTCAAACATCATCTTACGCAAAGTATCATGGTAATCATAGTTTTTAAAGATGCATATATTTCCAGGAACCCATTGTGTAAAACATACATGGTTGTAATTCGATTATATTTTTAGAAATGAATTTTATTATTTGTGGTAGCTAACCCAAAGTAATACAGTATACAAACTACAAGCTTGTATTTTGATCTAATTTTTTTTAAATCATATTTTTATACAGCAATGACGCATTAATTGATCAAAAGTGACAGTAAAGGCATTTATAACGTTAGAAATGATTTTTATTTCAAATAAATGCTGTTCTTTTGAGCTTTCTATTTATTGATAATTATCTTCCCAGACAGCAACATAGTGTGGGCGCAGATCCGGCCCACATCTGGTACACATGGATTCCACACCTTCCAGATGTTGGCCGGATCTGTCTGCTGTCTGGGTTGGTTTCCAAAAAAAAAATAATAAAAAAAAATTAAGCAGCACAACTGTTTCCAACATTGGTAAAAAAAAATAAATGTTTCAAATCAGCAAATCAGCATATTATAATGATTTCAGGATCATGTGACACTGAAGACTGGAGTATTGATGCTGACAATTCAGCTTTGCATCACAGGAAAACATTTCATTTTAAAATATAATAAAATAGAAAAATTGTATTTTAATTTGTAATAATATTTCACAACATTACTGTTTTTACTGTAATTTATCAAATATAATAAAATGGATATAAAACGTGAACATAAATCAAATGTTTATTTATATATAATGAGTTTAAAAAAATCTATATACACATACACATTGGCCACCACTGTAATGACAACAGACTTATAATAATTGACAGGAAGCAGATCCCATTTTTAATTTTACAGTGCTATAACAATATCACTCATAACTATGGTATTCTGGAAGAAATGATCAGTACCATGGTAATTTTTAGACCTGCCAGGAGCATTGCAAGGCTGAAAAACAACATTTTATCTAGTCTGGGCCGTAACTAATGGAAATGTGCTCAGGCATTTGTAATTCGAATTTAATGCGCCTGAATGCACGTTACAACAGCATAAAGCATCAAGCATAAAGACTAAATGCTGTTATAGTCTTGCTACATTACAAGTCGTCAATACAACATATGGAGCGACTTGCTCATCGGCATTAGTGGTGGCCTGTGCTGCGTTTTATACCCGGCTATTCCAGGTGGTCATTACTTCAGATGGGTAGAACACATACTCTCCATCCCATTGAGACTAATGATGTATCCTACAGCTATCCGGCCTCTTAATGCTGGCTAAATTGCATTATACAGTAGGGGCAGATTAATCTAATCACATACAAAGAGTGAGGAACTATGAGGTTAGGATTGTAAGAATAATAAAAAAAGAGAGACAGCCAGAGCCAGGCCATTCGAAGGGAACTCTGTTGAGACCTGACAAATTCATCTCGCTATTTCTCCTTCTCTTGAAGCTATTCCCAACTTCCCCTGAAAATGAGATGTATGAACCTGCATATCTCGAAACGTTTGAGGCGATCAATTACAGGGTTGCTGTCGGCTCCCCCTCAGCCAAACGCCCGCTGATTGCGTGTGTGACGGATTGGGAAGATTGGAAAACACCTCGTAAAGGACTCGTCTGTGGTATGACTGAGAATACATTTCTCTGCCTCCCTCTTGTTCATGAGTATTTGTGAAGGGGGAGGCTTATAAACTCAGGGAAATGGAAATATGAGCACTCACACACATACACTAAACGCACACATGCACATTATAACAATATTTCCAAGCAGAGTAAACAGAATGTCTGCTCTTTTGGCTCTCAGTTTGTTGGCTCGTGTAAGCAAGTTTCCATCCACAAGGGGGCGATAGCAGCCTGATTATAATTCACCCAATGTAACAGGCTGACAGTAGGCAAAATGGATACAAAAAGCATAATCTGGCAGCCAATTTGCATGCTAAACGCTGAAGAAGGAACATTTTGTCGAGCAGAAGTGTTGTTAATGCTGAAGAGGAGCCCGACTTTATTCCTAAGAGAATGCTAACGCGATTGTGCTGCTCTTGCGTATTTCCTTTCCCCTCCATCTCTCTTCCTCTCGATCGCTCTACTCGCAACAACCTTCCTTCACTTCCTCTCGCTTTCTCCATCTCTCCTCATCAGGATTTTCTACTTACACTCGAAGAATTCTTTTCACCTCCGGCAGACGAAATGCTCCATCGCTTTTCCCTCTGTTGCAATAAAAATGAGGATGGGAGGATAGAAAAATAAAGGAAGAGAGACAGCGAGGGAGAGAAAGACAGGCAGAGAGAGCAGAGTGAGAGAGAAAGAGAGAGAAAAGGAGGGAGGATCACAGTCACAAAACACGTCTGAGGGGAAGCGATGTTTGTTTGAATTTTTGTTACCTTGATGGAGGAGTCTGTCTATAGATTCAATCATGGAGGCTTGCGCGCTCCATCCCCCATATTTCTTTTGCACAAAGACAGAGACAACTTAAACGTCTACAGCACTATGCTCAGCATTTGACAAGAGAGGTGACTGCTAACTTCAGCATGTGTGAACCATGTCTGTATTGAAACACTGCAGTAGAGGAAGAGGAAGCTTAGCACTGGACGCTAAAGGGAAGGAGAATCGGTGAAGTTTTGGAGGCAAAAAGGACATGGAGATTCAAATCCTGCTGCTTACCTTCTAAAGCCAGGGCTTAGACTACAGGAGTTTTTAAATCTTAACCGATTGTGAAATCTGGCTGCATCACGCACATAAGGAGAATCTTCACAGATCTTCTTCTTTTAAATCTCAAACCTGCACACATTACAATATTTGAAATTCATGGTGCATCACATACTACAAGATATTCTTAAAGGGGTCCTATTATGCCCTTTCAAAAAGTCTTGATTTTGTTTATGGGGTGTACTAGACTATGTTTTCATGCTTGATAGTTAAAAAAATGCATTCTTTTTCACATATTTTACATAATTACAGCACCTCTCTCCCCAGTCCGGCTCAAACACGCCGATTTAGCTGAAGCCCCTCCTTCCGAAATACAAAATGTACTGTGATTGGTTGGCTGGCCCAGTGTGTTGTGAATGGCAGTGTTTAGCGCGTGTTCGGGAAATGTCCCGCCTCTCCATAACTGTGAGTCTTCTGTAGTGTAAATATAAATAAAGATGGCCTCAATTTCAAACCAATTCGAGTCTGATTCAGACCCAGTGTTAACGAAAAGAGGATCATGCAGAGCGAATTTCTTGCACGGATGGTTTCACGGTTTCAGAGTGGTATGTTATTTAGAAATGTTCTTATACATTATAGATACAAGATTATCCTCCATTTAATCATGATATTTGTCGGAAAACTAAGGTCATAAAAACCGTAATCAAGCACAAAACAAGCTGTTCTCCATAAAATGTGCAACACACAGATAAAGGTTGGGGTTATAATGTTCAGGAACAGTGTTTAAAATCAATTTTAACCACTCAAACAAACAAATGAGTTTTGGGAACAGGAGGAAAAAATATCTCTTTGACATAGCGATAACACATAGCGGTCTTCTCTAATGCAGCTCAACCAGGCCTCTTCCCCTTTTTTGCATATTCCGTGGGCGTATATTATTTTAATGAGGGACATTGTGACTTAATAAGATACGGAAAAATCATGTTGTAGTCCAAACAAGCCGTTCATTGTAGTTCTTGTAAAGGGGATTCTGTTAAATAAAATATCTCCCTTTGGAGTGTTCTTTGAGCTTTGTAACCTTACAGATCTTTGTTTATGCTCAAACAGCAACATCAGACTAGTTGATAATAGGACCCCTTTAAGATTATCATACCAGATTTAGCACCACCCATATAGCTGCTTGTTGTTTAGCGGTTGCCATTTCAAAAGTTCTGTCTCCTTGTAAACTTGTCTCTCATTGGCTATTGTGGAAGATTAAAATCCTAAATATCAAACATGTTTGATATAGTTGAGGAGGTCTTGATGTGTCCATGAGCAGATCGGAAGGTTTAAGGTTTGATCTGTAAACGCTTAGCATTATCAGATCATCTGGGCAGAACATCGGAACCGACCAATGCGGATGGGGTAAATCGGGCATACATCGGCCTGAAAGTCTGAGCCCGGCTTAAGGCAGCATATGCTTACTGAAATAGAACCTTATTTGTGACATTTGGAATGCTCGCTATAGTATGTAGAAACTCTATATGCAGCAACTAATGACAAAATAAAAGATTAAAAAAATTAAAAAAAAATTTGTCTTCCTTTGTACTTGCATTCTTGAGTATTGGAATTGAATGTCGACGCTTGATAATGACGTAGTACGAGAACACAGTGACGCAATTTCGAATGCATTCTTATGCCGCCTTTCCACTGCACAAGACATTCGCATACGATTGTCGCATTTCGCCCCCTGGTGTCAGTCGCACAGAACTTTGAAATTGGTTGTGAAGCAACCGTTACCCTCGGCTATTCACAATGGTAAAATTAATGATTTTAATGAATGTAATCCATGCATGAATATATCCACACAAAACAAATGACCCTCAATATATCTAAAATAAAAACATAGCAGATTTTATAGAGCTAATCAATATAAATATTGATTTAATAATTATAAAATATTTTTTTCTGCCATAATTATGAATAACCGGCATTTTACAGAAATAGCGTTTATAGAATGACGTTAAAGTGTTAAAATATTGGCCATTCTAGCATCGCGCTAATAGTTTTGATTAGAATACATCACATCCGGTCGACCGGTCGCATACGGTCTAGCCGCAGAAGTTCAGATATTTCAACGCATCCCAAGCTCAAATCGGATCTGAAATTTCTGCATACGTAGATCGGAACTCCCGTACAACTCTCGATTGGAAATGAATGACTAAATGAATGATCTGACGGCTGCCGTTTGTCATGTGCAGTGGAAAGGCGGCTTTAGTAGTTGTAGTTGTAGTAGTTTTAGTAATTGTCTTTACAAATTGTTTACCAAGTCCTTACAGAGAACATTACGGGTTTATGTAATTTAAAAATGGATTCCACTTTCTAACTCTTTTTTTCTTTCTCCTGAAAGTGGTCACGGGTACGAATGACATCAGCAAAAACACAGTCTGTGGCTGCATCCAAAATAGCATATATTCCCCAATTTACAGTACTCATAAAACAGTAGGCAAAAAGTACCCGGATCACCTTGTTCTTCCGGGGAGATTCTGAAGTGTGCATACGATGGACACTTTACTATCCCATGAGTCCACGGGAGAGGATTTGTGAATGGCGGTGACGCTGGTAGGTTACGTGATAAGGGCAACATGGCGAATGTAGTACATCCAGATTACATTCATACTAGAACATATAGAACATACCTTTTTAGCGGTCACAGAGTAATTACTTATTCAAAATAAGTACCTTTTCAAGAGAGTATGCGATTTCGGATGCAGCCAGTGTGTCTGAATTATAGAGTGCTGATGAAGCATATGAAAATGAAAGTAGCCTACTATTATTTGAATCCCTCCTTTGATTTTCCTCATCCTTTCCTGCATAACATTCCTAATTCCAGCATTCTTCATTCTTTTTTTCCCACAAAAGTTAGTTTATACCCAAGAAAGATTCGCTATTTATGTTTCTCCAGAGTTTACAACTGTATCTCTCCTCCACACAGAGACACTCTTTTGGATTTAAGGACTAGTAATAGGTGAGTGCAGAAAGCAAAGAGAGGCACAGCAACACAGCAGTGACCACAACCTACAGTATGTGTCCAGCACACAAATGAGAAAGCACAGGTCAGAGAAGAAGTCGGCTGTTGCACACCGAAGCAAAGGAAAGAAGTGAAAGGAGCAGTGTCTACAGCAGCAGGGCAGCGGGGGAGAGCAAGTTTAGTTGCTGTGGGAGTTCTGTACAGGTCTAGAAGTTTCTATGGAGACTATAGGTTGGAAAGGACAAAAGAAACATACTCTATGAGTGCTGTGGCTCACACAACGCTCTCTTGGTGAGATTTGTTTTTGTTACCTTTTCTCTGTTTGTCGCCCTTGGGTCTGCTGACTGCCTGGCTACAGTCAAACTATGACAGAAAACATGTAGTTTCAAACCAAGGAAAGACAAAGACAGGCAGCAGTGCATTATGACCAAACAAACAAACAAACAAACAAATGCAAAACAATGCAGCAACAATAAACAAAATCATAAGCAGTAGGTCAAAATCCAGAAAAAAAGCATATAACAATCACACTAAAAAATCCTGGGTTGTTTCAACCCATGTTTGGGTCAAATATGGACAAACCCAAACATTGGTTTAGTTCTTTTAATTCTCCGCCGGTGGTTTTTGGGAATTTGAACAAAGAATCATGGCCCACAGAATATTTTGTTGTATGAATATCTAAACATGCAATTTATCAAAAGAAAGAACCCTCTGCTTTTAAACAAACAACAACAACAACAAACCTGTTTAATTCTAGCTTAATGCATTCTTTTTTCATACAAAAGCAACATTTTGAGCAAAAAGCTGAGAAAATCGTGTTTTTGTCAAATACTACTTCTAGATCGGATTCAGAACGATGATCAAAACATGTTTATTTTCATATGCATCTGCTTACATGAGATCACTCGTTTCTGCTTCTTCTTTGTGTGTGTTTTGATCTGGAGATACTGTACTCGTTCAGGTGATGCGTAATAGCGCCCTCTGCCTTATAACAGTGATAACACAGAAAGCCGTAAAATCTTGTCAATGGCAGGGAAGCGTTTTCTCATTAAAGACTAGATTACTCGTCAGTGGCAGGGAAAGAGTTAATCCATATTTGACCCAAACATGGGTTGAAGAAACTTAGCATTTTTTTTTAGAGTGAATGGATTGAGTAAAACAATATGGGTGTGCAACACAGAAGAGGAATGAGTATAGCACGACAAGGCCTCTGTCAGAGATGAGTGTCTGGGGTAATGGTGCGTTCAAGTCATGTCAGAAAGATCGTATTTACGATTTGAATGCACATGCACGCCACCACAAAGTCATAAATACAAGTGGGAAACTCTGGATTTTCTTTGAGCCCGGATATGAGTTGGGGGTGTGTCAGTGTGAAGCATGGTGGAATACCACAATACATATAGGTTTTTAGCAGTGACTTTTTATTTATAATGAAATAAGCTAATTGCCTGTACAAAATATAATAGCCAGTGTTGCCAAGTCTGCAGCTTTTCTGTGGAATTGGGAAACTTTTACATTGTTGCCATGGGTTGTTTTTGAGTCCGCGGGTTGAAGCGACCCTTGGAACGTGATTGGGATGGTTTTGGCCATAATTGGGATGGTTTTGTTATGCAAACCTGGCAACACTGATGATAGTGTGTTTAACATAATATATAATAATAGCATATAACATAATATGTTATCACAATATAAGTAATGAATTAATAACATAAAGTTAAACACACGCACAATCTTTGTTCTTCATTTTCAGAAGTACAGTTAAAAAACCTTTAGTTTTTTTTTGTGTAGTTAAATAAGAGAAGCTACAACGCCATTTTGCTCTGACAAAAGTGACTTGATGTCGTAAACATAACTTCCCAACTCGTAAATACGAACTTCACGGGAGGACTTGAAAGCACAACAAAAATTCATTTTTTTTGACAAAATTTTTTTCCCCATTTTTTTTAGCTTTGGGGTCTCCAAAACCAGAATAAATGGCCAGAACGTTGGCATAATGTACAGATTAGACCATTTGTTTCAGTGAAATGTGTGTATCTTAAATCCAATACAGTATTAAATATGATTGGATAAACACAATAAATGTTGATGTATATGGTCAATTTCATTGCATACATGACCTCTGTGTTCCCTCCATTATAAAGTCATACATTATGTATAAAGGATAATGCGCTAAAAGCCTTATCTTGTCTCTCTGACAACTACTGCTGAGTAATACGGCATTATGTCAGCTTGGCTACTAGTCTGTAATCTATTCTACTCTGTTCAATGTTAAAAGAACCACAAAAGGGCAAAATAGACACAAAACTGTCACTAAAATTAATATTATCCCTTCTATGTCATGATCCAGATATGAGCCGAGTTACAATACAGCAAGAACAGAGCCCAACATAGCCGAATCTGCAGACATGACATATCTCACTAATTACGTCTTAATTGGCACAGACTGCAAATTAGGATTTTGATGTGTGTGTGTGTGTGTGAGTGTGTAAGAGTCCCATCCCAGCATTAAGCCCCTTCATTAAGCTGTTTGATGGTGCATCTGCTTCAAGTTTGGTCAACATAATACTCTGTAAAGAAAATATCATTTTGGGGCTAATTTTGCGTGGACAAAAGGCAAATACAAGGCCGCAAAAAAAAAAATCTGTTATTTAATTAATGAGGTCTCTAGACGAAGCTCCAACAAATGAGGAATCTAGAGAGAGATGGTGAATGTCGGGGAAAGCATACATTGGCCACTCGCCCTCACAAGAGCAAATTGTTTCAAACAACTTCACAGTTGGGCTCTGATACCATTAATTCAACTCAGTTTCATCGAGGCATAAGTAAACACGCTAAGATTAGGTAAACACTCAGATGCACTAATACGTGCTTATAATCACACACACTGTGCTGAGTACTGATAAACGTTAAGAGCATAACCTTTACAGCAAGACAATTACAGAGGTTGATTCATGAGACCACCTTGCACTGTTACTATACATTATCAGCGCTATATGGTTTTGAACGTTTTAATGAGCCATTTGTACTAGAAAGCAGTTTGATTAGTACTAGTTGATAGGGGTCACAAAATGTAATCATGGCTTGGATTAACTTTCAAATTGTAGATGAAGGCCTTTAACACCAACAGACAGTAATTTGAGTAAGTGACTCAACTAGGATACATATTTTAGCTGCAATCACATTTGTATATATAAAAAAAAGCTAGCAATGTTGTCCAGATTACAAATGAGTTAGCCATAATGTATTTTGCCATGAATACTTTGCAACATTAAAAACAAGTATTGTGGCTAGGGTGTTTTCTTATGGGCCTATATAATGGCTACGAATTAAGAATTCGTTTCCACAAATTAAGAATTAATTTTCCTGTTTTAGTAAATTGTGACAATGATTTACAAATATATTCATTAATTTAAGTTAAATCATAGCCATGAATTAAGTATTTCGTTCCTACGACTACTTACGAGTACATCGTTTTTTAATAATACAAAATTATTACAATGTGGCCACGATTTAGTAAAACGAGGGAACACATTATTAAATTCTGTGTACGATTTACTTAAAATGAGGGAACCAATTAGTAAATTTACAACAAAAAGCTATAGTTAAAAAACTGTGGAAATAACAAAATGTAACAAAATGTAAAGATCGGATTACAAAATAGAAGACAAAACTTTTTCAACAAAATATTTAAATATTAAATTACAAGGTGGCTCATATATTTGTATATTTATTTTTTCAATTTCAATTATTTACTGTGAAAGTTCATGCATTTATTGAGTATTATGTAAGAATAAACTGTAAAATGGCAATTCATACTTTTTACTTCCAAAAACAAGTAACTTGGAACTCCTCCTTCCAAGGAAGTTGGAGATTTTTTTATGTCCATAACAAATGCGGGTTACGTGCATAAGTTTAATCGTTTTAGGGGTTTGTTCAAATCGTTTATTATTACTAACCCCACACATATATGTATGATGTTTACATTTTCATACAACTGTGGGAGTAAGAGCAGAACTTTTCAGTTAATACATATTTCAAGAGCCAGAATGTTGCCTTCCTCTGCTCTCAAGTTCCCCGCTGAGTTCATTTGTAGGATCCCCATTAGCATGAATAGATTGAACACAGGGTACCAGTCCTTCATCCATTTGGGACCATATGGGGCTCCTCCGCTACAGCTATCAGCCCAGCAAGCATCTTCACTTAGAGGTTAACTGCCTTTCAAACTGCATCAAGCTCCATTCACACTAACATGTGCAATTTAACAGACTACAAGTGACTAAGGCGCCTCCACTGTCCCCATAGAAAGAAAAGAATGAGATGAAGAGAACCCGCGGTATGAACAAGAGATTGAAGTCAGAGTATGTAGGAGGAAAATAGAGAGAAAGAAGATTAGATGGAATGGACAGTGCCGTTTTTGGATGTGTTAGAGACCCACTAAGCTCACCGTCCTCGCCAGCTGTTACAAAGATCTAATAGGATAAAAATCAAGTCCATAATAAGACAGGGAGGGAAAAATCGCTTAAATTTTTCCCGAATGTGCACTCATCTCTTTACCGGCCCACACACACACACACACACACACACACACACACATAACATGTTTCTGACCAAACACACTTCATCTGAACCACCTTGTTGCTGGAAGAGTATGTGCTTACGTACTTACCGTATTTCTCAATTTTAATGCAGATTTATGGTCACATTGATCAAAATTAGATTGTATGTGTTTATGATCTTTTAAAACAAATGTTGATTGATTCTTACTGAAACTTTTGTGGTTTATATGAATTTACATGTATGGTTGTGTTTTAAATCAAAAGTTAAAGAAAGGGTTTAAAATGGCACAAGCACAATGACAGAGCAAGGCTGTGTGATTTACAACAGTACAACAACGCAGGGAATGTTCCACGCCAAGTTAGCACGGAAAAACACGACCTACTGTGAAAAACACCCAACATTTAGTCCTCTACACCTCTTGGAGTCTACAGGATTTATACGGCACCAATGAGAGCCTCTATAAATCAAGGCCCTATCACACAGGACTGGGAATATGGGGTCTGGTTGACATGCTTACGTTGGCTCTCTTTGTAAACGAAGCTTACTCTCCGTGTTAAAGGCTCGGATTTTCGTGGTGGAGGTGGAGGAGGAACCTGTGAAGGTGGCCGGATTGTTAGAGGGGTTTAAAGACTACTGACATGGCACTTTTTAGCACAGCTTTAGTTTTTGAGGTAGATATGGTTTCATGAGGTAGACTGGTCTTGAGGGAAAAGCTCTGTAATTTTGAATGGCTGATCCAGCAGGATTGGGATCCACTGTAAAGGTAGTTAAATAGCACACTTATGTCTTTTAGATCATAGTTATCTTCGTAAATGTGAAAAACGCTTCTTTAAGAATAAAATATGCCAACATTTAGTGGAAAATCATTCACACCGGTCCTGACCTGAAGAAGAAATCCAATTAATTGATTGTCTTAAAGGCACTGGGTTATTATAATAATTACAAATGTGCAATTTTATTTTTTCAAACTCTCTTGAAACACCATTATGGTTGTAATTATAGCATTGCCAACATATTCAGAGACCTGTGGCATGAAATCAAAATAATTGTATGGTGTAATTGCTTTCCCATTTTGAATCAAAAGGCAAATGTTTAAAGCTTCAACTCGTCAATACTGTCAGAAGGACTCTACACGTCAAACCATTTAAAAAGCAAAAAAGAAACAGTGTGATCCTCTGAAATGTGAGAACATGAATCTCTGATGCTTGTCTGCACCTATAATCCAGCATCAGGTTGTCCAGACGTTTTTGACAGCGGTGACCCTTGTAATGTACAAACTATTTGTCGAGAAGTATAATCCATCTTCACTGGCAATAATAATAATGTCAAATTCAAAATGTTTAAATTAACTGAGCAATCATCAAAATAGTCTTAAAATGCATGTGAAAAAAACATTCTATTAATTATACATTGTAAAATGAATTACAATAAATAAATGTTTTCTTGTCTGCTGTATTTTATGCTTTACTGTATGTCCTGCGTCAGTTAAAGTGCACACTGTTCAATGTTTCAATGCTTCTCTTGACTCCATCTAATTGTTTTTTTTTTCTGGACATTGCTTCCCTGTTCGATTTGAGCCAAGGGCTTAACTTGAGAGATGGCCAATCCTAGTTTAGAATTTTGGAGTGGCCAATCAAATCCCTCCAGTAGCCATTGCCACCCCAGGGCACGCCTCTGGTGAAAAGTAATGTAGCACAACGATCTAAAGGCCTGCCTTGAGCCGGAACTCAGGCTGCAGACAGCATGATCCAAATGAAAAGTGAGTGAGCATGTGGCAAATGCCACCAAAGTATACACTTGTCACAAATTGCAGGCGGGTAATTACTCGGAGGGCAATTGTTTTTAAACCTTAATGACAAAAGCTTCTGGACACCAGCATATGGATGTTTGCAATGCTCCTTCCTCTAATAGAAGATTAAAGATTCAGCAGTCTAGCTAATGGAAAGATGAACAGTCAGCTCTTTCCAGGGAAAGCAGATAGGAGACAGCACTGCAGAAGGCAGCTGTTCTTGGAGAAGCTTAATGGTGGGAGACTGAATATGATCCAACTATTAATACTGTATTAATTAACTTACAGAACACAAGGCTCTGGGATAATGAAAGCAGAGAATGCTCTGATAAAGATGTTTTTCCAAACACCAGGTGCGTGTACAATTGCTTTTCAAAGTTTTTTTTTTAACTTCAAGAACCAGAATACAAACTGTTTACTCCCCATCATAATTTTTTTTAATTTTTATAAAGGGACAGCTTACCCAAAGACGAAAATTCTGTCATCATTTATTCACCCTCATAACCTTCCAAACCTGGGGTGCGTTTCCCGTACAACGATGTAACTCATTGTTTCACTACCATAGTACGATGCATCGTTAGAGAAATCAACTAGCTAGTCACGACTGTTTCCCGAAACCCACTGTCGCAAAGTATTGTTCAACCACGATGGTTTCGCACGTGGTGGAATAATAACTACTTTTAATGAAACTGCTTGAGATCCAGTTAACACTAGATTTGTTAATATAAATTACAGACATGTCATCTGAGGACTATTTCTAATTGTTCTCAGTTGTTTTGCTTTATTACCAGACTCAATATTTGGCTCGTTCTTACATAGTAGAGCACGTTCGCACATGCGCACTCTTCAAACACGTTACTTTAAATCTTTTGACAAACTAAAAGACATAAATTACATTTGTATGGATTCTAAATAAAAGGCACCGGTTGTACTGAATGTCAGCTTGCTTATTTTGCTCAAGATAAGGATTTATTACCTCCAAATGTGCTGCAATATAGAAACGATGCCTCTAACCACAGGTCGAGAGCTGTCGTTCTTGTTCACAGCACACAACTTTGCGATGCTGTTTGCGAATGTTCGCTGGAACGATGGTTTCGGGAAACGCAGACTCGTTGAACTATGCTGATAACGACGGAACTTGCGACCATAGTTGGCTAGTGAAAGCATCGTTAGCCAACTATGGTCGCAAGTTCCGTCGTTATCAGCATCGCAAAGTTGTGTGGTTTGAACGACAGCTCTCGACCTGTGGTTAGAGGCATCGTTTCTATATTGCAGCACATTTGGAGGTAATAAATCCTTATCTTGAGCAAAATAAGCAAGCTGACATTCAGTACAACCGGTGCCTTTTATTTAGAATCCATACAAATGTAATTTATGTCTTTTAGTTTGTCAAAAGATTTAAAGTAACGTGTTTGAAGAGTGCGCATGTGCGAACGTGCTCTACTATGTAAGAACGAGCCAAATATTGAGTCTGGTAATAAAGCAAAACAACTGAGAACAATTAGAAATAGTCCTCAGATTACATGTCTGTAATTTATATTAACAAATCTAGTGTTAACTGGATCTCAAGCAGTTTCATTAAAAGTAGTTATTATTCCACCACGTGCGAAACCATCGTGGTTGAACAATACTTTGCGACAGTGGGTTTCAGGAAACAGTCGTCACTAGCTAGTTGATTTCTCTAACGATGCATCGTACTATGGTAGTGAAACAGCGAGTTACATCGTTGTACGGGAAACGCACCCCTGTATGCTTTTCTATCTTCTGTGAAGCATAAAATAATATATTTTGAAACATGGTTTTGTCCATACAATGAAAGTTAGAAGTAGACTTTCATTGCGTTATATAAATAAATGTTTCACTAAGGAACGTCAACTAAGGGATTTTTATGCGTTTTCAGTGTTTATTAGCATATGAATATTGCATTTTAATATTTATTATAAAACATTTGATGCATTTTAATCCCTTTGATTTTAAAGCAGTTTAAAATTAATGCGGCTAATTTTAAAGCAGGTTAAAGCATCCTTAAAACAAGACGTTTTCTGCCTTCCCGGTAACAAATTATTTATGTAAATATTATTAGTGTTTCAGGTTTAAGTAATAAATTTAGTGCTCCAGTTACTATCGCTTTGAAACTCCTGGTGCACTTGTGAGCATGGTGATATTAGTGATCGTGTATCTCAAATATACAGGATTTCTAGCAAGCACAGGGTGAGATTATTTCACTTGGGTTGGGTATAAGTGTGGGGTTTGCAGGTTAGAGGGGTCTTACCTTAAAGGAGGACATGGCAGGGTCCCTGTTATACCTGTCTAGGGTGTGGAACTTGGTGGAGTGGTTGAGTTCATGGTACAGCTCTGAGTGTCTTTTGCGAGTGTGCATCACTTTCTGTAAGGAAGGGGAAAAACAAACAAACAAAAAAATAAAAACAAAAAAAAAGCAAAAATAAGAAAGGGCAGGCCAGGGAGGAGCTGGGTCGACGGTAACTGAGTTAAACCGCAAGACTAGGGTGACAATAAACACTCATCCTCTCAAAGGGTGGTGTTCTGATTGGTTAATGAAACTGATGGGTATCAAGCATTATTAAAGCTTTCTGGTCAGTATAATTTCCTACTTGAAGACACTTCCACCAATTCACAGATTTAAATGGAGGTGGTTGGAAGCTGGCTGTTTTGTAGCAAAGACATTGCAGTCCTATTACTATGAATGGGATAAAGTGCAACGCACAATATGATGGAAAAAGTTCCGTCTTCTAAATAAAAGAGCCAATCGTCAATATGTAAAGTCTTGCTGTTGTTAGAAGCTCCGCTTGCTATAGAAACAGTCAGTGTTCTGAGATGCGCGCGTATGACTGCATATGCGCATTGGCTGGTTCAGCCTGAAAAATGCAGTTTTTTTGTCATGATTTAAGTATTTAGAAACAACATTTATGAGACAGTTTTTTCAGATTTCATTGGTAATTTCAAATATGAAATGTAATCCTAATCTTGGTGAAGAGATTGAAGCTATACTTGTCTGACTGAAACAGCTGCTTAAGAGGCATTTCAAAGATGGCCGCAGAGTAAAAGGACTTTGTTTGCAGTCACAGCTGGTTTTTGCACAGAGCTGACACTGAGCATTGCTCTAACCTGTGAATATAGCACTGTTCTCACTTAGCGTCCATGTGATGTGGTTGCTTTCTAAGCAAAAAAGGGAATTTTAAGGTTGTTTACCATTTATTTATACCATTTAGTGTCATCTTGCGATATCTTTGTTTTAGGGCTATCAAAGTATATGTTTATAATTAATAAAATATTTGTGCACAAAACTAACATAAAGTGGTTTAACCATGCTGGGAGACTGACTAACCATTTATTTATTTTATTATTATTTATTTTTTACACAAGGGCAATACAGATTTTAGTTGAATATTTTGTTTATTTTTAAAGTGGAATTTAATGCATTAAAACTAAATGCACCACAAATGATTATATTTCAACTAATTTACATTTTGAAATGTATCTCTGTAAAAACAAGAGCTAAAACTTATTTTATTCACCTGACAACCCTAATGTATTTATTGGGACAGGAGGGAGAAGATCTCATGCAGCACTGACTAAAATGGAAAAGGTTATGAAGCTCTAAAAGCATCTGAATGTGTTAGTTACAAGACATACCTCTGTTTGAGAAGAAGCCTCCATACCGGAGAGCAAATATCCAGTCACGACTTAACTTAAGCTTTCAAACATAATTGAAGAACAGCTAGTTTAAAAGCACACAAGTGTGTTCTGGAAAAAAAATGGATTGGGAGACTTTAGACTGGAGATTTGCTGGATGCTGCCATTTGATCATTCCGTGGAGGTGCCCATTCCCTCCAGACTGCCTCAGTCACACACGTGCAGTCTCTACTCGTCTCATTACGCCGTTTATCTCATTCACACACACTAATGCCACTCACTCCACACTTAAAGAGCTCTACACTGATTCAGTGTTTCTGCAGCCTTGATCATTTTGTATTCAGAAACATATAGCCTACTGCTTTTGTATGGTGTTATGTTTAGCCATTATGCAACACACATACTGATGACATATCGAAGATGTAATTTTGAAATAAGGTGAGCAGATTTCTAAAATGCAAACTACAGTAAATGTAATACTATTGTCACACCATATTATGAGGACTACAGGAATGATATATATATACAGTCGTGCTCAGAAATCGTGCTCAGTCGTGCATCGTTTATCCTTTTGATATTTCATTCAAAAAATTGGCAAAAATCGAACCTTTCATTGAAGTAAAATAATTGACAGTGGAGGGGAAATCACATTATGAAATAAATGTTTTTCTCCAAAACAAGTTGGCCACAATTATTGGTACCCCTAGAACTGTTTACGAGTAAAATATCTCTTAAGTATATTCCCAGTCATATTTACCTTTTTCTTGCACACCAGGGTGACTAGGAACATGAAATTGTCCAGCCATGACTTCTTGTTTTACAAGAGTTTAAATATGGGGAAACACAAAGGCCAAATTCCCTTAATCATCCATTACAATGAGTAAAACCAAAGAATATAGTTCTGATGTGCATCAAAAGATTGTTGAGCATCACAAAATAGAAAGTGGCTGTAAGAAGATAGCTAAAGAATTGAAAGTCCCCATTTTGACCATCAGGGCAATAATTAAGCACTTCCAATCAACTAAAGATGTTACAAATCTGCCAGGAAGTGGACGTGTGTCTATATTGTCTTAATGCATGGTGAGGATGAAAGTTTGAGTGGCCAAAGACTCTCCAAAGATCACAGATGGAGAATTGCAGAGATTAGTTGTGTCTTGGGTTCAGAAAGCCTATTAAAAAAAAAAATTGAACAACCCCTACATCACCACATGTTGTTTGGGAGGTTTTCAAGAAAGATCCTCCTTGCTCATCCAAAAACAAACCCCAGCAAATTCAGTTGTCAGACATGACTGGACCTTCAAACAGCACAGGGTTCTGTGGTCAGATGAAACTAAAAAATAGCTTTTTGGCAGCAAACATGCAAGATGAGTTTGGTGCACACAAGGATAAAAAGTACCCCATGTGTACAATTTAATATACCATCTTTAATGTTGTGGTCATATTTTTCTGCTGGAGGTCCTGGACTTCTTGTTCAGATACATGCATGGCATCGTGGATTCTATCAAATACCAACAGATAAAAAATCTAAACCTGACAGCCTCTGCTAGAAATCGTATAATGGGCCGTGGTTGGATCTTCCATCAGGACAACGATCCAAAACAAACATCAAAATCAACACAAAAATGTGTTAAGTAGCACAAAATGAAGCTTCTGCCATGACCGTCCCAGACCTGATGAGTGGAGTGAACTGAAGAGAAGAAGCACCAACATGGATCTGGGAATCTGAAGAATCTGGAGAGATTCTGTAATACTGGTCTCTGATCTCTTGTCAGGTGTTCTCCGAACTCATCAGGCATCATAGGATAAAACTCAGAGCTGTTATCTTGGCAAAAGGAGATTGCAAAAAGTATTTAATAAAAGGGTACCAATAATTGTGGCCAACGTGTTTTGGAGATAAACATTTATTTCATAATGTGATTTCCCCCCCACTTTCTATTCTTTTACTTCAATGAAAGTTTAGATTTTTGCCAATATTTTGAATGAAAGATCAAAAGGATAAATGATGCAGATTTATTTTTTCCAGCCATTTTTTATCATATTTACCAGGGGTACCATTAATTCTGAGCACGACTGTATATGGTAACACTTTACAGTAAGGTTAATTTGTTAACATTAGTTAATGTATTAACTAACATGAACTAACAATGAGCAATACATTTGCTACAGTATTTTATAATCTGTGTAAATGTTAGTTAATGCAAATACAGCTGTTCATTGTTTGTTCATGTTAGTTCACAATGCATTAACTAATGTTAAAAAGTAAAACCTTTGATTTTAATCACGTATTAGTAAATGTTGAAATTTATAATAACTAAGTTTAAAAAATGCTGAAGTATTGTTCATTCTTAGTTCATGTTAGTTAAGCTAGTTAAAACCTTATTGTAAAGTGGAAAATCCTGGCAAAGTGGATTGTGTAGTCACCCTATTTTGAAATGATGCTCAAAAAGCCTATGGAATGAAGGCATTGGAAACACTGAGCAGTTCAGCCATGGACAGGACTGTTGCTAATATACTAAATGCATGATGGGGGAAACAAGCACCAGTGCGGCAACTATCATTGGCTCCTTTGTAAGTCCATTGAAAACTCTCTAGCTAATATTGGACAGAAGCACAAACACCAGTCTATGGACAGTTGGGGACAGGCTCTTACCTCAAAGTCCAGCTCAGAGTACCGTACTCTTTTCCTCTGGGGGAAGGGGGAGGGGGAGAGAAGACACCATCAATCACAAGTGCACATCTTTCAGCACCTGAGTAAACTTCGGCTCTGGCGCACATGACACATTTGTCTCATGCAGGTGCAGTGAGCATATAATACACCTCAGCTGACTGAACTGCGTTTTTCCAGTGGGTGTTTTTTGATGTATGGTTTCAAATTGAACTTCAGCATGAACATAGGAAAGGGGTATTCACCGTCACCAACAGGTGTGTGTAGGGTGGCATCTTACTGCAACAGCAGTGTAGTAGTTACAGCATTACCGTGTTCATAAATAATAATTTCCATGTAAAATAAGAAAAAAAAATCACCATTAATAAATTAGTCTGAGAAATAAGATACTGTAATCTGATGTGCTCCCCACATCATATCTTTGTTACATCTAATATAACATATTTAATTCTAGGCTGTTTGGCAACTTCATGCGTGTCACTGAAAATGTCAAACAGGCAGGGTTGGGCCACGGGTTCTATTGGCCTGACACTGATGTTAAAAACTATTTTTTTTCCTCCATAAAACAGCATCAGTGAGAAAGTCTGACGACATGAGAATCATGACAAATGTTTTCTTTAGTAGGTGATTGGTGTCACTTTATAGTGAATGGTGACTATCCTTCTTAAACCAAGTAGGCTAGATGTTACATGGCAAAGATGGTTTTATAAACATTTATTTACACTTTTGAGCAATAATTTTGGACCATGGACATTAATTGTAGCACATTAAGTGTCATATGGACTTCTGAGAGGTTTCCTATGTCTGCACCCTTTAAGGCAATCTGAAAAGCAAACAGAATATTTCTATTATATACTAATTGAGGCTTAAAATGCCATATACATAAGAGATGCAATATAAGTTTTTCAAAACACATTCATAAATGCAGTTAATCAATAGTGTCTGTACACAATTCTGTGGCAATTTGTCACAAGCTCAAACTCACTGAACACAAACCAGTCAAGACCAGGGCATACTCACAAAGGGAGGATGAGAGTGAGTCACATTGTCACTTGGTGAGTTAGGTGACAGCAAGCCAAATCACTACAATCTCTGCAGTGTTCAAGCCCACTAAAATATCCATACCAAGGAACCTTTTCCTTTGTGACCCCAACCTTACATCACCACACTTGAGTTCTTTAGAGAAAAAAGGTTTTAAAAATCACTTATAAAACTGGTGTATTGCAGACTTTCCAGCATGATGATTGATATGAAAATTATATGCAAAATGATGTATACTCTAACAACCAAGGCACTTATGAGTAAGTGTGTGAGACAGAGGCAGAAGGAGAATGATTGAGAAACATTTTCTGTATTTCAAAGGTGTTCAACAGCCAAAGCATTAAAACACATTTTTAAAGTCAACATGAAATTAATATTTTACTTCTGTTATGTGATTTATTTCAGAGTAAATCAGGTAATCAAGGATGAAAAAAAGCTAAAATAAATACTTTAATTAATGGGAAATATAAGACTAAAAACTAACTAGGCATTATGAACGAAAGATTATAAGCATGTTCCCAGTTTACCTTACAAGCACTTACAAAATATGATACACCATTTTGGTGTTTTAATATTATTGTTATTATACCATATTATATTTATATATTTATAGTATATTATATTTAGTTTGATCTCCAGAGTCCAACATTTTCTGAACCTTAAGCACTTCCATTCACTTCCATTTGGAGTTTCAGGCACTACTTTTGAAACAAGACGGCTTAGGGTGATGTAAGTTTAAAAAGTTTTTTTTTTTTAGATGCAGAGCAAGTTATTACGTTTTGATGAAGAACAATGTTTTATTTGTGAAAAAAAAGTAGAACCTACTAATTTGATGCTGACTTTAAGTTTGACAACTGACTTTAGTTATAAATTCATGCCCCAGCCCCAAGAACAATGTATAGGAGACAGAGCGGGAAGGTTTTCTGTCATTTAATGAAGGAATGCAGGCTCTCTCAGGCACTTCCTCTGGCTGTTTCTCTCTCACCATCTGCTGTCCCTCCTTGTGGGGCTGTAGTGTAATTATAGAGAGAAGCGCAACTGCACACACACACACACACACACACACACACACACACACACACACACACACACACACACACACACACACACACACACACACACACACACACACACACACACACACACACACATACAAACACACCAATCCTGAAGCAGTCACCAAGTTGTGTAACATCATGTTGACAGGGGACCCTGGGTTTAGAAGGCACACCTGAGTGTATTCCAGTGATGGACTTATGAGAGAGTTGCTACATGATCAGTATGCATTGCGTCTCTGGGACAACAGATGATGTACCATCATCCAGCCCCGAAATGAAAGGAGACACTACTAATAAGATAAATCAGCCATAGTATTGCTCTCCTGTAACATGTATTGCTCTCCTGTAACAAAACCTTAAAAGGAGAGTTCACCCAAAAATTATAATTTACTCACCCTCATGTCATTCCAAACCTGTATGACTTCTGCGGAACACAAAGGAAGATATCTTGGAAAAAAAAGTCAATGGGGTCAAGTTTTGTTTTGGACCTTATTGACTTCCATTGTGTAGACAAAAAGTACAAATAAACTATCAAAATATCTTTTATTTTTCACTGAAGAAAGTCATACATGTTGGGAATTCAAATGATGACGATTACAATTTTTTGGGAGAACTAGCCCTTTAATTGTAATTTGTCTGTTGCTAGGTAAGATTCTACAGCTTGTGTGATTAGGTCGGCATGCTTGCAATCACTGCATTCATGCTTGGTTTCATCTCTGTCATGTTTTTTTTGTGTTGATCTACCTGACATTTTTCTGCCAGCATGATTCTTTGTGCTATGTGGTCCCCGGTTCCTTTTTTCCTGGCAAGAATGCCAGGAGATTACAGCACTATTGTGTACCTAGGTTGTATGCCACAATTACAAACCACAGGTGGTTTCCAAAATACCCTGGGACATTCAGAAGTGACGGTTGTTCTAGATTGTGAAAGAATGTACCCCTACTTTAACCCCTACTTACTTCCAAAGATCCAGCCGAGAGGCTGGTGTTGGTGCTGCCCAGGTTGCGGGGAAGGGTTCTGGTGCGCTCCACTGTTCCCGAGGTAAGGATCTGCCGGATAGAGGGATGATTCTGCTTGACTTGCAGGGTGTGGGTGTGGGTGTTGGAGTGCGTGTGCCCGGTGTGGGCCGGCAACTGTTTGAGAGTGCCGTAGGAGCGGTTTAGGTTCATGCTGATGTGGTCCACAGCTGCAAAGTCTGTAGGGTATGCCTCACTCTCAGCTGGATGCAGAGTCAAGGGTGAAGGGGGCGGAGGAAAGGGAGGGTCATCTAATGTAATGTTCAGGGGCTTCCCGTCATCCTGGGGTGGAGGAGGGGGCTTGAGACTGACTGTCCGACGTGGCAACACCATGTAGTCCCCTTCTCCGCCTCCTCCAGCTGAATCCTGGGTGGAAGAAGGGTTTGGTAGGGGCCAACCCAGCCCACTCTCAGTGCACAGGTAGATGGGTCCGGATCGCTGATGCTGGCCTTGTTGCTCCACATTGACATCCTTCTTCAGCGGCTGCTCGCTTAGCTCATTCAGGGTACCCAAAGCAGGTACCTGCGCCAGGAGGTTAGGGGGTGGGATATTCCCAGGTAGGCTGCTGAAATTAACACCTTCTTGATGAGCTGCCAACTTGGGGTCATCCTCGTCATCCAGGGAGATGCGGGATAGAGTGCCAGTAATGGTAGCAGGGTTACAGGTGTTTACCTCCTTAAAGATGACTGAGGTAGGGGAGAAAGGAAGAAAGAGAGAGAACAGAAAGACAGAAGTGGGGAGGAAGAAAGAGACAGGAGCAGAAGTCGAGTGCACAAGATCACACAGATGGACAGAGAGGCAAAGATCAGAGAGATAAACCAATCATAACAGAAAGTTGGATGGTGAAACGATACATTACAGAAAAGCAAAGGGGAGGGAAGGAAGAGGGTTACACAGGAGTTCCCAAAGGTATAGAACCCAGATGTTTTGGAGAGAGGTTGAAGCAGTGACAGAGTAAGCAAGATTGATTCATGTGGGTGCGGTGAGAATGTGACCAGGGAAAGCCATGCACAAAACAGCTCCTCTAAGGTAAAAACCATCAGCCGTAAATGCTTAACCATTATACATAATTTATAAGGTCACATTTAACAGAAAACATAACTCAGTCAAAAGGTGAAAAGTAAAATGGGGAAATCTAAAATAAATGAATATAAAATAACATACTTATAGAATAAAAAAAAGTTCCTTTTTTAATTTTTTAAGGTTAACATTATTACTAAAATGCTAAAATGAATGCCCTAGTATGCTGAAGATGATAAGGGTATGGTAATCAAAGAGCAAAAATTCACATTTGGTATGTCAATTTATGCAAAACAACAAAATACTTTAGTCTAACACAAATTGCCAACTTAAGTGTGAGACTTACATGGGTGTCCTCTCTCTGCAAGTGAGGGGGAGACAACGATGTGCAGGGTTAACTTTCCATTAACAAACTTAACCAAACAAACAGCATTAGAACCAGGCCAATGTGAAAGAACCGGTGAGGAAAGTGCAAGAATGAGAAAGCAAAGAGGTGCAATAGTGAAAGGCATAATGGAGGGTCCAAAAATACTTACCCGTTTGACAAGCCAAGTCCACATCTTTCTCAAAGTCCGTCTGTGCAGGTGAATGAAGGACAGAGGAGAGATGACTTAATCTTGTTACAAATTACATGCTATCCATAAGTGAACAATAAATATAGATGCCAATTCTTGATATTTTACATACAGTCATACAACTTTGGCACGGTGAAGGGTGGAGCTGAGGGCATTAACAGACAGTATGTGCCGGTTAAAGTCCATAAAAAAGAAACAACATTTTAATTTTAGCAATCACCAAACAGTTTCAACAAAGTCCTAGTCTAATGCAACACATCTGCAACACCTCTACAATAAAAGCAGATCCCTTAGCACCAGCACTAATTACATTGAACCGAAGTGAAAATAAATTGCAGTCTGACACAGCTGGGCTTGACTTTCCAAAAAAAAAAAAAAAAAAAAAAAACTAAACAAAACAAAACGGATATGAGGGTAGGACTCTTTAAAAAAAAAAAAAACAATACAATGGACGCAAAATGACTGCGTCCCTCAGGGTAAACGTCCATCCGAGAGCAGCTCTTTTAACTCCAGGCCTTCATTGGAATTCAGTGTTGGCTAGTGCTGCCAAAAGAATTGACTCTCAAAGGAGTTCAAAACAAAGCTTTAGTGAGGGCATTACACTGTGGAGCAATTTTAGCATTCCCAGTGAGAGCAACTTATATGTATGCATATACAGTACCTGCATGTTTAAGGTGAAAAGAAAAGGCAAGAAAAGAGATCTACGACTATGCAAAACTTCTACTACACAGCAATGGAAATGAAGTTACTGTGTACTACATAAATTAAAGTCAGATCTGCTGACAGCTAGCCACTTATCTAATTAGCGGGCTAATTTGCTCACAGTACGCTATCAGCTACACTCTAAAATTGACAGCACTAACTCTAAAGCAAACACATGCAATCACGTTCATTTCAGAAACGTACGGTCATATGATTTTGCTCCAGGACTAGGCTCTGGTGGAGAACGTGGGCACGGTTGTGGTTGGGTGTATGTATGTGGTTGTGGTTCAGGGTGTGGTTCTTGTCGAGAGTGTGGTTGAGAGTATGGACGTGGTTGTGGTTGAGGCTGTGGGAGTGGTTGTGGTTGCGATTGAGAAGGTAGTTGTGGTTCAGAGTCTGAGTGTGGTTCTGGTGGAGACTGTGGGTGTGGTTATGGGTGTGGTTATGGCTGTGTCCATGACTGTGATTGGCCAAGGCTAGAGGAGGGTGGGCGGGGCAGGTTTGGTGGCAGCCTTGGCAGCACCCAGATGAATATTGGAGTGACCCACACTGCTCCTGACTGTAGAGGCTGGGCTGGTGTGGGCACCTCTGCCGGCAAAGAGGGAGAACGGAGAGAAAGGTAGAGAGAGAAAAAGTGAGCGGTGAGCTGAGGAGATGAAGTGGAAAGGTGGAGCAGACCTGCAGGGGTGGTTATCCCTCTCATCCAAACCTAGCTACACACACACAAAATTGGAGAGTTCCTGCTGTAGTTACCATGGCTACATGCAAGTCTAGTCTTTGACATGAACAAATCGCTGCATGGCACTGGGTAAAGGGCTTAAAAACTATTAAAATACCCCACAAGGTTATACATGCTAAGTATGTTACTGACGTGCTTGATTGCTTTCTTGTAGAGAATAATTATTGGTCAGTTTATTTATATTATATATCTAGTTCGACCTTACAACATTTTAATATGTGCAATGCTATTTTAAAAGCTTCTGATTTTAAGCACTTGTGTCTCTTACTGAACAACTATTGTACAACGTCTATCTTAATATTAGAAACTGCACAAAAAGGGCTTCCTTAAAGGAAACAGGACATAGATGGGAGCTGACCAGGATTTTTAACCAGCGACCTCTGTAGAATAGTCTTTCGTATTCGGTGAGCCGCCTGTTCCAATTTACAATACAACACCCACTTGAAACACAATCACCCAGTGAACCATGCTGTTTAGGAGAGGAGTCGTCGACTCTCTGAGAGTCCCACGTGAGATGAAATGGAATGGAATACTATTCACCATGATCTGCACCTGGCCGTTCTTGCAGGAGTCCGGAGAGTTTTCACTGTCGTCTTTGCAGCCACCCATCCTGCAGCGCACTGCATCCTGCACCTGAGGTGTGAAGTCATGAGATACAACAAGGGTAAATCATAGGCTCAAAATCGAAATATAAAAGCATGAAATATAAAACAAGAAAGCAATCAATCAAATACGAAAACATCATCATTTCAAATCTCTATAATGACAATCACACAGCAGCAGAATATTAGGATTCTACGATGTATCGTGATGCGGACATGGACGATTATGCATAGATGCAGTAATAGACCATAATCGATTATAGCCATTTCAGCCTACTAACGTTTCTCTGATGTTATTCGTCACATACGCGCTTGTCTCGCTTGAGTAAAATGGCGGAGAGAGGTGAAACACAAAGGCAAGTAATACAAAATGCACCCACTATTTTAACATAGCATGTTTGTGTGTGTGTGTGTGTGTGTGTGTGTGTGTGTGTGTGTGTGTGTGTGTGTGTGTGTGCATGTGTGCAAGTGTGTGTGCGCGTAATTGTAACTTAAAGGATAATCCGAAACTTAGCACTTTGAGTCTATTTTCTAGTTTGTTTTGGATGAACTAGAGTGGTGGACACAGAAATTTTGACGATGGGTCCTGTCTCGACTTTTTGACTCTTTTAGAATCGCCTTTGACCGCTTCAGAGTGGCTGTCTACCGGCATGCACAAACATGTCCTTAAAACAACCCTTAACGTTCGTTTTCAAAACTGTGCAACTCACAGAGTGGTTAGTGGTGTTCGTTGATGTTCCAAAACAAGTAGCGTAGCGAAATACAGTTTCTGTCGTGTTTTATTTGGCATTTTGTAAAATCGCATTGATTTCTGTTGGAGGACTCATTGCTCTTTGATATTACTGCGCTACTAGAAACAGAAAAGTGGTGTTTACATTTGGTTGTAGTCTTTTCACTCGGTTCTCTGTCTCTCAGAAGGCTAGCGTGAGCAGAGCAACTGTGCTCCCGGAGTAGCGAAATAAACAAACAAAAAATCCTTACATATAAAATGGATTATGAAAGGTGGATTCTGGAGGACCCGCTTGATTTTGAGTTTGACGGTCGAGGATACCGTTTCGAACCTGAATATAGAGAAGAGGAGCTACGTGTAAGGGCTTATTTTATTGTCTATGCGCTAGACACCATGTTATGTACAGCGTCCTTGTACGGCAAAGTGGTTGTCGCCATCAAGTGGTCGAGAGTGTGCTAACGCTTCAGAATCACATATCGAGCGGAAGTTTATACGCAGTTGTGAGGTGTCTGAAAAAATTGTTCCACTATAGCAAATAACACGGATTGAAATCGCAATCAAATGGTTCGGTTGCGATTTGCATTAATGGCTCCGCCCACTGCTCACCCCTCCCTTTCGAAGAAGCTACGGTGGCTAAAACGGGACAAACATATCGTCGACTGAGACAGCAGAGAATAGCCAGAGTAAGCCGAGAGTGTGTAACATTGTCACTGTTTCTGTACCACAGTCCATTATAAACCACATCATGGATAAAGTTTACAAATCAGGTGAGGGAAAAGTTTACAATCATAGTCAGGTGAGGGTCTTAATATATAATATAATAATAGTAATCAGCTGATCTCACAAACGTCACCAGCACATTTCTCCACACATAGCAAACCCATAATACAGCGAGGGAGAAGAACCACATTAAACTATGCAACTATATTTTTTTCTAACAGGGTAGTAAAAGTTTACCTGGCTAATATGAGCTGTTACTGTGGCTGAGCTGGTTAAAGCGTAAAGCCTTGTTTAAACTCGACGCGTCCGCATGAGCCCAAAGGCGCGGCAAAAATGACATGATTGTAACAGCGCGTGCGCCTCCGTATCCCTTAGACACCATTTACTACATACAACAGGCTTTTTTTCTCTGATTTTGAAAACTCTTCCCGAACGACTTAAAATGCTTCCAAGATCGACTTGTTGCGATCGACGGGTTGGTGATTCCTGTAACATACTGTTTTACGGTCAATGAAAAGAGTACTCGGCTGTCTCACGAACGTAACCAGCACATTTATCCCCATATAGCAAAGCCATAACACAAACTTGTGTTCGTTGTCGGCTACGGTAGAAAAATGACGTCACAATATGGCAACCTTCATAGAAGGGGATTCCCACGCCTATGTAGATATAAATGACTCATTCTAAGGTAATACAAACTTAACGGTTCTTTAAGTAAGGTCTTTATACACCACTAAACACATAGTTATGGATCTTATATTGCATTTCTGTCAATAGATCCACAGAAATATTACACACTGGACCTTTAAGGACATGTTTGTGCATGCCGGTAGACAGCCACTCTGAAGCAGTCAAAGGCGATTTTAAAAGAGTCAAAAAGTCAAGAACAGGACCCATCAAAATTTCTGTGTCCACCACTCTAGTTCATCCAATTTACCAGTGTTTATTAGTTATAAATGCTCCTGTCTTCAGCTGTGTTCAGACTTAAGTTTTGTTTGACTACATCCAGGAAGTGTACTTTCTTGGAGCAGATAAAATAAAAATGAGTTCACATATCTGACTACTTGTATTCATTGACGAAAATTTAACCAATGTGCAGTAATATTGCAACGCATTGTGATGCATTGTGATATTGAATGGAATCGTTGACATGATAATCGTAATCGAATTAAATCATGAGACCAGTGATGATTCACACCCCTACAGAATATGGTTGTCAGTCCTGTTTGTGTTCATAAATAGTTCAGGTATAAAAATGCATTTTATAAGCATAGTGACCTTAAAATGGTAAAACTTTGGTTAGTATGGCGAGACAATGGACCATAGAATCACCACGAGTAGGATAACACTGCATTGTAGAACACACTCTCACTCTCTCTTTACATTTCAGATTAAACATTTGATAATAATTAAATACATTTTACAATCAATATCAATTTGGTTTAGGCATTCAGTGTTAACGAAGAGGAGTTATGTTATTGTTTTTGTTAACTGCTTTTCATTATAGTCATCCATCACTGCATAACATGTAGTGTCATTGATTCTTAAGATTGTTACATCATTATTAGAAAAAAAAAATGGGGTGAATATCTTTCCACAATCGTGTAAATGTTTACATGGAACTTATGATGAAAGTAAACATACTAAAGGCAATAGCAGATTATATTCACTCAGGAGAATCTATCAGTTTAATCTAGTTAGTTTAGTAATCTATAATAAACATTGCAGTGAGCCTGTTTGCATTTCTGCAGGGAGGGTTTACAGAACTGCAGATGCATATGCTCTACAACAATAGGGAGGAAGACATTCTCTTTCATCAAAAAAAAAAAAGAAAAAACACGACAACGTGATAGGCTGTTTCCCCTGACGACAGTGTAGCCTTAGCAACGGGATGCCACTCATTTGCATACAAATTTATGGCCACAACGCCTACAGAATGACCAAGTGAAAGCACAGTATCTCCTAACTGGGAAGATCAGAGCTCTTATTGCAAACAAAGACATAATAGATAACTGAGCTTTTTCTTACACTATCTGGATGCATAACAGGTGATAAAATCACAAGAGGACAGAGTTAAAAACTGATGTACACTGATGTCTTAGACTACGTTCAGACTGCAATTTATTTTGCTCACATGTGACTCAGATCTGTTTGTCTCATGACAGTATGAACAGCACAAACCACATGGAATCTGATCTTTTAAAATCCGATTTGTGCCACTTCCAAATGTGCTACTAAATCAGATAGAGGTCAGATGTTTAGCTATGCAACCACAGTCTAAAAAGTCATATCGGAATTCATGTGAATTTTACATCACTCTAGAGCAACATTTGTCACAATTCTGTGCTCATGGGTGTCACTTCAAAGAATTCACATACCTAAAGTTATCAAAACAGTTGCGAAAGGTACTGCTCATACAAGCAAAACACGAACTCTGCTCTCTTTTTCGTATCTTCATTTTTGTTCGTTTTTTAAATTGCCTGCTAAATTCATTGGCTTCCGTGACAGATCACACTATAAATACAGGTCCTTCTCAAAAAATTAGCATATTGTGATAAAGTTCATTATTTTCCATAATGTAATGATAAAAATTAAACTTTCATATGTTTTAGATTCATTGCACACCAACTGAAATATTTCAGGTCTTTTATTGTTTTAATACTGATGATTTTGGCATACAGCTCATGAAAACCCAAAATTCCTGTCTCAAAAAATTAGCATATTTCATCCGACCAATAAAATAAGTATTTTTAATACATAAAAAAAGTCAACCTTTAAATAATAATGTTCAGTTATGCACTCAATACTTGGTCGGGAATCCTTTTGCAGAAATGACTGCTTCAATGCGGCGTGGCATGGAGGCAATCAGCCTGTGGCACTGCTGAGGTGTTATGGAGGACCAGGATGCTTCGATAGCGGCCTTAAGCTCATCCAGAGTGTTGGGTCTTGCGTCTCTCAACGTTCTCTTCACAATATCCCACAGATTCTCTATGGGGTTCAGGTCAGGAGAGTTGGCAGGCCAATTGAGCACAGTAATACCATGGTCAGTAAACCATTTACCAGTGGTTTTGGCACTGTGAGCAGGTGCCAGGTCGTGCTGAAAAATGAAATCGTCATCTCCATAAAGCTTTTCAGCAGATGGAAGCATGAAGTACTCAAAAATCTCCTGATAGCTAGCTGCATTGACCCTGCCCTTGATAAAACACAGTGGACCAACACCAGCAGCTGAAATGGCACCCCAGACCATCACTGACTGTGGGCACTTGACACTGGACTTCAGGCATTTTGGCATTTCCTTCTCCCCAGTCTTCCTCCAGACTCTGGCACCTTGATTTCCGAATGACATGCAACCACTGAGCAACAGTGCAGTGCTGCTTCTCTGTAGCCCAGGTCAGGCGCTTCTGCCGCTGTTTCTGGTTCAAAAGTGGCTTGACCTGGGGAATGCGGCACCTGTAGCCCATTTCCTGCACACGCCTGTGCACGGTGGCTCTGGATGTTTCTACTCCAGACTCAGTCCACTGCTTCCGCAGGTCCCCCAAGGTCTGGAATCGGTCCTTCTCCACAATCTTCCTCAGGGTCCGGTCACCTCTTCTCGTTGTGCAGCGTTTTTTGCCACACTTTTTCCTTCCCACAGACCTTGATACAGCACTCTGGGAACAGCCTATTTGTTCAGAAATTTCTTTCTGTGTCTTACCCTCTTGCTTGAGGGTGTAAATGATGGCCTTCTGGACAGCAGTCAGGTCGGCAGTCTTACCCATGATTGCGGTTTTGAGTAATGAAACAGGCTGGGAGTTTTTTAAAGCCTCAGGAATCTTTTGCAGGTGTTTAGAGTTAATTAGTTGATTCAGATGATTAGGTTAATAGCTCGTTTAGAGAACCTTTTCATGATATGCTAATTTTTTGAGACAGGAATTTGGGGTTTTCATGAGCTGTATGCCAAAATCATCAGTATTAAATCAATAAAACACTTGAAATATTTCAGTTGGTGTGCAATGAATCTAAAACATATGAAAGTTTAATTTTTATCATTACATTATGGAAAATAATGAACTTTATCACAACATGCTATTTTTTTTAGAAGGACCTGTAAATGCATAATCACCTGTACTTTACTTTCAAGGAGGGACAAATGTGCAAAAGGTTACAACAGCTTGTCACTCGGGCAGTTACCCTAAAGGGACAATTTTGTACACTGATAAGGTGCATATTTGTACCCTTGGTTAATAATATGTGCCCTTAAGGTACTCCTATGAGGGTAAACAAGGTACAGAGATATCCCTTAGAGAGTACTGTCCCAGTGTCAAGTTGTTGTATCCCTAAAGGCAAATTTCTTCTGAGAGCGAACCACATTCTGGAAGTGGTTCGGGAAACATGAGCATATCACATAACTCAGTCTGATCTCATTTATATATTTAATGTTTACACATACATATATATTTGGTTATATGCTGAAACTTACAACAGACTTAAGACTTACAACAAATTAATTTTATTCATTTTATTATTCTTAGGTAAAGTGATTGAATCCGGCCCCGGAAACAACAAAATAATATGGTTATAATGTCAAATTCAGTAATTGTATATATGAATGTGATGCCACTGAACACATGTATTAATTTAATTGACTAAATACAATGAAATCTAAATAATCATTTCATGAATTCAATATGTTATTGAACCTAATATTTTTTAAAGAAGGATCATGTGCCACTGAAGTTTTGAGTAATGATGCTAAAAATTCAGCTTTGCATCACAAAATATACTGATTTAACTGTATTTTTAATCACATAAATGCAGACTTGGTGAACATTAGAGACTAAAAATCTTACCGAGCCCAAACGTTTAAATGGTAGTGATCATGCATAAGACTTTTCAGAACATTTTTGGTTTATCTGATCTCAGACCTAGACAAAATCCCATCACAAGTGTTCACTGGAAGCACAACATAGACATGTTAATTCTACAACATGTTGTACATATCCCAAGTGGTTGCTCTGACACGACCTTTATGGTTTGCAAAGGTTACATGCTGAACAAATGACACATTAATCTACTGGCGTCCTCAGAATAGCATCAAACATATGCTCTAGAAACACTTTATTTATTGACTGCACATTCTCTGCACTGTTTAGTAAATCCCTTCTCTTTCTATTCAACTGAGCATGAGTTATCATGCTGCAACACTATTCACTGGCCTAGACCGGAATATGTAATCAGTCTGCCTCCCTCCCCACAACTAAAATTATGATGTGCAGGAACGCTATAGGCTGTTTCGCAAGACAGAGCAAGAGACGGTCTCATTCTCAGTTTGTTTATGGATGACTGTCTGCTGAGTCAAAGCTGTAGACGTATCAGAGTGACAGCCGACGGCATGCCTTCTAGACTCTATCTTCACTAATGCATGAGAACAAACTATTCCCACACTCATTTGCCTGTGCTAATCACGAATGTTTCCTTTCCATTGTTGGCTCAGCTATTTCAAAGTGTAATTCGCACAGCAAACCGCATATAGCGCAAGGATCCGGAACTCCACTCCACTGCCTTGTTTTGCTAAAGCTATTAGGGATTACATCAAAGCCTTGCCAGGGATTTTCATATATTTACTAAAATAATACCAGGATTTATTTTACTCTAATCCTTTGGTTTTGCGATATTGATTTAATACATATGGCTTAGCGATTTGGAACTGATTTTTTCTCTCCCTTCTCAAACTCCAGCAGCATATTTTAATTTACCCGATGCATGAAAGTCAGCCACAGTTATCACAGAACATGCTGGAGAGTTGAAGCGGTCACATTTTGGCTACAGTGTGACTAAAGTTTGACCCATAAGATGATTTATTTATGGCTGCTCAGATCAACCCATTATAACGTGAAAGTAGTGCATGCTATTAAAAAAAACTGATTATCTCAGCCAAGTTTTACTCCTAAGTGGACCTAAAAAATAATGGATTCAAATAAAACTGCTCCTGCCGTCTCCATTTAAATACACCTCTGACTATCCTCTAGGACTGGCAGTAAAACAGTGCAACATTTATTTTTTATACTGTTATAGCCAATCACACACACATAGAGCCCTATCATACACCCGGCGCAATGCGGTGCGCAGCAAGTGTTTTTTGCAAGTTTCAGCCTGACGCAGTTATCATTTCCACGTCCTTAGCCACGTTATTTAAATAGCAAATGCATTTGTGCCCATTTGTGCACCCATGGGCTGCTGGTCTGAAAAAGAGGTGTGTTCAGGCGCATTGTTGGAGCGTTGCTATTTTGAGGCAACTGAAATAGACTGCGCCATTGACCAACTGAAACCTGGTTATTTAAAGTGCACATTAGTAATATGCGCCTATAGGCAGGTCCACAACATGCGTACACTCTGCTTATTACACACACAGCACACAAACATGCCAAATATTAAACATCAAAAAATTACAATGTAAAAGATTTATATTGTGTACATAAAAATAGGGTGGAATCCGGCTTGTCCTGCGTGCTTTAACCTCGCGCACGAGCAGATCCGTTTCCTCACTAGCGTTCAGTCTTTCCACTTGCAAATTCCGCCATGTAAATAGCGAATCCACCATGACGTGAGCGCAACTGGCTTTTAAAGGAAATGGGAGATGAGACTCTTCTTGGTTTATTTCACATTACACCCAAAACACACCCATTACTCATTAAGAGAATAGAGACAACCCTTTAAAACCATGCGCCGTGCACGCCATCCATTTTTCCCATCATTAAACTAGCAAAAGTGGATTCGGACACACCCTAAGTGCACTTGCGCTGTGCGTTTTAGACCATGCGCTTAGAACATTCAAATAGGGCCCATCATTTTCTAATAGAGAAGGATGCAGTCTAAGCCAGGGGTTTTCAATCTCTCTGATGCTAGGGCCCAGGATCCCCAAAAGACCCCTGACTCATCTCACATTCGGGTTGTAAAAAAAAAGTAAACCACTGACCTCTCGGCGCATGGCACAGTGCACGGTGATGATGACGAATCCCTGGACTGAGTCAAAGACGGCGAAGAGAACCTGGAAGAGGGTTGATCGACGGTCTGTGATGGCCAGCACAGCTGACATCCACGTGAGCGCCAGCAGAGGAAGAACCACACAAGAGCTCCATAATGACGCCCTATGAAGAGAGAGTACAGAGCAAAATGTATTTCATCCTTCATGCAGCAAGGTGGTGACATCACTGCACCTGGAATCATTAGCCATTAAGATCAACTAATATCACGATTAGAGTTTTGATGGAGCGTTGATAAGGTTTAGAGACCAGCACAGCAACACAGACATTTAACTGAGAGTCAATACAGCGTAAATGTATGCGCAATGAGTGGTAACAATTAAAATCCTGAAATCCCAGATCAAGTGGTTGCTATACTTTGTGTGTGCAACATATTGAGTATTGAGAGAGTATATTTAAAAAATGTACCAGTTACCAAATTTCCCACCATATGTAGCAGATTTACAAGTTTTTAGTATTTTTAAGTATCATATTTATGAATACACTATACACTGGGTTATAACTCGGTACTAACCCTGAACCTACCCCTAAACCCAGCCTTAACCCATGTAGCTACCGTATATTACCATTATTTTATAGGGTAAGTACACTGTAGGTACACGTACTGTAAAATAAAGTGTAAAAATATTTAATAATGACATTATTATTGGGTAACACTTCATTTCGATAGTCCACTTTAGACATTCTACTAAATAACTTTGCAACTGCATGTCAACTACCAGTCAGTCTACCAGTCATTAAAGTATTAATACACTAATACAGTCTATAGACTGTCTGCTTAATATCTGCTTAGACTTTATTTTGACGCTCCCCAACAAACAATCTTCTGACTAGAAGTAACTTTGCAAGAACGTGTCAAATTTTTCTTCTAACCCTAAACCTAACCAAACAGTCTAATAAATGTTAGTTGACATGTAGTTGCAAAGTTACTTATAGTTAGTATAATGTCAAAAGTGGAATTGAAATAAAGTGTAACCTATTATTGTTTTTTTCTTTAATTCACACACATGGTCAATCCAGTTAGGACACACTCTCACAAATAATTGCTGTTCATAATGCTGGGCACTCATGCTAACATGCACTAATAGATTTCCAACATGTTGCTAATGCTACAGGAGTGTTTTGGTTCTGCATCATGCTGAGCCTATTTAGATAAATATTAGGTGTCAGTAAGGACTTGTCTGCTTAAGCTCAGCGAAGCAAGGGCTCACCACAGCTGGGCATCATTTAACATCTTCACGCTGCACTGACTCAGTCTCCTGCATGTGACTGCAATGGGACGGACATTAGCAATGAGACAGATTTGCTCCTATATGCAAATCTACTAAATGAGTTCTCATGCTCATACAAGAGCAATGCAGAAATAGGAAGACAAGGTTGACTTGGTAAATGTAAAATAGCATGACTCAAATTCATTGTCCTCCCCTAACTAACTGTGGAGAGAAAGCAGGGGGTTTGGATGGAGCAGGAACTCCAGTATTAAAGGAAATGAGGTAATCGGTGGGATCATGTGAACATGGTCCACTAAACTTCCTTTAGGAAGTCCTCTTCATTCATTTCTATAAATGGAAGTTGTATTATGACGCCACACACACATGCCCCATATTTATACACGGATAGCTGAGACAGAAAAAAAAGCAGACAGCAAGAATGAGATGAGAAACAACAAAAAATTAAAATTGACAAAGAGAAAGAGGAACAGAGAAGCGATATCATTCATTTCATGATCATTTCAATTACATGACTCCCTCCAGCAAATAGAGGAGTGAAGTCCAATTTATCCAAAGCCAAAAGAATCAGAGGCGGCCCTTGATCCACACTCTGGTTCTTTACCTCTTCAAAGAGCACACCGTGTTTGTGTTTATGTGCCTGTTTTTGCAAAAGTCTACAGTCAACACAGCTGAAGACATAGAAAAAAAAAATCCTGTTAGTAATATTTTTGTCTGATTTTCTAGTTTAAATATTTAAAATCCTTCAAATAAGATAAATAACTAAATTGACAACATTAGCACACTGTAGTCATAGACTGGATCATGAATATAAGTGTATTTTGTTTTACTGCATGCAGTGAAATATTTTTTTTCACGGTTTAAATTTTGTACTAAATACAAGTGAAATAATTTGCCTCTGTGGCAAGACATAATATACTTAAAAGACAATATTTTAATAACAAGCCTTAATATGTTTCACAATTAGACAAAAAATACTTAAGAACGGGGTTTTTGCAGTGCAAAAGATGCATATGAACACAAAACAAAACAAAACAAGCAACAAAAGCAAAGCTAAGCTAAGAAAAACAGCAACTAATGCAAAACAAAACAACAAACAAAACAAAACAAACACTGAATGAATGAACTAAGCCTTGGACACTTTTATAACTATATTGCAAAATGTTTTGCAGTGAGTCCTGTAGGCTTATGTTTGACGAATAAAAAATATGTACGTTTAAATAATTTTTTTTTGTAATGTCTATTCAATGATTTATAATATTGTAATGCCTTAAATTATCTTCTTTGAGGGAATTTCTCAGCAAAGATTTAAAAAAGTGATTTTGCAGTGTAGTTCTGGAGTGTGCTGACAGGAGGGTGGCTCTTTGAAGAGTTTCTGTTTCTTACTGTCAGTGTTGGGCTCTAGAGAGATAAAGAGAAAAAAAGAAAGATATGGAGAGAGAAAGTAAGAGACAAAGAGAGAATATGGAATGAGACTAACATGGCGCTGCTGGCGGTAGAGCTGGACAGGGCGGTACTGGAGATCACGCCACACTTGGAGCATTTCAGGAGCAGCCTGCTACGCGCTTCCAACGGCGGACTTCAGGACCCAATACACACACACACACACACACACACACACAAACATACATACATATATATATATATATATTCACATGGTTAAGAGATTGACATGACACACAGAAGCAGGGAAATCCAGCCATACACCCACATTCATGCCAATACATACAAACGGCACGATGGGAAAAGGTTGAATGCAGATTGGAGAGGAATTGCAAATGGAATATTTTGATAATGACAACAAAACAAGTACATAAGGAAAGGGAACACATAAAAGAGAGGAAAAAGAAAGAGAAAGACAAAATTAAAGTGATGCCAAGAGAACAGCATCAAGCAATGAACAACAGCAACGGCAGTGAGATCTGTAATGACTGTCACAGCGTGAAAGTAGCTTGTGTGTGTGAGAGAAAGAGACAATGAAGGCAGGAAAATGATAAAACGGAGAGAAACACAGTAGTATGCAACCACAGATCATTAACAATCAGCAGATGAGGCAGATGGGAGCTGCAAAGACTAACCTACTTTAGCTGTTCACTGAAGTGTGTGCTTGTGTGTGTTATAGGAGGTTTTGTGTGAAAACACGAGTAAGACTGATGCAGAGAGAAGGATAGTCTATGAAGGTATATTTGGTGCAAAACAATGAACGCCTGTGACAGTGAAATTAGTAGTTGTAGAGAATAGCCACACATGTGTATCAGTAAATTTGAAGTCACAGAGAGAAATGTTTTTAGAGTCGCAAACTTGTAGACTTTTTTTTCTCTTCCACAAACATGACACAACAGTTACACCTTCTCAAATTACCCATTGCAGGTGGACAAATCCTATTCTACAAATCACAAATTAAACTCGTATGCTCACATTTTTGCTACAGTTGCTGCCGTGAATATGGTGCAAAACGCATTTACACACCTGCATCAAAAAATGTGAAGTCACAGAGAAATTTTGCTCATCTGGAAATCAGTATGTGAATTCATCCAATGAGAGTTGCACACTTGTATATACAGTCTTGTATATTTTTCTAGCACAAACACAAGTACATAAGCACAGCTGCTTGAATCTGCTGCGACGAATCTCAAACACTGTTTTTCGCTTTCAAGTGACAAGTTTTGCGAGCTCTCCCTTTTGCACCGTGACATGTGGGGCAAAAGTGAGTTATGCGTCTGTAGAGGCAGTGGGCGGAGCCTACATGCATATTCATGAGTTTCCCGGGCATTTTAGTTCACGTGATCGTTTCTCAGCAGGTTTAATGGATTATTTCCAAAAAGGTAAATTTAGTTTCAGCGGGAACTTAAACTACAATTTTGCATCATTTCATAAAGTGCATGTTTTTATTAGTTTGCACGTTTTGTGCATTTGTCAATGACTGATAAGTTTGCAACTCTTAAAACATTTCTCTCTGTGACTTTAAATTTACTTATACACATGAGTGGCTATTCTCTACAACTACAAATGTCACTGTCCACAGGCGTTCAGTTGTTTTGCACCAAATATACCTTCATAATAGTCTCTCGCTGTTGACACACTCACACACACCTGATACCGCTCGTGACCCTTGATTTGTGTAGGCATTGTTAGAAAGCAGACCAGCACGTCCAGGTTGGTTTCCCTCGGGTCATTAACCAGGAAGTTCAGTTTTTAACGAACCTCGTTACAATCTCCCACAGCTTTATAAATAAAGGTCTAGGGTGCAAAAGTGGCACTAAAGATTTAAAGGAGAACAAATACTTTCCCTATCAGTAAAATGTGTGAATATATTAATACAAATGTGTTTTGTCTTGTTGCATTGGGAGACATTTTTCAATTAAAAGGAAATGTATGCTAAAACCATCAGAAAAAAAAAATCACCAATGAAACAAATATATTCTAAGCAAATCTTTATCTTAAATCTTAAACAGTTTTGCTTCTTAGGTCATTATTTTTATTAAAAAAAAATAGTTATATTTCAAATAAATACTGCTCTTATGAACTTTCTATTCTATTCATAAAAAAATCCAGGAAAAAAAATTCATCACGGTTTCAACAAAAATATTAAGCAGCAAAAACTTTTTTCAACATTGATAATAATAAAAACCATAATTAATAATTGAACACCTGTGTTATTTTAAATCATAATAACAAACATTTTAACAATCCCAAACGTTTCACTTCTAGTGTGTATACACACAAACTCACAGTGTTGCTACAGTATTCTTGGCAACACTCGGTTTATAAATGGTATACTTTTAAATGGTATAGTTATTTAGGGTATGTTTACATGACAACTATGTACTAAAACCGGAAAAGCTTTTCCTTTGCATTTTTGAAAAGTTTCACATACAGACGACAATGTTGTTCACATGGATCCACGAAAATGACAAAAAATGCTGTAATATTCTTGCCAGGCCAGTAGTTGGCGATGTCACTTTGTATAGAAACACTACATGCCTATACACTGAACATGTAATATGCATGCGCATGATGTCACCATTTACACAAATTCATATTTTTGTAGTTTATACGGAGACGATAATGGTAACGTTTTCAAAAACTTGCACTTTAAAGCCCATTTTAAAAAGTTTTCATTTTCAGGCCCCCAAAATGCTGTCGTCATGTAAATGAACAGCCAAAACATAAAAAGTTTTCTGTTTTTTTGTTTGTTTTGTTGAACACGGAGTTCAATGGAGCTGAAAATCAAATGGAGTGGAGTGGAATTCATTGGCTCAGTGCTTTAGGTGATCTACTGAATATACATACACTTGATTGAAACTTCTGTGTTAGTTGCATTATCAAGCCATAATTGATAATACAATTGATAATTGATATTTTGGTTTCTCAATTTTCTAATTCTCTGATAGCAAAAATGTATCCACCTCTTGATGAAAATAACATCACAACATTTATTTCCATCAAGAGGTACATACCTTTTTGGTCAAGATCTTGTATTGACAATGCAAGAGTCCAGCATCCTCCAGCACATCCCAAAGACTTTTAATGAATTTAAGCTCTGGACTCAGAGAAGCCAATTCATGTGTGAAAATGATTCTTCATGTTCCTCCCAACCATTCTTTAACAATTTGAGCCTGATGAATCTTGACATTGGAATATGGCCATGCTGTGTCTTCCTACATGGTTAAGAAATGAAAAGCTACACACTCTATCTAATCAGGGCTAGACGAACTGTTGCCAAACATATAAAATGCTAGATACGCAATAATCACTGCTAGACTTAAGCATTTGCCCATTTAAATCCAAACAGCATTTGTGTTTTGGCTGGGCAGTGTATATGTGAAAGACAACATGAGAGAGTGTGAATATGGAAATGAGTGGAACTGAATTTAAACACTGGGACATTTTTATGTACAAGCTACTAGATGAAAAATTCATAGTTAGCCATTGCAGCTCCCAATATGCATTGATCTCCCTTGTACATAAACATTACAGGAAAAGAAAAGTGGTAGAAAAAACAGGCAAATCAATTAGGGCAAAATTGCAGAATGTCCTGGAGGGATTACAAATATCCAGTCATTGGATTAGCTCAGATCTCTGATTAGCTCCTCATTCAATTAGTAAGACCCACAGTTTTCCTGCCAAGACATCGGTATGGTGGTCCACCAAAGCAATGCCACATATCTAAATGACATTTGTACAGCATGCATTCAAAGCGGAGAGGCTATCGGTACCCATTAGACACACTAATTCAGTCGCACTGTAAGCATTAAGGCCGTTCTCATGCCTTCAGTGTACTATTGGCGAAAACACGATTATGCATCTCAATGAGCTTGACAGCAGTTGACCCGTGAGCTCATTTTAAACAATGCACTGCACTTAAAAATGGGGATTTCTGATGTGGTGGTAGTTTAATTAAAGATGGAGGGCTGTGAGAACACTCTTAAAGTTTCCAGGTAGAGGATTCATGGAGCGGAATGGGAATATTCAATCTCTCAGTGTGGTTTAGCCTCTCGTTTGAGGTGAGGGATGTGGCGGTCCACTCATTAACACAAGTGTTTAATGGATCACTCTGCTTTGTGTCCAATCAAACAAAGGCAAAACAGAACAAGCGTTTTAAAAGCACAAGAGCTCCTTGATCCTGTCAGTATGTGCAGTTACATGAACAATGAATATACACTTAGCTAATGACAGTGCTATCAGAGAACTAGTCTGAGGTTAACAGGCCAGCAAATCAATACAAGTCCATTAATGAAGCTGTCATATCTTGGCTTTCAGTCAGATGTTTTTCAACTTTTAGTGGTGTGTGTGTGTGTGTGTGTGTGTGTGTGTGTGTGTGTGTGTGTGTGTGTGTGTGTGTGTGTGTGTGTGTGTGTGTGTGTGTGTGTGTGTGTGTGTGTGTGTGCATGAGTAATTTATTTCGCCCATACAAATATTTGACAGGATATTTTAAAACCTTCAACAGGCCAGTGGTAAATGAGTGACTTGGTGCAAATCCAGAAATAGATGGGTATCATATAGCCATCGCTTTGACCTTCACTTACCCTGCTCTTTGCTTTTTGGACTTGTCTGAAATGCCATCTCTAGACATGAGCTTGTTGAAGACCACTATTCCAATCAGCATGTTTACCTGCAGGAAAGAGAAGTAGTGTTATCTACTTTGTTATTTAAGTAGTGTTTAAAGTAGTCTTATTTAAGTCTAACTCTTTACAGGTGCAGTCTGTAGTATTGACAGATAGCGATTGAAATGGGTACTGCAGACTCAACGCTCATGTGGGTTGCCAGATTGAGGACACACATCTACAATCTCTGAACCAGTTTGTTCGCTGGCTTCCATTTTTGGGTTAATTGGCAGTGGAGGGGATCAAACAGACCAAAACAAAAACAGACATTCCCACCTGGCACACACAATTTAGTAGAATATGTGGATGTAGCATTGTTTTTCTGAGAAACAAATATTTGACCTTGGCATGTTTCCTAAATCTCTGAAAACATTATGGTAGTTTTATGCTTTAGTACAGTCAAAAAAATTGCAATTGTAATTCCAATGCAATGAACAATAATTAAAATTCATTGAAATTAATAAAACTACACCTTTTAACCAGAAAAACAAAGTTAGTCAAGTTGCAAAGTTTTGACAAATGCCTCAAAGTTTGAAGGTTTATATGCAGATGATGACAGATAGACTGTCCAGCCAACTGTCCACTGGACACACAGAGCACTGAAGAGGAGCTAAGACTAAGGTTATGGAAAGACCACAGACACATATGTGCTCCTGATACATTTAAGCCAAAGTTTGCTGTATACTTTTTCTGTTTCTTTTCCATTACAACAGCGGGTCAGATGGTTGTAGGTCACAAGACTGACAATCTCTACCTCTTTCAAGCTTATTTGTATAGCGCTTTCACAATATATATTGTTTCAAAGCAGCTTCAGAGAAAATGCAACGTATGTTGCATTGTAACAATCAGCAAACATTCTTTTATCAGTGAGAGATCAGTGTGTGAAAGTAATAAAATCTATAAACATCTATAAATCAATACAACTTATGTGGTTATTAAACATCATGTATTCAGTTAAGTATCTTAGGTAATGATTACAGCTTTTTAAGTGACATCTGACAACTCTACACCAATGCATGAACTGTGTTTCAGGTACATTTAACTTTTGTTAAAGTAAGAATCATTCTGTTAAAGTACCCCTTGCTACATATTATATAACACAGAGTGCTGGATTTTAAGCCTATAATAAAGCTGTGTTTAGTTTTTATATATAGAGTGTATACATATATATATATATTTCATCATTCTAATATGTTGATATGGTGCTCAAGAAACGTTTCTTATTATTATCAATCTATATCTTACTGACCCCAAACTTTTGTCCAAGTTAACATTAACCAAGATTAATAAATGCTGTAAAAGTATTAGTATAAATTCATGTTAGCCATTGCCCATTTTATCTAGTTGAAAAATTGTAGAAATAGTTTGAGAGGAAACAATTGTCTGGACCTTCAGCCTCATCGTAACGGGCCCCCTGTTGAAGATCCCTGTGCTCAATACTCAGCATGTTCAGTCTAAGAGCATATCGAACCGACCAAGTCTAACATGTTTACGAGTGCCGTTCGCATTCTGATCATGCAAGGCGTTTGCTTAGACAATGGGTCTCAACTTCACTATTTGCTGGAGGCAAGATTAATTATTTTTTCATTAATTAGATTTGCCTCTCCACAGAGGGAGCTGGCATCTCCAGATGCCCAAATCTCATTTGCAGTTGTTTGTTTGAGAGGGCCGCTTTATGCCACCACTAAGAAACAAACAACGCAAATCACATCTGACCATGAAAAACAATGCAAACACCTCACAGAAAACACACAGCACCTGAGACCGGGAATGTAGGATATATAAATACACACACTTTGGTCGCTTTGGTCTAATAAGCTCATCAAGTTCACTCACGCATTTTAATATGATATACTGATGAAAAATACATTTTAAATGAGACAGGCCTCAACTCTAATCTCATTAGTTACCGATTTTTCTCTTCGACTGCAGGCGTGATATATTTAATATGCATATTAAAGTGGGCGGTGCTCATGTTTACTAATCTAACCAATGGGAAAGCATAGTCTGAAACTTACCAGTACAATGACAGCAGCAGGACCAACGAAAGCATAGAGCAGCCCTCCTTCCAGAGACAACCAACAACTGAAATTGAGAGAAAGAGAGAGATAAAGGAAAAATCACAAGGGAAAGTTGAGATAGTGTTGTCTTCAGAAAAAGGGGATTGGCGCGAAAGAATTGCAGTTTTCATTAACCTACAATTATTTTTCTTCAGACAAATAAAGATTAAATTAAACTTGGACTCCAAACAAATTTGTTCCCTAAATTAAGAAACTGAAGAGGATATTTCAAATGCAACCTCTTCATCATACTCATTGTAAGGTTTCTGGAAATATCACATTGTTAAATTGCTTTAATTGCAGATACCAAATAAAAGCTGCAAAGTTAATGGACAGATCAAGATATTGCCTAATAAAAGTTCTACACAAACAGCTCTGCAAAATCTCGAAGGTCATACTTCATATACAAGCATTATTAATCATTATTTTAATAAAGCTATTTCGACATTTTGCTAATGTTCTGGTCAAGGACAATCAAACAATTTCAATCTAGTTTGTATTCTGACTTCCATGTCAACTGTGAACGGTCTATATACACATGCTTTCAATCATACATGCATTCATATGTGAAAGACTGTAGAGAAGCAAGCAGCCCAGTAGTGAGGTCATCTGAGGCGACTGACTTCCTGGCACTGTTTCCAAAATGTGTCTTTTGGTTTGAGGGGAACCCATGTGTCAAACACATCCAATTAAAGCTTTCAAAGGACACCATTGTTTTCAACTTTTGTCTCCGATTAGTCAGAGAGCTCCCTGGTTTAAATCAATTGCTCAGTGGTGCAGTAAAGACAGAAAGCATTATATGCAGAGCAGCAGAAAATTGGCCCCACTTTGAGGGAATCCATGGGAATAGAGGAAAAATAGCCCAGGGAAGGATCTGATTGTAGAAGACGTTCTTCCAAGGTCAAAGGTCAAAATTAGGTAACATCCACTAAAAAACGTCCCTTTTCCAGTGTTTGTCTGGGCACCTAAATGGAGCAAGTGGATTAGTCGGTAATACCCTCAGACTTTGATTTGTGTCTTAAAACATTGGGTATCTTAGCACCTCTTTCACACGTTGGTTATATTTTTAATGTGATGCGCATATGGCTAAACACATTACAAGAACCGTGAGTTACGTAACTAGGTTACTTTTTTTCAAGTAACTAGTAAATTAATGCATTACTTTTAAATGTACAACAAAATACCTGAATTACTTCTTCAAATAAGTAATGCAAGTTACACCTCTCGTGTCCCCATGTTGAGAGAAATCGGGAGTAAGTGCAGAGGTGTTGTGTGCGCAGTGTAAACATGATGGTTATTGTAGTTCTAGACTAAATGTAAACTTGCATTTACTCATCTCACATGCACAAAATCAGATTCAATATTCCTCAAAATGAATAAAAAGTGTGAAATGCAAACTCAGAATATTACACAAAGCTGCTTTAATTAAATATGTTAAATAACATAGATATATGCGTTTAAAATCACTTCATTAAGTGAGAGTGTTGAAATTTCTTCTGCATTGTATTCTTCTGCAATCCAGAATGGCAGCACTGCTGAAATGTTTGTTCGAGCTGCGCCCTCAACTTTACAGGCATGAATTTGCATTTCCTTCAGCCTAAGGCTTATTCATTTCACTTTGGTGTGAAGGGGCCTTTACATTTGCCAAAAATGTAACTTTTATTGTTGTTGTTATTAATGCAAGCCCAGCCCAAGTGAGAAGTAACGCAGAAGTAACGTAACATTACTTTCCATAAAAAAGTAACCAAGTAACACAATTAGTTACTTTTTTAGGGAGTAACACAATATTGTAATCGTTACTTTGAAGTACATTTCCCCAATGGGGAAAGCTGTCTTTGCATTGTCTTTGCATATGTTGTCTCTGCATTACATATGTTATACTATAATAAAGATTACTCAATGTTCACAAACTGCATATGTAGGAACTTCTGTATGCTTTTCCACATTCAATAACATCCTGAGAACACCCGAGACTTGATGTAACCTTCAAAATGGCACTTGATGAAAGATAAACATCTCAACATTTTCCTTGCGAGACTACCATCAGTGATACTTACTAACTTGGTGTGCCGTAACCTCTAGCCCGGGTGAAACCCACAGATACAGCGACCACAAGGGCTGGAAGACCTGCAAGAAAATGATGAAAAAACTAAATTCATTGAAATTGAAGAGTTTAATTACTTAACTTGTTTTAAAAAAAAAACATGGTTGCTAAGTTCATTGATATTTAATGGATGGCACAAGTTAAACCAATGAAAAATGAAATGTTACGTGAATGAACGAGGAAACTGTCCACCACATTTAACAGAGGACGAGCATTGCTGGAAGGCAAATTATGAAAATCTAGAATCGCCAATCCCTGTTTTTACCCCACAATAGAGCCATTAATGGCAGATGGCCTAAGGCGGAAGATGAAGCTAACTGAAGTAATGTCCTCTCACATTGGTGACTTTCTAAAGCTTGTGCCCTTTTCATGGACAAATGCACACAGTGTACAGGTAAACCATTCTCCCTGTGTACAGTGCCCTCCCAGACCTCAAACACGCTAATGTAGCAGAGAGCAATTCCCATGGGCCTCTTTGTATGTGTCTCTTTTCAAGAGGCCAAAGTGCAGAAGTGTAAACGCTCCTGTCTGTTTTCTCTAAGAGTGCAGGGAAAGAACACAGAGCACACTACACACCCCTGTTGAAACAGCTTGTTTTTGTGATGTAAAAATGAAACAAACAAGATAAATCATTCCAGAAATGTTTGCACCTTTAATGTACAAATTACAACCTATGCAATGCCACTGATATATTTGAGAGAAAAATAAAATAAAACATAAAATAACCTAATAAGTGTGCACACTCTTTTTTCAGGATGAACGAATCATCCAGCTCATCAAATAGTACACAACTGTCAAAATAAATTCAGCTGTTCTTGGAAGATTATTATCAAGCATTATTATTAATCCCATTTTGACAAATCACAGCGGTTCTTTTAAATACCCATTCCATCAGCAACTCCACCTGTAGCATGGGTTCTGTGATCTAATCTGATATATGTCTTGTGATAGTCTTCAGTTACACCGGTAAAGTTACATTGTAATCATGTATTTTGGCTTGAATTAACTCGTCTTAAATGTTTGACTTGCTGCTCTACTCGCTCTGTCCTGGCGTTGATGTGCACATGGTGTTTGTCCAGAACAGAGCCATACTGCCAACGCTAACAGTATGCAATAAAATATATAATAAAATATGCATTTGACATAATTAGTCCTGACTGAACTGACATCTTAGTTGCTGCTACTACAAGAGCCATGGGCCAAGGTATTGCTCAAGTGTTACTGTGTTTTGTTTCAGGTGTTATCTTTCAAATGTACATTTAATATATTTCAGTTCACAAAGTGGAAACGTGGCATGTTCTGTACATTACAGTACATTTAACATGCATAAATGTATTGGAAACTCTCCAAAAAATGTAACTGAAATTAAATGATTTATTAGAGCCAGACAAAAAAATACTTATTATATTTGTTCTGAAACTAGATTTTTCAAAAAAAAAAAAAAAACTATGTAGTATGTATTTTATTATGAATTGATACTTGGCACAAATGAGATATAAAAATGATCATCAAACAGATTTTAAAAAAGCTTGGGTAATTGATCGTCCACTTTAGACTTTCTAAGGATAAGTAACTTTGGAACAACTTGTCAACTAGCAGTCAGTAGAGTATTAGTAGACAGTCAGCTTAATATCTGCTTACACTTTATTGTGAAAATGTAAGTACATGTCAACTTATTCTACTCACCTAACCATTACAGTCTAACAGTCATTGCATTGTAGTTGCAAAGTTACTTATAGTTAGTAGAATGTCTAAAGTGGACCATCAAAAAGTGTAACCAAAGCTCGAAATTAAATAACTTAATTTGACATGCAGTAGTAGAAAAAGAAGATGTACAGGATTTATCATGTTATGAAAACGCAATAATTCTATTTTTATTTGTTAATAAATATTATATAGTTTTCATCCTACAAAAAATAACAATTGTTGTATTTTGCTATTTAAGATTTCATAACTAAACATGGTTTATAAAGTTTATCTTGAGATTGAGGAAGGTGTACTTATTGGTCCTTGATTACAATGTTGCATACAGTGACCTTTACTGTATCGAACCCCATCCTCCGCCCCCCTGTCTGTGTCTGTGAGTGTGTCCTGGCCGTGTCTCTATTGTGTTTGCCATCGCAATCAGGGAGGCCAGCTTTACTCATGTGCTAATTAGACCTATCCATTCTTCCCGCTTTATGTCTGCGTGCCACGTGCACACGTAATGAGCTCTCCTCAGAAATATTCATGTAATTAACAATGCTCTGATTAACTCTGGAAATTAAAGGCAATTAGAGAAACTCGGGTTTAGAGAACAGGACTGAAAAACGTGGGGATCCAAATGCCACTCTGGAGGAAGAAATGAGTGACACAATGAGAAACACAAGTTTGCTCTGATGGAAGGTGTGATTGAAAATTGATTGGCCATTCAGAAGTAGCATTATGTTTTTTTTTCTTTTCAGGCAGCTTAAAAATCACACATAAACATATAAATCATGAAAAAAAAATAGAAATAAAAAAATCTTGCAGAAGGTAAAAAAAATCTCAAAAATCTCAAGCTCAAAAAATAAAAACAGGTATTCAGAGCATTTAAACATTAGATACGTGTTTTTGAGGCCTTTTTTAGGCAAATTCGGTTTTGATGTTTTTGCAGCAAGTTCTAACAGTGATCAGTCATATATGGAAGCTTGTTTCCGCCACAGAATAAAACATTTTAAAAGATAATTGCAACTTTTTATCTCACAATTGCGAGTTTACATCTCACAATTCTGACTTTATTTCTCAGAAATGTGAGATATGAAGTCAGAATTGCGTGATGTAAAATCTCAATTGCGTGTTATAAAGTCAGAATTGCGAGAAATAAACTTGGAATTCAGATTGTGAGATATATAAAGTCAAATTCTAAGGAAAATAAGACTGATTTTTTTCCTCAGAATTGCGAGTTTATATATCACAATTGCGTGTTATAAAGGCAGAATTTGTGAGATTTAAAACACAATTGAGAGAAAAAAGTCTACCTTTTTAATTTTTTGTCCTGTGGTGGAAACAAGCTTCCATAGTCATATGACTTAGAGGTGATACAATACAATATACAATAAAAAAAAAATAAAGGGAACATTGACATTTTTTTTTTTTTACATTTTAATCTTTATAAATTGTATACCTTTTTGACAATTTCGACACTAAAAAAATACATATTTTTTTTATAACATGGTGTTGAATATGCTATTCATTTTTAAAAGGCTTTTAGCCTACTGAATAAGGATTCTAACTACAATTAAAACCACGATCTGAGCATGTACACGACCAGGCAGGCCACATACGATGATATCCATATTTCACATTCTGAGTAACACAAGTCATTTTCTGACATCTTAGTTAGAAACCCATCAACTACCAACTCCCTGTGGGAGGGAATCCTATTCTGCAATATCTGCAATGGGCATCTATGGATTAATGGAAGTGATAGTGATCAATACGTTACAAAACATCTACGTGTGCCATTGCAAGTGCTAGAATACCCTTTCAGATCACGCCTGTGTTAAGATGGTGGCACACAATGCACTTCTTATCAACAATTGCACATCTCCGTCTTGCAACACAGGAGTAACACTGAGCTCCCATGGCATGTTTGCGGTGTGTCATTGGGCTCCATTAAAGCAAAACGACATGGCAGACAATCTGACGTGATTGAATTGATAAGAACTGGCATGTTACACTCATATGGAGGAAAAAAATTGAGCTGAGGCACTTTAGTAACATCGGTTTTGACCTTTGATGTTTGTTTCTGGTGTGTGTGTGTGTGTGTGTGTGTGTGTGTGTGTGTGTGTGTGGGTGTCCTACCCCAGCCCAGGCACAGGAAACGCTTGCGAATGAGGCGGGACCTCATCTTGCCAATCACGGCCAGGTAGGATTGCCACGCTTCCGTCAATACCCAGCAGAAAGAAGCCAGAAAGAAGAAGTGCAAAAAGGCAGCGGTCACAGTGCACAGTCCCTAGAGACAAAAGAAGGAAGGAGAAAAAAAAAAAAAAAAAGAGAAATGAAACGACGAAAAAAGGTGCGACAGAAAGAAGTACAGAAAGAGGTGCAAATGTCTCTCAGATATTTGCTATCGAGAGAGAGAGATAACGTGATTGAGAAGGAGAAGTGGGAAAGAGCCGCGGGCGCTAAAGAAAGTCGGGTAGACACTGACTCAGTTCCATTGTGGTGTGTAAATTATCTCTATAGCAGAGCATCCTTTCCATGCTTTCCCCTTCGCAGACGGTACTTCAAATGTGAAAATGGGTTAGTTACAGGTTGAATGAGTTCTAAGGAAAAATGGCAGGCTGGAATTAAAGAAAAGTAGGGTTTAAGTAAGCTGCGAACGCAAATGAGAAGCGGTAAGCAGAGTATCTCGCTGAGGTTTTATACATAATGAGGTGCATATTCTAATGCTAAACACGCTCGCTCAGCAAATGACCCAGGAAAAGAGAAGGCTTTCACACTATTCATAGGTCATGAAATAAAGCTTATCTGTACTTTCTTAAACTAATGGTGAAAATGAGAATTTAGTGAAATATTAAGTCTGGGTTGAGGGGGAAGGGGTCCTGCGAGTTCTTTTGGTTCTCTTCAGGTTTCTTTGTAGCTCTGAGCGACAGGTTGAGTTTAAATGGCGGCACTTATTTCTCAGGTGCCTCTGTAGTCTATCGTGCGCTCTCTCAGTGTGACAGTCACGGCTGACACAAAGCTGACCCTGCAGCGGCTTCCACGAGTCTGTCTGCTACACGCGCATGCCTGAGTTCTCAAATTCTATCATGGCCACTTACATAATGTCATGACAGCCTGGAGAGAGAACAAACGTGTCTGTTTGTGGGCCATTCAAAACTCAATTGTAAATTGTGTTTTTTTTATTATTTTATATCCAATTTATTTAGCGAATTTCAATTGAATTTGAATGAAGGTAGAGAATTGTAATTTCAATTTAAGTGGAATCAGAATAGAATTAAATTCAAAGAAATGTATATAACTGCAATAAATAATAATACAAATAATAATAAATGATAATACATTTTCATATTCAAAAATGCACTTTATATAACAGTCATATCAATTGTTATTATTAAAATGCATAGCAGTTAAAAACATTTATTTGAAATTAACAACAAAAAACAATAATCCATATTATTAGTTGTATAATTCATAAATGCTTTTTAAAACGGTATCTTATCTAACAGTTACATAGATTTTTATATACTTTATTATAAATTAAATAATATTAACAATAATAATAACAACAATAACAATAAAAACAACACCCATGATAATAATAATAATAATTTATGGTTTTGTCATATTGGAAAATGAAAAGCTAATTTCATTTTAGCTAGGAAAATTATTATTATCAATAATAAAATGTATAGCAGTTATATACATTTCTTTTAAAATTAATAACAACAATAATAATAATACATAATAACAGTTTTATGGTTAATTCATAAATTCAAAACAATCTTCAAATATTATCCAACCGTTACTTACATTTTATTTTTACTATATAACTGTTATTATGAATAAAATAAGATTGTATAATAATAATAATAACAATATAATTTAAAATGTAAATTAAAATACATTTAATTTTCAATTTGAATGACAAAAGCAACAACAACATAGGTGTTATAGATTTTACCAACATAAAAATGAAATTAATTGTGGACTATCTTTTATTTCATAGACCATGGGGCGGCATTTAATTCCACTGAACCAGTCCAAAAAAAAAAAAAAAACAACAACAAAAAAAAAACAACTGATACTTACCTTACTAAGAGTTTGGGACTGTCCCACCAGTATAAGCACATTTGAGGCCAGTATGGACATACAGAAGTTCACCAATATGATGGACCTCTCTGACCGAATGTACCTGAGAATCAAAGAAAAACATGAAAATCACACACTGACAACTTTAACAGCAACTGTTTTGCAATTATGCCAGTATTATCGTTACAAAAGCTTGATGTCATAAAGGTAAGGAATTTATCAACATCCATTTATCATTTTTTTCACTCCATTGAACACTGACAACTTGAGCAGCATCCCAGATAACCTGCAGATGAACTCCAAAACACAAGCACCGGTGAGCAAAATGTCCTAATCCGCTATTTGAGCTTTAGCCAGTTCTGCTCAAGAGGACAATGACAGCGTTCCCTGGATCAATGGTCTGAGTGATGGGGAGAACACTGATACGCTTTAGTTGGTGTGGCAGATGCACTAAGCTTGAAGAGAGGAAATATCTTCCCACCACCTGCTATGGAATTATGGGAAAGGGGGTGGAAATTACTTGGATCCAAGGTATTTGGATACTTAGCCCTTAACACCTAAGGGCATTATATGTCAAAATATTAAACACACTATAATATAAATATTATTTAATATAAATAATATAGCACAACATGCTTTTCACCTAAACGTTTGTTTATATGCTGTTAAGGTTCAGAGAGATTTTTAATTTTAAAAATCCTATAACCATAATTTGAAAAAAAAAATCAGATTCATACTTCTGAGGAGATAAATACTTGACAAAGCGCCGGCCTTTTTCTGGACGTAGTGTTAGCTGATCATGTGACCATCCCAGGCCATCTGCCACACTGAGCTGTTAGCAGCCACGCTAGCTTTCACTAGCGCTCTCCACATAATCCTGTCCCGCAACAGGAAGCTCCCGCCATCCCTCATTTGTTCCCAATTATTGCTAATTGCAGTTTTGGCCCACTCTAGATCTACCCCATGCCAGCTGCTCGATCCCAGCCCGGGCAACCCCACGTGGGAAGCTGAACGAGTCTGAACAATGTCTTTTTTTAAGGTATAAGTGGCACTGGGATGCAAACAAGGGGAATGGTGCACGGTAATATCCTACTATTATCAGAGGACAGCAGAACCTGGAAGCTGCATTCAGAAATTCCTCTACAGAATTGTGGGTTAGTGAAGGGCCTTACTGAACTCACCTCCAGAAGGCAGCGTAGATGAGCAGCAGAATGAGTAGAGCCGTACAGGATATGCCACAGCCCACCATGAGGGGCACAGACGGCATACTGGAGGGCCCCATACCCTGGGAAGAGATAGATGGAGAGAAGGAAGATTAATAATGGATGTTTATTATAAATGTAGGTGATAACAAAACCAGCCGGTCAACAATGCAAAATAACAATCAGCCTGAAAAAGTTTATTTTGCGATAATGACCAGCTGACTGTACTTAATCCTGCTAAATCCATGGCAACAAACCGAACAAATAAATGAACAAAAAATATCGGAACTTGAAAACAAAATAGAAAACAATTATTTTAAATTGTAAAAAGGTTTTCACGGGATTACTATATTAACTGTCAAATAAATGCAGCCTGGGTGAGCATAAGAGACTTAGAGCCCTATTTTAATGATCTAAGCGCATGGTCTAAAGCGCACGGCGCGGGTGAGGTTTGGGCGAGTCCAAATCCACTTTTGCTAGTTTAACGACGGGAAAAATGGACAGCGCACCCGGCGCATGGTCTAAAAGGGTTGTCTCTATTCTCTTAATGAGTAATGGGTGTGTTTTGGGCTAAACGTGCAATAAACCAATCAGAGTGTAATTTCCTATTCCCTTTAAAAGCTAGTTGCGCTCGCGCCATGACGGATTCGCTATTTACATGGCGGGATTTGCAAGTGGAAAATCTGAATCCTTCTCCAGAGAGGAAACGGATCTGCTCGTGCCAGAGGTTTAAGCAGCAGATCATCTACGAGACAAGCCGGATTCCACCATATCTTTATGTACACAACAAAAATCTTTTACATTGTAATCCTTTGATGTTTAATATTTGGCTAGTTTGTGTGCTGCTGCGTGTCCCTGTGTGTGTAATAAGCAGATTGTACGGGAGTTGTGGACCTGCCTATAGGCGCATATTACTAATGTGCCCTTTAAATAACAAAAAAATAAATACTGCACCATTGACTTTAGACCAGGTATCAGTTGGTCAATGATGCAGTCTATTTCAGTAGCCTCAAAATAGCAACGCGCCAACAATGTGCCAGAACACACCTCGTTTTTCAGACCAGCAGCCCATGGGCGCATAAATAGCCGTAAATGCATTTGCTATTTAAATAACGTGGCACAGGACGTGAAAATGCTAGCAACTAGCTGAAACTAGCAAAAAACACTTGTGTCGTGTGTGATAGTGCCCATTGTGTGTGAGTGTGTATATGAAACGTGAGTAAAAACTGCAGAGAGAGAAATCAGATTCTGCAAACACTTGACAAACAGCTTCAGGTTGGGAGAAGGATAAAACTGCAGAGAGAGAAAATACAGAGGGATAGTAGTGAGAGGATTACATTCTGCTCAGGTTAAAGCTAAAGGCCTAGGGTCTTCTTTCCAAACAGCCTCATGCTACTCCAACCTCTCTTTTACTCCTGAGCTCATTTTCTCTTTTTTTCCCATCAGGTTATAGCTAGATTCTCTTCTTAAACTGGACATTCATCCCCGATCATCCCTTTGGCACTTGTGACCCCTTTGCCCCAGCTTATTAACATAACATATCTGCCTATAAAGGGTTAAACACACGCTTCATGTTCCTGGATTAACCCACCTACTCAGTCCTACTATCAAGAAGTGTGTAACCACACATTTCCTCTGAGGTAAAAGCACAGTTCAGGGTTCAACTTAATGTTACATGCACAAGTATAATTAAATGTGTATATCCATGTATGCGCAACCAATTGTCAAATGTTTAGACAAATTCAAATGTACTGTATGCTGCTTATAATCTTAAAATATGTATGTCTTATGGATAAATGCATGGAATTAAGGGTTGTAGACAAGTAAAAGATCTGCCCAAGCATGATATTGTTTTAACTATACTACTACTACTATATATTTATTTAATAATAATAATACTTTACTATTGTAGTAATTATAAATAATGAGTAGATGTGTACAAACGTTTTACAGGTAGTTGTTTGCAAAGAAAATGTGTTAAACTTAAATACAAATAAATAGATATAATGAACGATCGATAGCTTAATATTTAGATAGATAGATAGATAGATAGATAGATAGATAGATAGATAGATAGATAGATAGATAGATAGATAGATCAAGAGACTGTTAGAATGAACGATAGAGCGAATGATATATAGATAGATCGATACATTCAAAATAAAAATACAAAAATACAAAAATACAAAAATACAAAAATACAAAAATACAAAAATAAAATAAAATAATGCCTCTCAACTGCCTGTCAAGGTTTGAAGGAATTAAATGTGGTGGCGTAATCAGTGAAGAACATTTTCACATTTGTGCCTTCTTTCTCTCCCAATAAATTGCATCTTCCCACAATGTGTTACACTGTCATGTGAACTACAGGGGGTCTAATCACTCAGACACCAATGTGCTAATGCCTCCATCACCAGCTCTTCACAGCACATCATTATGGTGGATCAGCCTGTACTCATTACACAGGTCACAGTATTCCTCTTTGAACTAGAAACATATCAGAACCATACAGGAGTGAGTAATCACTACTGCTTTTATGAGTCAGTTTTTGTGACTACGCCACGTTTTTACTTTTTAAATATTTTTTTGTGTGTTTCTCATTTACCATCCCTAATAGGTGTAACATCTAAGCCCAGATTGGAATTTCACAATTGTATTCATATTTTCTGTGCCGCTTTTGGGAGATAATAATTCTGTGGCAATCTGCAGAGCTTTCTACCATCTGCTGGTTGACATGATTAAAGTCTTCCACAATCAGGGACACAGCATCAGGGTAGGTACTTTCAAAGCTCGACTCTCTTTTGTGACATACATCCGAGTGAAGCAGCTTCTCGAATGAGAAAAAAATGTAGGGCGGGACTTAATTTTGTCCATGCTTGATTGGAGGATTGTAGTTTTCTATTGGTCGATCTCATGTGAATGACAGGTTGTTCCGCCCTCGTGCCAGTAAACACATCATCAGAGAAGAGAAGAGAAGAGATGAGCTGCAAGAGTTAAAAAAAATAAAATAATGATGTGTTTGGATAAATCATTTATAAATAAGATATTCCTTAAATAAGAATTGTATATTTTGGTTTCATGGTGACTTTATTAGTATATTGTTTACAAAATGCAGCTTCCAGATTGGTGCAGAATATTTATTTAACAGAGATTTTCCAGGTCACTTCAGAATAAGTAATGAGGACACCATGGCTTTCCAGTTAGTAGAGTTGGGGTACTCGAACTCGGACTCGAGTCCAATTTTAAACGAAGTCGGACTTGTCACACACTCGGATGAATTTGTACTCGGACTTGACACGGACTCGGACATTTAGACTCGGAAAAATGTCCGAGTCCAGTCGAGTCCGGGCACTAGAGGACACAATATTATCTAAAAAGAAACCAAACTACTTGTGTTGTTTCCGCGTTGAGCATTAGCCAATCACAGACATGTATATTAAGCGCATGAACACAGTGGCAAATCAGAGGCATTTTAGAGTCAACATGCGGAGATTTCGCTTAAAATGTATGCTCAGAATCAGCACAAGCTTTATCCTTTCGCAAATCCCCTCATAAACAAAGTCTTGACGCGATATAAATGAGAGATTCACTGTGCACACTTCAGTGTTTATGACGAGAGTTTTAGGGAGAGTGGAGAACGCGGTAAGTGATGGCTTAAAGGGAGCGCGCTACTGACAATCTAAATAATAGTTTTGTTTTTCGTGCTTCTAGAGGACCAGTGGTTACGTTCACACTGTAAATTATAAAGAGTGATAAATGCATTTAAATGTGGGAATGAATCCGCTAAATTTTAGTCCTGTGAGTCTTGAAATTGCGATGATTGACAAGACATAGTAACGATAGCAACATGAGAAAGTGATAACCATAGCAACATTTTGGTGTCTAATAATTTAATGATTTTTGTTACATTTACACTTTAGTCATAAGTTTACATACACCTTTCAAAATCTCCAAAATGGAATTTTAATTGATTTATTAATAAGGATCATAAAAACATTGTTTCTATTTAGTACTGCACTGAAAAAGCTTTTTCACTTAACAATGTTTAATAGCCTAGTCCACAAGACAAAATACAATCACAAAATACAAGACAAATTACTTGATTTGATTGTAAATATCATTACCTGACACACAATATTACAATCAAGTAATTTATCTTGTATTTTGTGTTTGTATCCACAACTGTTTGTTTTTTTTGTAATGGTTGTTCATGAGGAAAAATCCTCCAGCTCCTGCACATTATTTGCTTTTCCAGCATCTTCTGCATATTTGACTCCTTACTAGCAGTGACTATGATTGTGAGATCCATCTTTTCGCACTGGTGACAACTGAGGGACTCAAACACGACTATTACAAACCCTGCAAACACTTAGTGATGCTCAAGAAGTCCCTTAAGGATGAAACTGGATGTAAATTGTTCTTATTTTGTTAAAAAAAAATATTAATTTAGTCCTGCCCTTCAGAGGCTAAAAAAGATATTAGCATGTAAAACAAAATAAGAAAACTTTAAACATCACCATTTGCTCAAAAGTTTACCCCTGGCTCTTAATGCATCGTGTTGCATTCTTGAGCATTACCTTGCAGATTCTGAAAGATGTACAATAGATAAACGTATGACTTTGACTATACATTGCAATCATGTTGTAAGGTTTAAAATATTAATTTAAGAGCTCAGTGTTGAGACCTTTCGCCGGAATTTGATTGACTGGCGATCTGACCAATCATAATGCAGATACCGCCATTTTTGTCCAACAAACAAACCAAATCAGCTAGTAGATTAAAGTCAGTGGACTTGAACTTGAAAAATGGTGTGTATTGATATCTTTTTGCAGTTCTGATTTTCATTCATGTTTAATTTGTGCTATAACTAGAAGAGATTATCAGTTGATGTGCTGCTTGAACTGAGGCCAACACATTAAAGCACCACAAAACAGGATTTATTGTTTGAATTTCATAATAATTATAAAAATGTAAAAGATGAGACTTTATTTCATACCAAAGGTAGGCTGCTCTGTCTTGTATGTTGGCGCATATTCAGTGTCCTCTTTGCTCCGCAATATATGTTTCACTGTGTGAGAACATGTGGAGTGAAAGCGGAACGGCTTGTCGGACGTAGCAACAGTAACTAAGAGGGGCGGGTCTTTGTGAAAGGTCAATTTCAAATCATTTAAATCTTTGTGGACTCGGCTGGACTCGACTCGGACTCGGATGTTAAGGACTCAGACTCAAGTCCGACTCGGCCCTCTTTGGACTCGGACTCTATTGTTAAGGACTTGGACTTGACTCGGACTCGACAAAGGTGGACTCGGACCCAACACTACCAGTTAGACATACATGAATCTGGCTATCAACACATCAACATCATTAACAGATGTTTTCGCATTTTCCGTTCTGTGGAAATTCACAAAGCTTTCAATTTAGCGGCCACAAATTTCATGTAGCCCTACCTCTTAAAACCAAGGCTATTGTCGCCTAAAATAAATCTCTGGGTTGAAAGTGAATCGATATGATTCATGCTGCACTGATTGTCAATTCAAATGTAATTGTTGTTAACAAATGATTCAATTGAATTCAGTTCAATACACTGAAGAGTGATCCGTTAAAGCAGCTTATTAAATACGTACACTCTAATAAATAAGATAAAACAAATAAAGTAAATAGTATCTTAACAGAAACACTAAGTGTAGTTCATGTTCTCAGTCCCACACCACTCATCTGCTCTTGCATCCAGTGTTCCTGCGGATACATTCTTCCTCTTCAAGTTCTTGGAAGAGGAAGCGCAGACAGATGATCTGTCTGGTAGTCATGTGTAATAGTGGTGTGACAGTAATCAAGAGCATTCTTACAGGCCGGGAGGCATGCTGGTAATATTTCAGAAGAACAGTCGTGCAGGTTGGCATGATTAAAGTCTCCTGCAATCAGGGACACAGCATCCGGGTCGGCTCTTTCATAGATGTTAAAGAAATAGTTCACCCAAAATGGAAAATTCTCCCATAATTCAAACCCATTTGACTTTCTTTCTTTCTATATACAATAAGATATTTTGAGAAATGTCTTAGTGTCGTTTTTCCCTATTAATAGAAGTCAATGGTAACCAACATTCTACAAAATATCTTCTTTTGTGTTCTGCAGGTTTGTAACATCATGATGAGTTGCAGTTGCACAGCTATGTATTAGGGGTCAGCTAGAGCTTGTTGAAACAGAGAATCTAGCAATACGAGATGCTAAACCCCTGTTCATCTCATTCTCCATGGACAGCATGCTAAAGAAAAGGATGCTCAAAAATGTCTAGAGTCAAGTACGCCACCAAGATACATCCTTCAGGCAGGATAAATACTATAGTGGGGTTCAAACGTCTGAGTTCACCAGATAAATGCTTCTTAGTTTTCTAATAAAAAGGTAAAAACAAGTCAAATAAATGAATAAATGTAAAATGAAAGTAAAATAAATACATTTAAAATGAATAAATACATACATCCGTCCGTCCGACCTGATAGATACAGTACTCTCATGTTAAGCGATATGTAGCATCGCATATCTAACTATATTATTGCCTTTATATAAATACATATAGAACACTCATGTAAAGTCAGTGTTGGAGAAAGTTTCTTTTAAAAGTATAATGAGTTACAATATTGTGTAACTGTAACTAACTTAATTGCATTAGTTACTTTTCATGGAAAGCTATGCATTATGTTACATTTGTAATACTTTTTCTCAGCTGGGCTAGGCTTGCTTGTTTGTTTTTTATTCTTTCCCCGCCATTGACCGATTTTTCCGGCTTTCTGTGTTTTCATTATTCTAGGATAGGGGGCGCTATAATGCATCTTCTGAAAGAGTAGGCACAGGCACAAAAAAAGGAGCAGAAACAAGCGATAAAAGCATTACTTATACACATAGTCTTTGAAAAAAAAAAAAGAAATTCTCAGCTTTTTTTTCAAAATGTTGCTTTTTTTAATAACACCTACCAACATTCAAGTGTTGACAAAGAATAATGCATGAAGCTACAATAAAAGTTTTTCTTTTTTAAATGGTAAAACAAAGTAGCTTACATTATTTATTTAAAAAAGTAACTAAAGTATTCTACAAATAATACATCTGATTATGTAACCCGCGTTACTTGTAATGCATTACCCCAACACTGTGTAGCAATATATATACTATTTTACTATTTCTCATATCTCAACTTCTTGATTGCTTGTATCGTTGCAAAAAATAAAAAATATTATAATTACATTAATGATTTTATAATGATGTTCTGTAAAGCTGCTGAAAGTATAATGTGAAAAGCACTGTTGTACATTTTGGATGGATGGATTAAATGACAGACAGACAGACAGAACGATAGAATGATAGATCGATAGATCGAAAGATAGAGATACACAACCCCTTTGATTCTCTGTCAGGCCTTGCTAGAATCTCTTCTCTATGAATAAAGCACTTGACACGATATCTCTAAAAGGCCACAGCTAAGTTTTAAATAAATAACATTGGATGCTCTTGGCGAGAGCCTGTGAAATGGCTACAGGTTTGAGTTTATAAAGCTTGCAGCTGTTTATAATAAGCTGTGAATTGGCTTGAATATGTAGTCCTCATTCATGCACTTACAGCTCAATTGGCCTCCTGGTGTGGACCGGTCAGGCTTCCACACAAAGCATTTATGACTAAACAACATTTGTGAACAAAGACCCTAAAGCTTGTGTGTGGGTTGTGAGATTGGCCGTCCAACAGCGTCTACTGTGTGTGCACATCTGTTCTGTGTAAGCCTATGAAAGTGTGTGTGTGCAAAGGAAAGGTAGACAAGGGAAAAATAGGCTATTAAACAGCTTAGAGAGTGTGAGAGAGTTTGGAGTATGGTGGCAGTGTTTTACTCAAACTGGCAGGTGTAGGTGTAACAGGTGGCACGAGGAGAGGTGCTGCCAACCTTCACTCTCATCTTTTGCTTAGCCTATTGTCCCTGGCATATTAATTGCCAACATTATGCTTCTGCCGGCTTCAGTTTGGCAATTTTGACCAATCCAGTATGCCAGCAGCCTGAAAAATTACTATAGGTGTTGTCTCTTTCACAGAAATGCCATTGGCAGGGACGATGATAGGATTGCTCCGGTCCTGATGTGGAAATGAAAAAACAGAAGCGCTAGGGGTATATATGGGAGAATAGAGGACAACAGCTGGGTTTTGAAAGCAAAAAAAGCAGAGAAAGTTTTTCAAAATAAAATATATAACTCTTTCAAGATAGACTTTAAATGAGCTCAAAAGTTGCATGATGGTAAATGACCATTAAAATGTTTTGGGTCGGTAAGATTATTTTAAAAATGTGTTTTGAAAGAGGCTCACAAAGGCTGCATTCATTTCATTGAAAATACTGGGAAAAACTGTAATATTGTGAATATTATTGTCATGTTATTATAATTTAGAATGACTTTCTAATTTAATATATTTTGAAATGTAATTTATTCCTGTGATCAAAGCTGAATTTTCAGCATTAGTATTCAGCCTCACATGATCCTTCAGAAATAATTCCAATATGATGATTTGATGCTCAAGAAACATTTATTATTATTATCCATGTTGAAAACAGTTGTGCTACACGGAAATGTATAAGAATTCTTCAATGAACAGAAAGTTCAAAAGAACAGCATTTATTTGAAACCAAAACCTTTTAAAATGATAAATCTCTTACTTTCACTTCTGATCATTCAGAGTGCTTGATGAATAAATTTCTTTCTTAATTTCTTCCTTGAAATAAATAAATAAAATCTTACTGAACCCAAACTTTAGAATGGTAGTGTGTTTTAGTAGAAGCTACACATAACTGCCTCCAAAGTCAATTTTAACATTTTGAATAGAATGCATCCAATCAAAGTTTGTAACGCTGTGATTCGCAGGTTTGGTTAATGGCTCTGAACTCTTTATTGAAGAAAAATTATTGTAAAAAACACTCTATGAGAGTTATTAAAAGAGAAAGAGAGAGAAAGAGTATCCTTGCTTTGGAAGCTTTAGCAATCGCCTAATTTCCACTTCACTACCACACCTCCCACAGATGTGTGAGCGCTAGACACCACGAGGTGACAACAGGATAAAAACAACCACTAATTAATGAAAAGGTAGAATCTCACGTAAAAAAAAAGAGATGGAGAAGGACAGCAACCATTTTAAACAAACTGAAGAAATAAGTATTATATACGTTGTATTGCTCTATATTGAATTACTAAGGACAGCTTCTAAGCCTTCAACTGATGCCATGTTGCAGCATGACAGCATGAGTCTTCACACTGAACTGTCAATGCTCACTTCTGCATGTCAAGTGACAGTAAAGACATCCATAATGTTACAAAGTATTTATATTTCAAATAAATGCAGTTCTTTTGACCTTTCTCCTTATGAACAATTCATGGAAAAGGTGTTACCGTTCCTACAAAAAACACTGATAATAATAAGAATAATGCTGCCTTCACATGCAATCAGAATTATTGAAAATACCAGTTTTCTAGACAGAACTTGGACATGGATGCCCTCTCAAGTAATAACTGGGAATCTTAGAGAGCTTTCTGAGAGGGTAGTCTCATAAACTTTAAACATGGCGATGGGAGAACGATTGCTTCAGTGACTGGTATTATTTCTTCGTTTTTTCCACAACAGTTACATCACATTGTCTTGTCATTAAATTTGTGTATATTTACAGTACATATAAATAACCATTTGAAGCATATTGCATGTTTTATACACAGTGAAATTATAATTTGTTTAAATGAATGTAGATTGGTGAATGTTTGTATATAGCTGTCAATAAATGGGATGCTACATTTTATTCAAAATTAAACATCTTCAACATAGCTTGGGTTTAATAAGATTTCCCCAAGAAATAGGCAAGAATAAACATGAAGTTCTTTCAGACAACAAAGCACTTTAATGCGAGAAGCTCGTAATCGCAATTTCAGAAGAGGGACGAATTTCCGATAGCACGTGACGTCAGCATAACAAGCACCACATCATCATATTAGAATGATTTTTGAAGTATAATGTGACACTGAAGACTGGAGTAATGATGCTGAAAATTCAGATTTGCCATCTCAGGAATAAATAACATATTACAAATATATTAAAACAGTCATTTTGAAATTGTAATAACATTTCACAGTGTTAGTAAAGTAATAAATAAAGTTAATAAATAAAGTAAAAGATCCTTCACAGAAAATCTTCCCGACCCAAAACTTTTGAACATTGGTGTATATTATACTGTGGGTTAGAAACAAAATATTATTTATAATAGTAGGCCAGGGAGCAGAGACATCAGAAGCTGGCTTAATGTAACAGCTCAAAATTATTTAAAAACATCAAACAAAATTGCAAACAAAATTATTTTATTTTAGGAAAAGAGACATAGTGGCTGGAGTATTTCTGCAGCATATCGGAAATAGAAAAGTGCTGTCACTTTATTCATCATACTGTGAGTGATCTAGTTTTATCAAGTCACAACATGCCACATATAAAGGCATCTAAAGGCACCAATCAGAAAAAAAAAAATCTCTATGATATTCACATAACATGCACGTCTTTAGAACTCAAAACTTGGCCTACTTGACTCTCACACTCATTTTCAATTATTCTAGTAATATGAGGTGAGATTTAATCACAATTATCGTCCGTTGAGGGGTTATGTGATCACATACCATGTCCACAGTGCGGTACCTGGTGTGGTAGAACCTGTTCTCGTTCACGGGCCTACAGCCCTAAGCGGCCATACCATAAGACTTGTCCTAATAAAAGCATGTACCACAGCTCCCATTGGCTCTGCGGGCCACGGACTGCACGCATATTACATAGGGAATTATAGGCCGCTATCCCAGCACACCCTATGGCAGAGTGAAGCTCCTCAGCAAATAGAAGTCATGTCTATTTTAAGCTCAGGCACTTTAACCTACTTATCCAGCCTCACGCTCTGCACAGCCAGCATTTATCCCTGATCTCTCCTCTCCCCGTTCCTTCTCGCTCCGCAATAACTCATTATGACAATAAGAAACGCACTTAGCGGAACCAGGGAGCGAGGATGAGAAAAAAACAAGAAAAACCTAACATGAACTTAGTCAGACTTGGCATTAATCAAACGGTTGAAACTCTCCGAGGCGTATAGTTCCCTCATCTAAGCCCTGAGACCTTCGAGACTAAGCCTTGATCTGCTGTTTGGATGCGTGTCAACCGCTCCACCTGATTCACGCCCACGTCAGGAGAGACCGAGTGCAAGTTTAGCATATGCTAACGCTATCCTTCAAGTTCCCTGGACACTTGTTATCTTTGAAATGGTTGGGAGAGAAACAGAGTTGTGGGACTCTTTGTCGGGGCGACGGCGCATGATGTGAGCCTAAAGCCCAAAACAGCGTGCTGATCAATCACCAAGATCCAAACCCACCAGGAGCTTCCCAAAACAGGATGGCCCAAGAGCTTGCTTGGGTGTTGCTAAAGCTTTTAGAACTGCATGGACCCTTTTCACATTTCCAGGGTTTTCAGAAGCTCAGAAGTAGTGGGGTAAACTTCTATAGTGGGAAGCGGAAACTACAACAAATACTTTTGCATTCCCATTTGGCCAAATGGCAAAAGAAAAAATACACAATGGAATTTCTATGACTTTCCAAAATAGAGAAAAGGTTTCACACTGTACGTTCTTAAACCCTGGGTTAATGTTATTATTTGCATTTTTGCGGTGTCAGTGTCACTGATTGGACAAATGGCCAAACGATATGTCAACAAATCAACTAACACATAATGCAATAGCATTGCACATCCTCATATTATGTATGACTGACTGCACTGTCAAGTTTATACTGAATGGCCTTTTCGGACAATAAAATTAAGAGTGAAATGGTTTTCAATTATTCTGTTTTCGGTCACCATTTGACATTTTTCCCCTCAAAAAAAGGAACCACTCTTTCTACAATGCGCTGCATTTACATGAATGTACAAAGCATGTAAATATGATGCACACGACTGGCTGTTTGTCTAGCTGTAACATTCTAACATCGCATTGTTTCACACTGTACACGATTGGCGTGGCAAAAGCAGTGCTAACCCTTGCCTCGGAAGCAGGGTTTCAAAACCCCGGGTGCTAACCCCGCCTTTAAATTACAAGATTTAAGAGTGAAATGTTCCTTTACCTGCAGTTAAAACTGGGGTTTAGAACAAAAATAACCTGGTGTTAAGCACAGTGTGAAAAGCCTGTAGTGTTAAAAAAAAAATGTTGCTAGAATTACAGTGTATTTGTGTAAATGCATCATCACAGTCTGTGAACAGGGTCAATTATACGAAGATTTTCAGCAGAATAAACTGGTTCACATGCTGCAATTGGGAATTAAATGAACATGCAAGAAGGGACAGTTCGCTTAACAAAATTGAGCTGGTGTGTGTATCGCCCAGGAGAGCAGCTATGCTTATTACTGTGTGAGGAATTGCATCACCTCAGCTGAGACTTACACTAGGCCGTGTCCTAATGAGAAAGCGTCTTAGCAATCGGGCCAGTGTCATGGCAGAGACTGAGCATTTCACTGTGAGATACTGCACACTTTACCTCTCCTGTTGCAAACTCTCGATACTTCATTTCATTCATCTATTTGGGGGCGGTGTATAATGGATACAAATATGGGCTGGTAATCCAATGGTTGAGGGTTCAAATCCTGTAGTAATTAATTAGTGGTCATATTCATTAATATATTTTTCAAGATGTCTAATACTATACTGATGAAACATGCTTTTGGAGGAACTACCTATCCTGGCAGCAAAAGACAACGGAAGTGTTTTAGTTCTGCGTAAATCAAGAATTGGAATCAATTAAATGGACAAAGAACTTCTGGAGAATTAGTACAATTACATTCTTTAAGTATGAATACATTAGTCAAGTTGGTATCTTAATGTGATCTACGATGTTAGCCATTCCAGCGTTTCGTCACATGTTCCATTTACAGTCATGATGACTTCTCCCTTGTGGCTTCATGGGATAGTAGTCCATGCCATACACACTTGGCTTTCCAACTCACTGTTTTTTGAATACTGTCTATTCGGACATAGTGCTCATTTCTTGCACTGCTGCTCATATACTATATAACAGGGAAGTTTCAAATGCAGGGTATGTGTCGTTTATTATCGTACTAAAGCTAAAACTAAAACTACAAAAAGATTTTGTTAATTGAAATAAAATATCAATATTCAATGAAAGCTTATAATAGATGAAACTGAGCTAAAACTGAAATATAAATAAATTGAACCTAAAGAGTATTGGCAGTAATAATGACAATAATGACAAAAGCACATAATAGAATTACTAAAAAATGTAACAAAAAATAAAACAAATATATAAAATAAAATAACAGCTAATTCATAATATTAATAAAAAACTATAATAATATATAAATCATAAAATAAGTGTCTTCTGTGTAAAATAAGTCCTGTTTTCTTTATTTAGAAATAATTAATTAATTCAGCAGGACAATAATTCGAGAAAGAAGACCGATTACTTGTCAGTATAGGAATAACTGCAATAAAGATGACTAATTACAATTCATTATACAAATAATACAATGACGGTTCAAATTTAAATGGGGAAGATTCTTTCTAATAATGTACATCAAAGGGAGATGTCCACATTTTAATTTTAAATTTCTTACACGTAAAGTTCATTAAAAATAACTAGCACATCTAAGGCCTAAAACTTGGAATAGAGTTTATATGTTAAATGGTTTGAGCTGAATTAATTGCATAAAATTGCAAAGAAATGGAAAAATATTATTTTTTGCAGAACATCAATACAGCTCTGCCTTGAAAACACTGTAAAAACTGTTTCAACAGACTTCGCTGTTTCAGAGTGACATTATCTGACCTTTAGAGCCGTTTTACATTTTTTAAAAACCGTACAGCAAAAAGAAACAGATTTTTGCAATTCAAATAGCTCTGCATGCCTTGTTTCACACTACTTGCAAAAGAACAAAGCATAGACAATGTGAGATATACAAGACCTTATGAAAACCACGTATCTACCACCAACAGCCTTCGAAATCACCATGGCTGATGGGACCTTTCATATTACACCACGTGGAGCGGATAACCTGCAGACATAATGTTTATCTCCATAATATAAGTATTTATCTGCGCTTGACTGTCTGTATACAGAGGTGGCGAGATCGGTCAACACGCCTGAGGCAGATTACAATGCAATAGAGATTCCCTGATAGCGAGAGAATGACCTCCGTCCTTCATCCAACCAGACCGTGAGCATCTTAGTATGCAGGGCAGGTAGGCCTACTTGTTCAGAATGGGCGTATGTCTGTGCTGAAGGGGGTAATAACACCGGATCTTAGCGTGTGCCGTCATGGGTCTGTTTCTGCGCTTGAGTGCCTCTAGTTTAATCCTGTGTGACGATGAATCAGTTGCACGGGAAAACTGACAGGTGACAAATTGTTGTGGCCTAAAGAAGCCAGCATCTTCTCTGTGCCAACTACTCCCATGATCCATCAGTGAGCCACTGATCAGCACAGCGTTATGCATACTATGAGGCTGGCATGATAACCATAGGAAGTACTTAAGCTTGCAGTCACTGCAAATAAGAAAAGAGGCATCGAAGTAAATAAAAGCTCTGTTTTAAATAAAACGGACCTCTAACCTTGGTAAATAGCAGCGTTTCACTCTCTGGAAAAGACAGCAGGGGATAATCAGGATCAGTGGGTGATAGCAGCTATACTAAAGATGGCCAGTAATGTCAGAAGCTTATGCCACTTTCCATCCTCCCTCTCCTCTCGATTAAATGGGAAGGTTAATCCATCCATGTATCTCTCTCTTATTTGCTGTTAACCATTTTATCTTCTTGCCCACTTCCTCTCTGTATAGTCCTGTCGACGTGGGCTAGAGTTCCCATGATAGCTTAATTAAAACATAGTATCTTGATACCCCTCATTTTGTTTGGATGGGTCGTTTCTGATGTTCTCATGTTGTTTTTATTCTTGACAGTTTAGACACATGATAACGTTTACATATAGGACAGATTCAATTGATCAAAAGTGACTATTGAAGATATTGATACGGATGGGCTGTTATTGCTGGGGATGTTTTAGTGTTGTATTAATTCTTGACAGTTTACACACACACAAAATAATTACTAATATTATGGTAACACATATTTATTATTAATATTATGGTTTGATAACATTAGTTGACATGAACTATCAATTAAAAATACCCGTAAAACATTTAATTGATCTTTATTAAAAGTTCATGTTAATTTCAACATTTATTAATACATTGTTAAAAAAGTTGAATCTGTTAATATTATTTAATGGACCTGAGTTAAAAATGAACATTTTGTATTTTTATTAACTAACATTAACACAGATTAAACCTCCTGAGACCCGAGAGTTTGCCTGCTGTGCATTTTATAATTGTTCTTGCTATTTGGGATAAGTAGGACCTAATAAGTATAATAACTAAAATTTGTTTTTGTACAGGAACTAGTTTTTGCATTAAATTATGTCCTCATGCAAGGACAGTAGGTCTATCTTAATAAAGACTCTCTTGTTTCTGTAACGGTCACCAGCTGGAGTGCCCTCGAGAGCCACCAGAGGGCACTCCACATCAGACTATTATCACTCCCTCACAAACTACATTTCCCAGAACGCACTGCCAGGACTCATCACTGATTGCATTCACCTGTGTCTCATTACCCTGTTAGTCTCAGACTATTTATACCATGTTCACTCTTTCGCTCACAGCGAAGTTTTGTATGTTGTTGCACTGCATTTCTGAGCGTTTTCCCTGGTTTCATGTCTCTTGGATTTCTTGCCTGTTCCGTGGATTACTCTTTTGCCTCTGTCCCCTGCCTGTTTTGTTTGTTTGTTTGTTTGTTTGGACTGCCTACCTGTGTTTTGACCGATTGCCTGTATATTGGATTTCGTGTCTGGATTGCCCCTTAATTAAAGCTGCATTTGGATCTCAACCTTCATGTCTTGGAGCAGTTTGTAAAAATTATTGATAGTTCATTCTTTAACAAACATATTGCAAAAATATAAAAAAAGTATTACTATTACACAAGTACCAATTGTTTTTATTATTATTAGTAGTAGTAGTAGTAGTAACAACTAATAACAACTTTAATAACAATAACAACTATAATAATATAGTACATCTTTCAGAAATTATATTATATTCTTCACTAACTTCACTAACACAATTTTCGTTGTTACAGGAAACTGAAGGAAGGGAACTTTGTACAGCTTAAACAATTAATTTGAATACAAGTTAGGTCTGCAATAAAATAATAAGCAATACAATAATAAGCAACACAATGGCATTTTGTGGCATTCAGGGGATTGTGTTCCTTACCACAACAACAACAACAAAAAAAACTAGCATCATGTCAAGAAGCATGACACTTAGGTTGGGTTTTCACTCGTGGTTCCTCCTTCAGGTTCTGTGATGTTTGAACCATTCAAACCAGTATATCAAGCGACATGCACACAAAGCGGAACACATCACATCACACATCGCATGCCTTTGCTCTCTTCTGGACCCTCTAACACTGATTCACAAGTCCCTCACACTACAGTCTCTCAACAAAACGCCAAAACAACCCTTTAACAAGTTCCTAAGGGATTATAGTTGAAATTCAGTTTCCATCATGGCTGACTGTCCTCTAGTTCAAAACTACAAAGCCCAAGTGCAGGCTTGATCTGTAATACTGAGAAGCTAGCAGAGTCTTGGGAGGGCAGAGAGCTCTGATCAACACAAGATGAACGTGTTTAGACCGCTAGATATCTGTCAGAGCGGCAGCTGTACTTCCGAGGGCCTTAGTCAGGACGTTTCCATCAGAGGTTTACTAAGGAAGCCTCGCATTTCTGACTTCTTTTCTCCTAATTGTGAGATATAAATTTGCAAATGCGAATTATAAAGTCCAATTGTGAGGCAGCATTCTAACACCGTATTTTCCCTGACCTGACATTTTCCGACAGTGTGGTCATTTAAACGGCACACACATAGCTCTGCTTACTTGAGGTGCACAGAATACTTGATTAACAATAGAATTTGAGGTTAGAATTCATGTAGCTATAATAATCGGAACAAGTACACATAAACACTGGGCCTAAATTAGACTTATTTAAGAACTGTGTACAAATATTTCCCTCAAAGTATCACTAAGCTCCTTGCAATGCATTCTGGGGTTGCTGGAGGACAACTGAGATGCCAAATAGATGTTTTTGGCAAAAAGTCTTAGATGCCATTAAAAAAAATTTGATAACTACTTTTTTTTTTTTTTTTTTTGCGTTGCCAAAGTGCACCACAAAAATGCTCCATAGATAGGCAGCACACGATATTTTGGAACAGCTATTTTGTCTGCTGTTTTTGACGGTGTTAAGCTGCTGGAGAGCATTAAAGATGCTGATGGAGATGTGATGACGCATGTAGATCCAGGCTAACGGGTGGAGGCTGTTTGATAATAGTGTTGTTTACTCTGCACTTCCAAATGTCACCAGGCATTCCCGCAAAAAAGCCGACAGCCAGGCAATGACGTCATGATGAGGGACAAAAACTGATAAATGTCGATTAGGAAACATTGACCAACAGCTTTAGGTCTGGCTGACACAGATATGAGGAATCAATTATTCTTCCATTCCTGTCTGTCACTCTTCTGTTCTCTTAGGAAAAGAAACATATTCAGAAATGGCACAGGATATTTGAAAGAAAAGTGAGTTGCAAAACTTATGTCGTGCATTTTAGAAAAGTGTGCTTAATAACTGTAACCATCATAAAATAGGCAAATAGCATAAAATATTAAGGTAACACTTTAATTTACAGTCTTTGCTACATGTAGTTACTATAGAAATAACAATAAATTAGGTTTGACTATAAATTATAACCATAAATTTGGTTTTATTTTAAGGTGCCCTTGGTACAGTATAATTATACAAATAAGTACTGAGTAATATTAATTAACAACATGTTACCATACAGTAAAAAGGGTAAGGGTTTGGTTTAGAGTTAGCTGCCTGTAATTATGTATAATTTACAGTTATTACTATAGGACGTACATGTAAGATGTGCAACAGGGACATATTAAAAAATAAAGTGTTATAGACTTTCTACGTAGTATTTTGGAGAATGTTGGTAACCAAACAGATTTAGTCACCGTTGACTTCCACAAACACACTGAGACATTTCTCAAATTATATTCTTTTATGTTTCACAGAAGAAGTCATACAGGTTTGGAATGGTTTTCAATTTGGAGTAAACCATCCAATGATTGTAGCTTGTGACTGCTAGTACAAAAACTGCAGGTTTAACACCCAGTAAGGCGACCCAGTAACTGCAGAGCTGCTGTGCCCTTTAATAAGACACTTTGCAGGGACACTGTCTCAACAGTTACTGGATTGCAAGTCATTTTGGACCTGGCAAGCGGCAGTTAAATGAAAAACAAATAAAAAGCTATCAGATACATCCATCAAATCTTCAATAACCGACAGCAGCTTTTATGTCTGGGTGGAGAGCGGAACATTTGAGTCATGCGTGAACAGTGGCGGTCGTGGTGGAGAACGGTGTCTGGATCTAAAACCTTTAGATTACACACAGCTCACCCGAAAACACGAAAACCAGCAACACTCTCACACTGTATGACATGACAGACACCCAGTCCAGTCCGGTTCCGATCACACAGTGCAGGTTTTCAGAGAATGCAGCTGTGAGTCCTTTTTTATTTATAGGTGTGAGCTCTGTTATAGAATGCGGTTGTCACTCCCGTGAATAACTGAACTGTGTATGAACGTAACCATATTAAGGAATCAAATTCAGGATTTACACCGTATTCTACTGCTGTGTGAATATGGCCTTTAAGATGTTTTTATATATATACAGTATATATTTTTTTTTCCACTTAAGTCACTAAGGCTGCATTTATTTGATAAAAAAAAAAAATCCAGTAATATTGGGAAATATTTATACAATGTAAAATAAGTGTGTCCTATTTTGATATATTTTATATTATAACTTATTCCTGTGAAATTCCTGTGTCTTCAGTGTCACATGATCCTTCAGAAATAATAATAATAGTGTGCTGATTTGGGGTGCTGAAGAAAACAGATGTGCTAGTTAATATTTGTGGAAACTGTTATATACGTTTGTTTGTTTTTCCGCCAGAATTCTTTGATGAATAGAATGTTCAAAAAACTTTTTTTAAAATAGATTTCTTTTGTAACAATGCACAGTACAAGTCTTTACAGTCACTTTTGATCATTGAAATACATTGTTGCTGAAGTATTATTTCCTTTTTTTTTCAATCAAACCGACCGCAAACTTGAGCTAAGTTTTAAAAAAAAGCATATAATAAAAGGCTCTTCATATGAAAAAGATTGCAGACAATTAAATAGAGCAGACACACTTCTAACTGTAACGTTTATTTTGTTGCAATAGACCGTTGCAATAATGACTTCCATTACGTGTGCATTAAAGTTATCATGATTTCTGACTTTAAAATGTTCGGTAACACTTTATATTACGACCCGCAAACAACTTCGTAAGTAAACCGAAATTACGGTGTACGTTTCTGTAATTATAGTACCTCCATGTAGGTATAAGGGAACAATAGGTTATTTTTTGGGTGATAAAGGGGTACAACCATGCAAATTATTTATAATGTAATTATTTTAAAACTCATAGGTACGTATTCTGTTAATATATTCCAGGCAAAAATTGTACGTCTGTTGTATATAAAAGTTTGATCACATTTCTGGCAAAATATGTTCTTGTGTAATGTAGTTACAGGGTAACTGTGTTTCATGCTTTTTTGTTTTTTGTTGCTGTCAGAACAACTATGCCTTTAAAAAATAAAAATAAAATCTGCTGCACTACAATCATCATCACTATAAAATATCACAACCCCCCCATGATCTGCCTCAAACTTCACCAAAATGTGTTCTCTTCAAATTTACAGTTACTACAGTAATATAATGGCACAAAATGTTTTAGAGTGGAGGATTGTTCGACAACTTAAAATTGAAGATATAGCTTGCTAAGAGCATGTATATATATTCATATCCCCAGTCCCCAGTGGAAGTTAAGAAAAAGAAGATCAAGAAAAGCAAGAAGAAAAAAGCAAGAAAAGCAAATAAAAGGGGGGTGGGGTGGGGTGGGGTATAATGTGTTACTTTGTTGTTTGAGTATACTGTAGAAAAGACAATGTTTTATTAAGATGAAAAAGTGTTTTGAAATTGTTTTGTAAAATAAAAGTCAGAAATTAAATGGGATCCTTTATTGTATATTTACTGCACTTACCCTGTAACTACACAGAACAAGGGGGTAACAAGCGCCACTTTAATTTACAGCCCGCAGGAGTTACACTTACCCTGTCACTACACAGAACAAGGGGGTAACAAGCGCCACTTTAATTTACAGCCCGCAGGAGTTACACTTACCCTGTCACTACACAGAACAAGGGGGTAACAAGCGGCACTTTAATTTACAGCCCGCAGGAGTTACACTTACCCTGTCACTACACAGAACAAGGGGGTAACAAGCGCCACTTTAATTTACAGCCCGCAGGAGTTACACTTACCCTGTAACTACACAGAACAAGGGGGTAACAAGCGCCACTTTAATTTACAGCCCGCAGGAGTTACACTTACCCTGTCACTACACAGCTGAAACGGGTAACAAACACTACTTACTAACAATACGAAACAACACTATTTGCACAGTAATTACAGAGAAAGGTACTCTTATTAAGAAAACAAAACAAACAAATAAAACGTTTTAATTACACATTTGCCCTGACATTCAAGTGTCATTCCAATTCAATGTGACAAGGTAAGTACTAAGTACTACATGGTACGTTCTAAATTAAAATCATAGCAGAAACAAATTTTTGTTGGCTTAACGTTAAGTAGTTTAGTAAGAAAAGCCAATAAATTCATACTGTGCTTACATACAGCCATATATAAATATATATATATATATATATATATATATATATATATATATATATATATATATATATATATATATATATATAGATATAGATATATGTATATATATGTTTAATTTACAACCCAAAATTACCCTGTAACTACATTAAACAAGAACATATTTTGCCAGAAATGTGACGTACAATTTTTGCCTGGAATAAATTAACCTGTTAGTTTTAAAATAATTACATTATAAATAATTTGCTTATATATCTGCTTGTTACCCCTTTATTACCCAAAACTTAACATATTGTTCCCTTATACCTACACGGAGGTACTATAGTTACAGAAACGTACACCGTAATTTCGGTTTACTTACGCAGTTGTTTCCGGGTGGTAATATAAAGTGTTACCAAATGTTCTCTCCTGTACTTTTCCCTCTATTTATTTTAGTATTCCTTTTAGCTCTGCAGTTTTTAGAACTGGCATTGCTTCCACCTTGCCTCCCTGTACCCAATGCTCAATGCCCCTGACTGTGCAGGACTGTGCCTGATGGGCAGCGCTGCTCTCTGCATGTGTGTGTGTGCCTGGCACGCTCTCTTTAGCTGGTGTCAGTGGTTTGTGGCAGCCAGCAGTGTGTGGTCCAGCTCCTGTGTGACTGTAACTGGCCTAGAGCTCTACTCCCTCTGCCCCACATCACTCATTCCTCAGGGCTATTCTCCATCTCCCAGCATCCTCTTCGCTTGCCATGCATATCAATCACTTTAATGGGGTGTGCTTTCCGATGGAAAAAAAAAAAACACTCGGCCAAGCTAAAGTGGGTCAGTATCCTTTCATTGGTGACACTGCTGAGGGGAGGGGAGGAATGAAAAGGGAAAACGATCAAGAGAGATAAATATATAGATAGAAAGATACATAGAGAGAGAGAGATGCACCGGACACGAGTCCTCGAACAGGGGGTCCGAGCAGCTGGTGGGCCTGAAGCGGCCTTTCATGTCCATTAAGTGAAAGGAGGGCACAGGGTCAATATAACAAGCGGCAGCACAAGTCATTAACCTGGATAGCTAAAAGCCACATCACAGATTTAATGCTCAGTGTCTATCCTTTCAGAGTTGACACATATCTACTCAATGTGGACTCAAAACATTAGCTTGCACTAGATAATGAATAAATAATAAATATGATGAACGTGACAAACAAAAGCTAAAGAGCTTAAGCTTTTTACCACTATTCACGCTTATGCACGTCAACCCAATAGTTACTGTATTTTAGCTTGTTTTTTTATTGTAATTTTTAGCCTTTGGTGGTGAAGCAAGAAAATCTTGGCCACAAATAAATTGCCAGCCATGAAATACAATTTTAAACCAGTTTGGTCTAAAATAAACCCATTTTGAAAATAGCATTATCAACATATATATATAAAATATAGGCTATAGCAGCTTTACAAAAAATCATTAGATTTATATGAGTGAAAGGGGTCATGGTGTCACTTGCAGCATCACATATGATAAGAAAAAGAGTTTTGTTCCTCATATTCCTCATATAAGACATTTTCTACATATGTACCACCAAAAGTGAATTTATATAATCAAAATTAAAGTAAAAACAGTGCATTTTGTGAAATATAATGACACTTAAAATAAATTTATTTTAATACATTTTACATGTTTAATGTAATTTAAGTTGAAATGACGTTGAAGTTGATTGTACTTAAAAATGTAAGGCTTTTTTTTCTTCAGTGTATATATATTCGTTTTTACTTGCTAAATGTATCATCATTTTCCACACTTCCCCTGATGCCTCTTTGATAACCACTGCTTTAATGAGATTAAAATTCATAATCACTGAAAAAAAAAAACAACAACAGCACTGCTGTGCATCAATGCTTTATACTATACCTCGGAGAAATCCCAAGCCAGACAAACCCTGACGCATTATTCATACCATAATATATTAAACACCTGGTCCACCATCTGCTTTCGTACACAATAACCACACAATATGGAGGGAAAGATCACCTCAAATGTCACGCCAACAGCGTAAACGGTCACAATGTTACGATACTACCTTAAGTAAATCTTTACAACAAAATAATTAGCCCTTAACAGATTGTTTCTGATCTTTCTTTATCTGTAGCATCTAGCATATGTGGAACAGATGGAATACTGACCTTCTAGACAGCAACCAAACAGTGTTCGACAACAATATTCTGGATGTATGGCATCATATGTTCTAGCTACTTGACTGCATGAGACGAATTTCACAGAGGTCTCGGATAGCTAGGCCCCGTCTTAAAGTCGCTGAGGTGTGAAGTGTGGTGTCGAAGGGTAAAGATAGCACTCACCGGTTCTTTAGCTTTCTGCGCTAACACTGCAAAGGTGGACAGCTTGCTGCACAGACATTTGGAGTGGGAGACTGCCGGCGATGGGAGCGTTTGGCAGCTCTCTGCGTCCCAGTTTTCTTCGCCAGCCTCTCTGTTGATAGGGTATAGCAACAACACACACAAACACACACAGGAAAAAAGAAAATGAATTAATTGGGTCACTCCATGAGTGAGAACATAGTGAATAGCCATAGTGAATAGCACAGTACCATGAGAAATAGTCGATGACAACTGCACTCCAAATGCTCTCAGCCACAACGGCCCTCAAGTCCACCAGTCTTGCTTTTATAATAGGCCGTCCTATTCATCTAGTCTTTCTGTAAATATATACTTGTCATACACACTTTCAGGGTCTCTTCGCTGTCGTGCCTAAACCTTCCATCATTCACTTACTCAGTGTTCTCAAAATGTCTATCAGAAGCACTCAAATTCTCATCAGTTACCTTTTACACTGCCAGCATTTTAACTGTAATTATAATCATGTGATTGTTAAAAGTCCTACTTTCATCTACTTCTTTCATTCATCATTGAACAATCGATTTAACAGTGCACATATAGACCATAGTTCAGAGTCAGTACGTTTTTTTTTTTTTTTTTAACTTTTAATCATAGTCAGATTGTGTGTAAGGCTGGGCAAGCAAGGCAAGACCACACACACACACGCGCGCGCACGCACGCACGCACGCACGCACGCACACACACACACCTAACATGCTGCAAATGTGATGATGGGAACTTAAGGTTCTCTCACATATGCACATGTGAAATTCATGATTGTTTGTCTTTTTGTCTTTTTAAACAATAGAGGGAAATGAAGGGGGGATTGTGTTTCAGAGCATTTGTTAAACGCAAACTGTAAATCTTCATGTTGATCCTCAGATTAATCTCACTGCTGAGGCCAGATGGTCGGACTAAGAGGAACTTCTAATTATGGATTCAGCCAATAGTGTACAACAAAAAGCGCAACTGAATAAATATGTGTGACATTCTGTTACCACAACTTAAAATTCAAGTTCACAGCCAAGTCAAATAAGTCCAGTTAAATGAGACTGTACATAACCTGTCAAGTGTTTGGTCATTTTTCCAGGATTAATGGTGGTACAATAAACAAGGGAATTTCATCTCCAAGCAATGATTTGTAATGTATTTTAGTATTTTATGTTTTTCATTTCACAAAGGTCTCTCTTTTGTAGTTGAACCCTTTTGAGACATTCGAAGACTGACTGGTTCATATAGCCTTATTGGCCGAGCTATAAAATAATAATATTTATGGTTGGACAAACATGAAAGTAAATGAACTTACTGAACAAATACATTGAGTTCAGAAGATCTGTCAACTGAGAAAATGTAACATGGTGCTAACCTGTGTTAGTTGCTTTTAAAAGTAATGCGCTACTCTCTAAAAAAGTAACTCGTTGATTTACTTAATTACTGTTTTATGGATGTAATGTGGCCTGTTTGTTTGTTTTTTAATAATGAAAAAAAAACTATTTTTAGCAATTGTAAAGGCCTTTGCACAAAAAAAGTGAAATGAATAAGCCTTGGAGGAAATTCACGCCTGTACAGTAGAGGGCGCTACTCAAACTAACCAAACACAAATGTGATGTTTATCTTAAGTCATTTTTGTTTATCCATATGATTGAATTAGATCATCAAATGTACGTAGTAAAGACATTTGTTAATAAAGTGAGATTAAATACATAAAGTACATAAAGAATACATATTTGAAAAAGTAACTTTTAAGCTACTTTTAAGTTACTTGCAAAAAGTAATCTACTTGTAATGCATTACCCCCAACATTGGTGCTAACAGTGCGAAAACAGTTTTGCATTCTTAGGGAACATTGAGGAATGCAATACAACATTCAATAATGCACTGCAAGTCAGTTTGGTATAGTGCCAAATGCAGGAAAAGTAGAAGAGATCGTATAATATTAGAATCCTTTTATTTTAATACTGGCACTTTAATTTTGTGGACTAAAAACAAACAAACAAACAGGTGTATTAAATGCACATCTCAAATTACGAGTCTATAAGCCCGGAAAGTCTACTCATTCAGCAAAATAGAGATAAAATCCACCAACAATGTATAATTAAAGAATAAATAAATTAGGACAGGGATTCCCAAGATTAATTAAAAAGGGGGCTATACAAATAAATACACCTTCCTATAATTATTCATGACTACCGGTATATTCATTAACATTTTACGTTCCCTCAAGGTCAAGGTTGTTTAATCAAACGTTTTGGGGCAAATTCACTAAACATTTGAGTCACTTTTGTGTGCAGTATTTCAGTGCAAGACTCCGTATTCTCTAACCAGTCACAATCCAGCTTCAGTCAATTACATTTTGTTTTCAGTACCAACATGAATTCCATGTAAATTTGGCTTGTTATAGATTGAGCCATATTCACAAATGTCTCTTAAATTGCTTGGCACAATTAACGCTGCAATTTTACCGCCTGTAGAAAATTGTTTAAAAGATACATTTGTGTAAAATGTTTTAAGCCATCATGCCAGCAGTGATTCATCAAATGATGATCAAATGATAGCAGGGCACATTATAATCAGGTATTTATCCAGACTCGTGGTGTAGATTACAGTTGCAATATTTTAAAGAGTGGATTCAGGCGTGCTGGACAGGTCCAGTAAAGTACGCCAGATCACAGTAGTCTGCAGCATCCTTCATAGTCTCGCTTAGCCAGAATTCAGACTGACGGACTCCATAGCAGCTTTCATTGACCAAGGACAGCCTATAACATTAAAAGCAACCAATCACAGTTTGTTTTGTTCAGCGTCATGTTTAGGAGAGTGGAAATGTAAAGACAATGTCCCTGCAATAACAGATCGGTGTGTAAAACTCTTGGATGCCTTTTAAAGTCTATGCTCTCTCTCTCACACACACACACACACACGCACGCACGCACGCACGCACGCACGCACGCACGCACGCACGCACGCACGCACGCACGCACGCACGCACGCACGCACACACACACACACACACTCATAAACATGCAACATTAATTTCTTTAACACATATGCTCCCACAGCAAGCACTTCATAAATAAAAACCCATCTAATGCAATGCAAGTGCAATCTTTCTCTAGCCTTGATCTGCAGATTGACACTGTAGAGGCAAGCTGATCTGAGGCGAATTCCTAGTCAAAGCCTCTGACGCCAACAGAAACAAAGATGAGTCGACAGACGTGAATGGAATTCTGGGTATTTCTGGTTTGGCTAGGATCAAGCACAGAGCATCAGGTGCAAACCTCCCGGGGATATTAATCAACAGCAGGTGAGCAGGAGCATGTGAGATAAGAGATAGAGGGGATGGTGAAACATCATCTAAAACATTGTTTGGCAGGCGAGACAGATACTTAGATCAAAATACATCCAATTACTGAACTCTCGGAATGAGACAGGTACGCTCTCCAGACAACATAATTTACAGTCTTTTGGGATATTATCTATCTTTTATAAAATATTATACCTACTGAAAAGCTGTTGTGTTTGGGATGGTGGGTACCAGTAGTGGTTGATCGAGGGCGGATGCTGATATTTTAGAAAGCAGGGTGGCCGATATTTAACCAATGAAGACGAGGAATAGGATCGCTGTTCTGAATAAAAGGGCATGATAAATGCATACATATAAATGTAATGTAAAAAAATATATATATATATTATTAATATAATAATATTTGATTATTATTATTATTAGTTTAATAATAGTTATTATTAAATATAGTTATTAGCTAAATATAGTTATAATTATAAATAAATAATATATTTAAACTTTCATCAACATCAATGCACCACAACTTGATCATGCCGGCACCAAACCAAATTTCAGCAGGACTAATACCAGAAAAAACACTCTTTCGCGGAACACAATGTACACCACCTCTTTACACTAGCTATTAGCCAGAATAGTAAACAAACTCTCTGAAGGTTTTTCTGTCATGCAATTATCAATAGACATTGTCCCTCTCACACTGTTGCCCTGTCCTGCACATAAAATCAAATATGCATGCTAAAAGCAAGGGCAAGCAGGACAACATATGGAGAATGAAATGCCACAGCAGTCATTTTTCACCCTTTGGTATATGAGTGTGGCTCCATTATTTAATTAGCACATGCTGTGATAGGTTTAATGAACCAGCAGCACGCTCCCTTCCCCATCAATGGCCCAGCCCGTGATTGTGCTTAGGCCTCTGATTAAATGACCATATCTGCCATGACAGTAGTCTGGGGGGATCAGATTACAGAACAGACCAAATTGACTTTGTCCCCTTTTGTTTTTAATATCCACAAGATGAGCTCCCTCAAACCACAGGATGAAAACACGAGATAAACGTCGGCAATAGAGAGAAAGCTGTGGCGGATTAAAGGAGCCATCGTCTTGACAAAGGGCGGTGTTTAGTTGGACTCGTGTCTACCAAGAAGACTGAAAATAAGCCTTAAACAAACAAATTGAACATTGATTCTAACAGCTAATCCGTGTGAGGAACAGTTTTATTTTGGGAAGGCAATTAATTGTAATCTGGTTATAGGCACCTGTGTTATGAGCTAAATATGCACTATATGATTATAGGATAATTAAAAACAAGAAAGTGATGTAAAGGGAGGAAGAGAGAGAGATACAAATTATTAAGGAGAGGATATATTACATGACAAGATGAATCAATCTGGCATATCCTTTTCAATGTACAACAGTATATTTATTAATATAATAATATTTCGATATTATTATATTAGTTTAATTATAGTTTTTATTAAATATAGTTATTAGCTAAATATAGTTATTATTATAAATAAATAATATATTTAAACTTTAGCATTAACCTCATCATATGCACCACAACTTGTAGCATGCCGGCACCAAACCAAATTTCAGCAGGGACTAATACCAGAAAAAACTCTCTTTCGCGGAACAAATGTACACCACCTCTTTACACTAGCTATTAGTAAAACAAACTCTCTGAAGGTTTTTTGTCATTGCAATTAATCAATAGGACATTTGTCCCTCTTTCACACTGTTGCCCTGTCACTGCACATAAAAGCCAATATGCATGCTAAAAGCAAGGGCCAAGCAGGTCAAACATATGGAGAATTGAAATGCCACAGAGTCATTTTTCATCCTTTGGTATATGAGTGTGGCTCATTATTCTAATTAGCACTATGCTGTGATAGGTTTAAAAGAACCGCTGCACGCTCCTTTCCCCATCGATGGCCTCCAAGCCCGTGATGTGCTTAGGCCTCTGAATTAAATGACCATATTTCCATGACAGTGTCTGGGGGGGATAAGATTACAGAACTGACCAAAATTGACTTTGTCCCCTTCTTGTTTTTTAATATCCACAAGATGAGCTCCCTCTAACCTCAAGGTTGAAAATCACGAGATACACGTCGGCAATAGAGAGGAAAGCTGTGGGCGGATTAAGGAGCCAGCGTCTTGAACAATGGGTGGTGTTTAGTTGGACTTCGTGTTCTACAAGAAGACTGAAATTAAGCCTTAAACAAACAATTGACATTGATTCTAACAGTAATCGTGTGAGGAACAGTTTTATTTTGGGAAGGCAATTAATTGTAATCTGGTATAGGCACCTGCGTTATGAGCTAAATATGCACTATATGATTTTAGGATATTTAAAAACAAGTAAGTGATGGAAAGGGAGGAAGAGAGAGAGATACAACTTTTTAAGGAGAGAAGAGGATATAATACATGTCAAGATGAATCAATCTGGCATATCCTTTTCAATGTACAACAGAGAATTTCCTGGGACATTTCATACATACAAGGCCATTCATAAACGACATGGATTAAGTGAGCGATACCCTTTAGGGAAGCTCAGAAAAATCTAAGGGGGAAAAAAAATGAGGAATGCACTGTGGGATGATGACAAGCCATTGGAGGAAGGTGATGCTCTGGGCAATGTTCTGCTGGGAAAACTCTGGGTCCAGCCATTCCTGGGACGTAAATTTGACTCATGCTACCTATACATTGTTGCATAACCAGGTACACCCCTCAATGGACAAGTAGTGCTCTGGTGGATAATAGGTCTATTAGCAGGATAATGCCCCTGCATACACTGCATCACATTTGTCAGGAATGGTTTGAGGAGCATGATGAAGTGTGCATGGTGTTGCCCGGCCTCCAAATTACCCAGATCTCAATCCAAATGAGTTCATGCGGCTGACATTGCAACCAATCAAGTTGGAGGTTCTGCTGCTAATATCTGGTGCTAGGATTACCCACAGGACACCTTCAGGGGTCTTATTAATCCATGCCTCACACGAAAGACCAAAAACATAGTAGGGCGGCGTCATATGTTTTGGCTCATTTGGTTGTGTTTTAGATATTTTATTTAGATCTATATATATATTTATATATATATATATATAGATATATATATATTTATTCAGTTCATGAAACTGTTACTAACCACTGATGGTTCATTCTACGTAACGCCGTGGCATTAGCCAATCAGTCGTACTTCCTAATCCACGTGGAAATATATTTGTTACCCTTGCTTCTGCCACCTGTAGAGATCTGCTAAGGGGGTTATTATATATCCTTGCATCAGTATAGCTCTGTGGCCTGATATTCGTGAAACAAAAAACAGCACAACGTTACATCAATTTTATCTGACAGTTCAATAAACAATAACTTACTACCGAGTAACTTATAATTAAATACATCATTGCCAGTTTCTTTGTCTGTTTTTGCTCCACATATAAAAGGAACAAAGCTGTGCGAAAGCTTTTGCCACCTCTGTGTTTTCTATAATGGCCGTTTACCATACCTGCAGGTGAACACTTACAGGACTCATTCATTAAGACAGTGGCTGCGTTCGAAATCGCATACTCTGATTAGGTACTTTGAATAAGTACGCAAGCACTTGCTTTTCCACCACTAAAGAAAGTATGTTTATATAGAATTAATGTATATATATATATATATATATATTCACTGAAATACTGATTATGTATTTTGCAGTACTTTTTTGAGGGAATTACCATGAATCAGCCAATCAGGGTAAAACCTACTGTCACATGGAATTTAGAAAACCTTACAATGACACAAACACTCAAAATGTTCTTGATATGTTTTTGAAGATTTTTAGGTGTTTCCTCTTGAGAGTACCACGGTCTGCAATCAAAAGTCAGGGATTTCTCATTAAATTCTTCCTAGATCAAAGTATCTGGACTATGCTGTCCACATTGGTTTAATAGCTACTCACACTGAATGTCAAACAAATTCTAATTTGCCCAAGGAATTTTTGGAGAAATTCCTGAGGCAACAAACTGAAGCATTGACAGTGTTTTTACACAATCTTCCCACAAAGGATCAATTCCTTGACCGCAGAAGCACAAACTTACACAAACAAACGTCATATTGTCAGAAGGCATGGAAAGTGCATGTCATTGGCCTCTAACCATTGCTTTCCTGACGATAATTGTTAAGCTTCTTTAGAGAGATTAGCTTTCCTCCTGGTGCACTGATGGGAATGATTCCAAGCAGGTTAACAATGCGTGTGACTAGCGGCCCTGCACAACTGGTGTCCCAGCTTCATGAAACAGCATCCAAAGAGTATATTCTCATGATGTTGAATCACGTTAGGGTGTTAAAAAGACATTTCTCCTTCATAATCTGATCATATAACCCATCGAACGCAAACGAGGATGAAGCCGGCTAAACCAGAGCGAGAAACTTCACAACAGTCAACTAGAGCAATTCTGTGCACACACAACTATAGAAACCACAGCAGACACAAATTCACATTTTTGGCCTGCTATATCTCATGTTTTATAAGGAGATTAAGATCTTCAAATGTTCCTTATATTTAATTCACTAATGCATTGATACAAATACTCACATGGAAGATTTATTTGGGGGAAGTGGGTTTTACATGATTAAAAACAACCCATTTGAGGGATGATCTTTGACTTCTGCCTCTCTCTCCTACAAAAGCTTTGACATACAAACTATACCTTCTCTAGACTAGTTTTTAACTGTTTGTCAATGGCAAAACATTTAAATATGTATGTACTCACCACAGTGGTGTAGTCTAATTCCACACAGATGCTATATAAGCAGACAGACGATTGCTGAGACTCAATCTGCTTGTGCTTCGATTGACACACTAACACTGTCCCCTGCCCTGGAAGCCACACCCCCAACAAACACACTTGACTTCCGCACACACACATTAAAGCACCGGAGGAGGGACAGGGTTATTTCCGCATCAGGTGTTACGATTTGGATCTAAATGTAGAACGCTGAATCTTCAGTGGCTCATTTTAATGTCACACAAGCATACTTACCCATTGAAGAACAGCACAGAAAGATCACCCAACGTGTGTGTGATGACATGAGCAGGAAGTAGGCAGAATTTTACAGCGGGTGGAACAAATATAAAGAGAGAGAGAGAGAGAGAGAGAGAGAGAGAGAGAGAGAGAGAGAGAGAGAGAGAGAGAGAGAGAGAGAGAGAGAGAGAGAGAGAGAGAGATATAGAGAGAGAGAGAGAGAGAGAGAGAGAGAGAGAGAGAGAGAGAGAGAGAGAGAGAGAGAGAGAGAGAGAGAAGATACAGAGAGATAGATATATATATATATATATATATATATATATATATATATATATATATATATATATAGAGAGAGAGAGAGAGAGAGAGAGAGAGAGAGAGAGAGAGAGAGGCCCAGTGTAGAGATGTAGGTCTCGGTGCGGTAAGACAGATAATGGTCGCAGGAAACAGCTCTCGCGGCGAGATGGATTCCACATTATCCCAGTTCAGCTCATTTTAACCATAAGATGCTTATGGCTTATACTCTCTGACTTTATTACAGGAAGAGGGGGTTGTAAACATGGGTCACACAGGTTGCGATATCACAGCGAGGAGGGAAGATCCGTATCCACCCTGATATTTCAGAAAGATAAAAATCCCTGTAAGCCAAATGACTCCAGGAATCACTAGCTGTGATTATTTTATTCTTGTGGTGTCATAAAAACAGAAGCTGCTGATCTACAGTCCATTGAGTGGGAGAACGTCTGAGTCACAGCCTCGTTAGAGAGAGAGAGCTCCATACTTATTTTGAGATAATGAGCGGGTGCACAGAGAGTTTAGGAGTCTGTAAACCTCATGTCCTGAATCACATGCCTAAAACATCCCACAATGCATTCATCCAGCAGTAAACATGTACAATGGCTTTATTTCGACCAGAAACAAATCTGTGATACAGTTCTTGTAATGCCAAGAAACCAAAAATCTGAAGTCTGTGATTTGCAAGTCACAAAGGCAAAAGATGTTCCTTATATTTATGTATGATACACATTTGTATAAATCAAGTATATCAAGTGTTAATAAAAACTATGGATATTATTGTTATTATTTAAGCAGTATTAAAATGAATACATACTTTAGTGAGTGATTGTTTGGGAACTATTTCTTCCAATTAATTTGACAGGAAAAACAAATAACACATTTGTGGTTAACAATGGCTTTTAAATGTTTCATTAAATTATACTATAAGTACTTATTTTTACCTCAATTTAAGTTATTGATTCTGCAAACATAGTATTACTTTCATGTATATCATCAATGTACCTTCTGTACTAGATTGAACTGCTTTACACCAAAGCAACATGCAAAAAATGACCATGAGCCTTTCACAGTCATTTTAGTCCACAGTTAATTTCATTTAATTTTAAACTAACTTAGAGCTAGACTGAATCTTGATGGTTACGAATTCTAAATTCTAGTCTTGTTCATCTAAACATTTTAAATGTTCATGTTCAAGTTACAAACCATTTAGTAAAACCTCGAGATGTTTATGCATTTGCACAAAACTGACATTGCATTTTAAGGATAAACACATTAAAATGAAATATATTACCAACTTTTAATGTGAATTTATTTTCACTATGAGGATTCTAATTTATTTTAACTGCAGGGTTCACAGTCTTTGCTCCTAGTGTAGATTTGTGTAGACGTTAATTCGTATCAGTTAATTTGTGTTTTTTCATGTCCACACTTGAATAGAGCAAAATGGGGTGTTGATGTTTTAAGTTATTTCAAATATTTTACTTTAAAGGATAATAATGGGAAGTAAAATAATGGCTACAGTTTCAGCTTCCACACGGATGTGTTTGCTTCATTTTAAAGCTATTAATGAAAGTTTTATTTTTCATTATTTTAATTAGTATTTTAAGATATAATAATCATGCCATTTATTTATGCATTTCCTTTTTATGGGTTTCTCATTATAATTAAAACTATAATAATGAGATAATGGTGTCATGGAAGATTGATGCTGATTGACATTTCATTTCACCTCTTATTGAAAGAAGCATTTATTTTAGCAGCAACACGGCACATTGTGAATGTATATTAATTTGTAATATTAAGAGAATATTAACGTTGGTTAAACGATACAAAAGTATAAGAATATAGGGAGTCACACACTGTACAAGAAGCACAGACCTGGGAAAAATCCTGCCAAGCACAGATTGCCACTCACATAGTGATGTATATTATATCATATAATCCATTACGTTGTTAACTCTTTCTCCGCCATTTACGAATTTTCCGGCAATCCATGATTTCACTGTTGCATGGTCGGAGCGCTATTACGCATCTTCAAAGAGTACAGAATCTCTGGATCAAAATAAAGGTGAAGCAGAAGCAGAAACAAGCGATAGAAGCATTGCTGACACACATTTAACATAACTTGATAATCAAACATTAAACAGCATATAAATCAAAACTGCCTAACATTACCAAATGAAATGTCAAACCCAGGAAAAGGTATAGGACTTTGCGGGGTGTTGATGGACTATCTATGTTGTGATCATCGTTCTGAATTCAATCCGGACGTAATCTTTGACAAAAATGATTTTCTCAGCCCTTTGTTCAAATGTTGCTTTATTAAATGAAACGTAACCACATTCAAGTGTTGATTTAAAAAAAAAAAATAGCGCATGAAGCTTGAATAAAAGAGGCTTTGTTCTCTCTTTTGACATATTGCATGTTTAGATATTCACACTACAGAATGTACAGAACAGTAGGCCATAAAAGTTTTGATGCTGGCGCTAGCTGGCCATCCTTTTTAAATAACGCTGGCGGGGAAAGAGTTAATGTACATAATGACTTCACCCAAGGCTGGAAGAGTGTGTATACACTTTTCCCAATAATAAATATGTTTTTCTGTGGACTAAAAAAAGTCTATGCTTCAAATAGAGAACTATAATTATGTAGATTGATCTTTTTATTTCTCTTTGTACTGTTTTTACAGTAAAACTTATCAATGCTAGTTTTTGCCTGTATAGTTTTTGCTTAACGTACACTGTTTTACACTGCCTCCTTGAACTTGAGAATGCAACGCATCTGTTGTGTCGAATGTAATGTAAATGCATCAAAGTCAAGGTTTATGATCAGGTTTAGGTTTCCTGAACAACTTTTATGAATGTTAAGTCACTGTGTCAGTTAACGTTCCATTTTGCTCCATTAACAGACAGTTAATCAGATAAGAGGGATAACAAAGTTCCAAATTTAGCCTAACATACATTATGCTTACATCTGTAAGAAATGAATTATAAATAAATCACTTATTTGACTCGCAAATAAGCATTGTAAATGATTTGCCATTGGGGGGTTGTAATGGCATAATATTCTACACCAATGTTCTTTTAGATTGAAATATACAGCATGTTTTGTCAAAAAAATGACACATTTTGTCGAACTAAACACAGGATCCACTAAATTCTTGCAAATGTAAGTACAAAAATAACTCTTTCTCTGTGTGGCTAGTAGCTGGATGCTTTCACACAGCAGTGGACCGCGGTGGCCTTAGGGTGATGGATGGCAGTGGTGCGGATTAGGAGCTGGATTAAAACATCTATCCCATACCTACTCGGGAAAAGGTTTGTTGGGATCAACATCCTGTTATTTACCCTGTCACTCCACTCCCTCTGGCACAAGTCCTGCACTAAAGAGCAGAATGGGATTCTAGGTCAGTGTGAGAGAGAGAGAGAGCTGCAAGCGGCAAGGTCGAATTCCCAGCCTCAGCCTCCACAATCCAGAAAAAACAGAATGCTTAATGTGTAATGAGTGTGAAGTTACCATACCGGGTTACTAAAGCCTATAGCAAATTAGAGGCTTCAGGAGCTGTGTGTGTGTTAATACTTTGTTGGACCAACAAGAAAAATAGACTGGTACATTTGATCCTGAAGTTAGTAAAAAGCAGGCACACATGAGATGCCACATGAAGAGTGAAGCTTATTTTAGATTGAAATATACAAATATACTGTCAAAAATACGAAATAAGAAAAGAGTAAGAAAATAAGACATTTATGTTAATGAGAGCTTGCGTATTCTGCAGCCAGTCACAGGTAAGTTAAGAAGTTGTTTCTCATTATCATTTATTATTATTATTATAAAAATGATGGCCAACCAGCAAAGTTTTTCTGTTGAAGCTGTTTGACTAGGTAACTCCATTAGTCTAGTGAGGGAACCAGCAAACCAGCATACTATAATGGACACCCATATCCAAAACATGACCAGTAATGATGGTGACCAGAAATGCTCAACAAGGTACTTCCAAATATGAATGATAGTATACAGCGGGTGAAATAAGTATTGAACACGTCACAATTTTTCTCAGTAAATATATTTCCAAAGGAGCTATTGACATGAAATTTTCACTAGATGTTGGTAACAACCCAAGCAATCCGTACATACAAAGAAACCAAAACAAAGAAGTTCAGAAATAAAGTTATGTGTAATAATGTGAAATGACACAGGGAAAAAGTATTGAACACATGAAGAAAGGGAGGTGCAAAAAGGCATGGAAAGCCAAGACGACAGCTGAAAACTATCAGAAACTAAAAAGCAATCCAGACCCTTGTCAGTACAAATTAATATCAGCTGGTTCAATCTCAACTGATGGCCTACAAAAAGGACTCATTGCCAAGGTGTCACACAAGACACATCCCATGATGGGTAAAAGCAAAGAGCTGTCTCAAGACCTTCGCAACCTAATTGTTGCAAAACACAATGATGGCATTGGTTATAGGCGCATTTCTAAGCTCCTGAATGTTCCAGTGAGCACTGTTGGGGCCATAATACGGAAGTGGAAAGACAATAATTTCACCATAAATTTGTTTCGACCAGGTGCTCCTCGCAATATTTCTGACAGAGGAGTGAAAAGAATAATCAGAAGAGTTGTTCAAGAGCCAATGACCACTTGTGGAGAGCTTCAAAAAGACCTGCAATTAGCAGGTACTGTTGTCTCAAAGAAAATCATAAGTAATGCACTCCACCGCCATGGCCTGTATGCACGCTCATCACGCAAGACTCCATTGCTGAAGAAAAAGCATGTTGAAGCTCGTTTAAAGTTTGCTGCACAACATTTGGAGAAGCCAGTGAAATACTGGGAAAATATAGTGTGGTCAGATGAGAGCAAAATTGAACTTTTTGGATGCCATAATACACACCATGTTTGGAGGAGAAATGGCACTGCACATCACCCTAATAACACCATACCAACAGTGAAGTTTGGAGGTGGGAACATCATGGTGTTGGGCTGCTTTTCACCAAATGGTACTGGCAAACTTCACATAATTGAAGGAAGGATGAATGGGCAAATTTACAGAGACATTCTTGACAGAAATCTGCTGCCATCTACCAGGATGATGAAGATGAAACGAGGGTGGACATTTCAGCAAGACAAACACACAGCCAAAGAAACTCTCAACTGGTTTCAAAGAAAGAAAATAAAGCTGCTAGAATGGCCCAGCCAATCACCTGACTTAAATCCCATTGAAAATCTATGGAAAGAACTGAAGATCAAGATTCTTAGAAGAGGCCCACGGAACCTTCAAGATTTGAAGACTATTTGTGTGGAAGAATGGGCCAAAATCACACCAGAGCAATGCATGCGACTAGTTTCTCCATACAGGAGGCGTCTTGAAGCTGTCATTACCAACAAAGGCTTTTGTACAAAGTATTGAATAAATATCAGTAAGCGTGTTCAATACTTTTTTCCTGTGTCATTTCACATTATTACACATAACTTCACTTCTGAACTTCTTTGTTTTGGTTTCTTTGTATGTATGGATTACTTGGGTTGTTACCAACATCTGGTGAAAGTTTCATGTCAATAGCTCCTTTGGAAATATATTTACTGCGAAAAATGGTGACGTGTTCAATACTTATTTCACCCGCTGTATGTGTCCAGGTGTTGATTATAGGTAAATAATCTAACAACCACACAAGTATCTCATGACCCACAATGTTCTCAGCACACTTGCTTTAGTAAACGAGGCATGTACTGACAGATGATACCATGGTGTTTTTGAAACATGGCTGAATGCAAATCTCTGTGTATGTGGGGCATTATGATGGACTGAACTCTATTGTAACTCTAGACTTCATTGCAGCATATTTCTCATTAAAACAGAGGTAGGGCTTTGGAAGATAGATGGCACAGACATATGGGCATTTAAGACTTTGAACAGTAAACAAGAAGCCAAGGCCAGCATAATCTGTGTGCATTTGCCCGAGCAGAGAGAAACATTTTAAAATAAACACGTGTAGAGGGCCCCTGGGTTGGCGTGAGGTTTTCATGCCAACTCCAAGCATTATCCTTTAAATTGACTGCATACTTAACCCATAGAGACACATACTTGCAGATTCAGACAGACACAATGAGTCGGTGCAGCGCCATGTGGTCACATACACCCAGTGGGGTGAGAAGGGGATGTTTGTGGAGATGAACCTTGCAAAAAGAATGAAATTCATCCATGCCGAAACTCAAGCTGTGCTAATGTGCTAATGTCATGCGAAGAAGCCTCAGAAAAACAAACAATTACCTCTCTGTCTCTTCCTCTGTGGGTTGTGACTTCCACTTTAATAATTTTTTCTTGTGTACAGGCTTTTTGTCTCCTTTATTTGGAAGCTTTCCAATTATACTGTATCATGAGCCAACATCTAATGTTGAATAAGGATGTAAAAAAGTTTTGTAGTATCAGCTAATCTGATAGAGAATGATCTTTCAATTTAATCACTACACTGCCAGACTATCAGCATGAAGTCTAGTCCATTTTGCAGGTTATTGTGGCCAAGTACTGCCCACTTTGACAGGAATGGGTCGTCTAGCTGACAAATAAAACAGCCAACCACAATGCGCTTCTTTTATGTGACATTTAAGGGCGGATAAATCCGAAATAAATGATACAATAATAACAGACCTGCGTGCAAGTGGTAACTCTGGTACAGCAGTCCATGAATGGCTTTAAAGGGAATGTATTACGAAATTAGAGAATTTGTGAGAATTGGCAGCATGAATTCCCAAAACAAAGTACCAAACAATTTCACGCCATCAGGGTTTGATGTATGATGAATGACTAAATCTATGAGGGCAGTTACAGATACATTTGATTGCTTTAGCTTTTGGCAAACCTAAACCCCTTCGTGAAACCGTCCTCAGGTTACGACTGTAACCCTTGTTCCCTGAGAAGGGAACGAGAACTGCGTCGAATGACACTTTGGGGGAAGCCCCTCAGCGTAGCGCCTCTGAAGCATGAATGAAACTAAGCCAATCTCCGATTGGTGCAACGCAATGACGTAATGTGTGACGACACATAGGCGGAACTATAAAGGGACGCCGGCACACAAAATGTCAGCCTCTGTGATGAAGCAAGTGCTCCCAGGCAGGGGAAGGCGTGGCCAAGGGACGCAGTTCTCGTTCCCTTCTCAGGGAACAAGAGTTACAGTCGTAACCCTAGGACGTTCCCTTTCGAGGGAACTCCAACTGCGTCGAATGACACTTTGGGGGAACGACTGCCCACTACGCCACAACGTGCCCTGCCTGCCCTAGTGTGAAGCTGCTCACAGGCACACTTAGGACGAGAGCGCAAGAGCGCCGAGTGTTGACGAAATGTCCAGACTATAAAACCTAATAAAGGTATGAGGGGTAGCCCATCCTGCTGCATCGCAGACCTCCTGGATGGGGGCCCCCGAGAGAAGGGCTCTAGAGGACGGCATGCCTCTGGTAGAATGAGCCCTCACGGCCAAAGGTGAAGGCATACCGCGCACCTGGTAGGCCGTGGAAATCGCCTTGACAATCCAGTTGCTGATGGTCTGCTTTGAAGCGGGAACCCGAAACACACCAGCAACTGGTCCGACTTCCGCCATGAAGAGGACCTCTGAATGGAAATACTCAGTGCTTTGACAGGGCAGAGCATGGGAAGTCTCTCTTCATCCGTCGTCACGTGAGGTGGAGGATGAAAAGCCTGCAGAACCGTAGGCCGTGCCGCACTGGACGGCACCTTAGGCAGATAGCCGGGCCTAGGGTGAAGGACGGCCTTAATGTTGCCTGGAGCAATTCCAGGCACTCGTTAGATATGGAGAGCGCCTGGAGATCTCCTACCCTCAGAGAAGTACTGGCGAACAGAAAAACGAAGGCATCTGCGCCTAACCCTGATCATGCAGAACGGGTTTCCCTTCGGGGATAACCCCTTGGTTTTTAACCACCACTGAAGGGCCCCACAGGGTGGACTCGATCCGTGCAGGAGACAATTGGCAGTCGTCGATATAATTGAGCACCCTGATGCCCTGAAGCCTCAGGGGTGCCAGAGCTGCATCCATACATTTGGTAAATGTGCGAGGGGAGAGAGCTAGGCCAAACGGAAGAACCCGATATTGGTACGCTTCGCCCCGAACTGTGAGATGGAAGGATGGATATGTGGAAGTATGCGTCCTTTAGAACTATCATGATAAACCAATCCTCGGATTGAATTTGACTCACGATAATGGGAATAGTGAGCATCTTGAACCTGAATCTCCTCAGAGAGCGGTTCAGGTGCCTGAGATCTATTATTGGACGCAACCCTCCATCCGTCTTGGGAACTATGAAGTAGCGGCTGTAAAACCCAGACTCCCTGTCCGGAGGAGGAATACGATCTATAGCGACCTCGGTCGCTCCACCATGGGTGGGGCCGTCCGCAGAGATCCTAGATTGGCCAGGATCTCTTTGATGAAGCCTTCTTCGCCTGCAGGACGGCCCTCAGGTCGCCCTGCTTCTGTTAAGGCTTCGCCTGAGAGTGCCGTCTATGCCCCCAGGCTCCTTGAGGGGGGGCTCTAGACGAAACGCTCTCTTTTTGTGCTTGTCTATAGGCGGAGGAGCTGGCGGATGGCTGTGGCTGCGGCTGCCCACTAGGGGCAGACTTCTTATACTTCGAGCGGTGAGGGAGATATTGTTTGAAGGCCGCTGACTGTTTTTTCGCCTCCTGAAACCAGTCGACGACGGTATTTACGGCATCGCCGAACAGGCCAGAAGGCGAGATCGGGGCATCAAGGAGGAAAGCCCTGTCCTTCTCCTTGATGCCCGACAGATTTAACCATAAATGTCTCTCAGAGATCACCATTGGCGCCATGGAGCGGCCGATAGCACGGGCCGTCTCCTTGGTGACTCGGAGAGACAGGTCAGCGGCCCTCCTCAACTCCGCGACGTCATCGGGACTTGGGCCCTCGCCCTCATCAATGTCTTTAAGAAGGTCAGCCTGGTATGCCTGAAGCAGAGCCATGGTGTGAAGGCTCGCACCAGCCCGACCTGCAGCCATATATGCCCTGCCCACTAAAGATGATGTCTCTCTACAGGGTTTAGTGGGCAGCACCGGGGCTTTCAGGGATGATGCTGATTCGGGGGATAAATAATTAGCCAGTGGCTGTTCCACCCATGGCATCATCCCATAACCGTTTTCCCGTGCCCCCAGGATGTTACTATAATTAAGAACTGGGGAGTTGAAGACACGGGAAGAATGTGGTCTGTTCCACGACTTACACAACTCGTTGTGTAAGTCGGGAAAAAACGGTAAGCCCCGGTGATGAGGTTGCTCTCTGTGCTGCAGGAAGCGCTCGTCCAACTTCCTTTTAGTAAGCGCTTCCTGCTTCTCATGTGGCCAACTGATATTTAAACGGTCCACAGAGACAACCTCCACCAGCTCCTCATATGCGGGGACATGGGGTGGGGAGTCATCCCCAAAATCCCCGCCCTCGATACTGAGCACGTCTACCTCCTCAGAGGCAGACAGTTCAAGCATCGGATCCTCGGCTCGCGCAGAAGAAGCCACCGGGCAGGCTTCCACGCGAGGCTCGAGGACATCGGAACTGTCAGAGGAATCCCGACAGATCCATTTGCGAGCCCCATGAAGAGCGTTGCCCGCACCATGGGGGCTCGCGAGGCCAGCCGGAAACGCAGCACACGGATTGGTAATTTTTCACAATCCTTGCAAGCAGCTCCCTCGAGAGCTGCCTGCGCTTGCTGCATTCCGAGACAGTGCGTGCACAGTCGGTGTGTGTCCCCACCCGTGATAAAACGAGGGCAAGGATGCACACACTTCCTGAAACTCCCGCTCGCTATTCCGCTCAGAGATCAGCTTTAGAGACAGACAACAATAAATAAGACACACAGTCACAGATAGCGCTTGCTGAAGAACAGAAAGCTGACATTTTGTGTGTGCCGGCGTCCCTTTATAGTTCCGCCTATATGTCGTCACACATTACGTCATTGCGTTGCACCAATCGGAGATTGGCTTAGTTTCATTCATGCTTCAGAGGCGCTACACTGAGGGGCTTCCCCCAAAGTGTCATTCGACGCAGTTGGAGTTCCCTCGAAAGGGAACACCTTATTGATTTGACTGATTTCAGCACCGCGGACAGCGGCATGCAGTGCTGCTACTCTGCAGGTCAGGGAAATGTGTCTGTGACTGTATGTAGTGATTTAAAAGACTGGGAATGATGAATGTTATGTGATTCAGTATAATACAACACCTACACAGCAAGTAAACCACAATAAAGCTGAATGACAGTGATATGTCTTCCCTCTTCTGCTTGCAAATGAGGAAACAGAAGGGCTAAGGGCAAGGTCTATGAGTAATCTATAATGAGCCTCATTTGGATAAAACGAGGAGTGATTACTCAGACAAAATGTGAATAACACAGGAAAAAGTACAGAGCCCCTAAAGGGACAAAAATATGACATGGGAGGAAAGAATTAAAATATTTTTAAAAAATGTATGCGTTCTCTTGCAAAAAATGTAAAAAAAATTCCCACAAGAAGCTTTGCGTTCGCTCGCAAAATCATTTGCGTTCCCTCGCGAACTTTGCGTTTGCATGCAAAGAACTTAAAAGGTTTGCAGGGGAACAAACCCAAAGTTCCTCAGGGAACACACAACTTTTGCAAGAGAATGCAAAAACATTTAAATATTATGTTTTCCTCCCATCTCATATTTTTTCCATCACAATGGGCCCTATTTTAACGATCTAAGCGCATGGTCTAAAACGTACAGTACAAGTGCACTTAGGGTGTGTCCGAATCCACTTTTGCTAGTTTAACAATGGGAAAAATGGTCGGCACGCCCAGCGCATGGTTTAAAAGGGTTGTCCCTATTCTCTTAATGAGTAATGGGTGTGTTTTGCGTGTAACGAGCAATAAACCAATCAGAGTCTCATCTCCCATTCCCTTTAAAAGTCAGTTGTGCTCGCGCCATGGCGGATTTACTATTTACATGGCGGAATTACATGGAAATCTCCAGAGTGCAAACGGATCTGCTTGTGCGTGAGGTTAAAGTGTGCAAGCAGACCATCTACGGGACAAGCCGGATTCCACCATCTTTATGTGCACAATAATAATCATTTACATTGTAATTATTTTGTTTTTTAATATTTGGCATGTTTGTGTGCTCTGTGTAATAAGCAGAGTGTACGCACGTTGTGCACCGACCTATAGGCGCATATTACTAATGCGCCCTTATAAAAAATAAAAAATGAAGCGCCATTGTCTTGATGAATGCTCAGGAAACCTGTTTGATAACCATCCTTAATGTTGGAATTTTGCAGAACTGCATGCATAAGCTTAACCTAACACAAAGTGTCCACAGAATACAATAATAATGAATAAAAAGGACAAGATTTCAGCATATCTTCTCATTTTTTCTCGTCTCTTTCCTCCTTAGCCTCAGGGATTCAGTTCTACACTTTACAAAATGACAGGAGGAAGCCAAGGGATGTGAATAACTGAAGTAAACAAAAAGAGCCTTTGTAGGACACATTCTCCTTGCTGCTCTCTGGAGCTCTCTCCCGTTTACTATGTTACAAACAGATTAAAGAAGGAGCCCCCCGTCCCCCGGGAGCCCATTTAAAGCCTCGCAGACCCTATAACTCCACTGCTGCCCACATCCTTTACCCTGAGAAGAGGAACGAGACAGAAAAGGGAGGCAGAGTAAGAGGAATACTAAAAGAGTACAGAGTGTGCCAAACACAAAGACGTACAGAAATTACCCCCTCGCTAAATGGGTGATAAGAAACCACACAAGAGCACTGCTTTTTTCCCACACACAACACACAATTGCATCTTAGAAGTCTGTCTTGAATCTGTAATTTACTCATTCAGTCCCAGAATGCCCCTCTTCAGCCTTACCAGCAAAGACCAATTCAAGTGCAAACAAAAAAACGAGAACAGAAAAAAGTTTATTACTGTATCTTCCAAGCAAAAAGAGAGAAACTTGGTAATTGCCACCCGCTAAACGAAACTGAGAGGAAGATTTCGAGTTCTATGACACAATGGCCTTGCCAGCTGCTGGAGTTGAAGAATGAAAGTCGGCCATCAGAGATGTGTCTTCACGGCCATTGTGCTTGACTGCGATCTCCATCGATCTCACTCTGTCTCCCGCTCTCATTTCCTGTGGATTAGAACTTCCCTCTTCACTGCTTTACACAAAGACTGTATCACAGTTCCTCTCTCTGAGGAGACTGGGGGGCGATTGGAACGGGGGACATTTCTAACGCTCAAAATGTCTTCAGTCACACTGAAGTTAGTGTGATGACACTTACTCAGCAAAGCAAGTCAGTCGGTAAAGATCAGTCTCTGCCTGAGAGAGAATGATGTGATCTGTTCACTTTTAGTATACATATATGAAAGATAGTGTTTTTATTCAATTCAATTTAATCATTTACTATTTTGACAAAAAATTATATTACTTGTTTCTAAAAACGTCAAATCCAAACAAACAAAACCATATTTTATCCACTATTTAGACATAATTTTTTATTTTCTTTTTTAAATTAATGTTCCAAAAATTGCAAACCTCATTTTAAAAAAAAACACAAAAAAAACAGGATGTACAATGTTTATTTTATGAAGGTTAAGCGTCTTCAATCTTTGTGAATGAATGAACAAACAAACAAATGAATGAATATTGCACCCTATTTTGTACTCTATTTGTAGAAAGTGACACAACTTTGACAACATTAGTTTTGTGACAGGAAAGCAGTGATTTCTCTCTCTCTCTCTCTCTCTCTCTCTCTCTCTCTCTCTCTCTCTCTCTCTCTCCCTCTCTCTCTCTCTCTCTCTCTCTCTCTCTCTCTCTCTCTCTCTCTCTCTCTCTCTCTCTCTCTCTCTCTCCCCCTCTCTCCCTCTCTCTCTCTCTCTCTCTCTCTCTCTCTCTCTCTCTCTCTCTCTCTGTGTGTGTGCGTGAGTGTGTGTGTGTGTGTGTGTGTGTGTGTGTGTGTGTGTGTGTGTGTGTGTGTGTGTGTGTTTAGGGACACGTGCTCCTCATCTCATGTGAAGCTCTGTCCTTTTCCTGGGGAGCGACTAAAGGCTTCCCACGGCACTGAAAAGGGCACCATAACCTGCTGGCAATTAACAAGCACCGCAGCTGATAAAGAAAGAGAAAAAGACAAAGACTAGAAGAGAGAGAGAGAAAGATAGAACAACCAAGAGGGACAGTGATAGAGAAAGAGAGAGGACAAGGCTGATTCATCAGATGAAATGGGATGGGGAACAGGGCGAATAAAGGCAAAATCGTCACAGAGTGAAGAAGAGGACTTCAAGGCCACAGGGAAGAGAGACGGAGGAAAGGAGAGGCGAGGGAGGGAGATCAGGGGTAGGTAAGGCAGCTGGAAGGAAAGGTGGCATTAAGATGAAAGAAAGCATGCAGAGACCAGTTGCACTTCAAACGAAGGTCAGGAAGCAAAACAGTGATGTACGGAGAGAAGAGAAAGAGTGAGAAGGGTAATTAAGACAGAGAGAGAGAGAGAGAGAGAGAGAGAGAGAGAGAGAGAGAGAGAGAGAGAGAGAGAGAGAGAGAGAGAGAGAGAGAGAGAGAGAGAGAGAGAGAGGGAATATGGACCACTCTGTCAGAGTGTGAATTACCAAAGGCAACGGTGAGCTTGTGTGAATATGTTTGAGTTTGAGAACATGTCTGTCAGCCTATTTTATCACACAGCTCTGGAATCTATGGATTTTAATTGGTATCAAATATATTCTGCAAAGACCTGTAAACTGTTTTGACCGTCGTCCTTGGCAATCAAATTTCTACACTAGTTAGTTTCATGTCTCTCATTGTTCTCCGCAGTCACAACTCACAACAATCCAATAATTTCAGCTTTTCCTGTTCATGTGCTATTGTTTATATATTTGGAAAGTAGCATATTAAGTGATAAGTGGGATAAAGTATGCAGTAGCTCATTATCACAAAATAACCCCTTCCCAGGAATACACAAGTCCTCATTAACCTGTCTATGATGACGACTACATTATTCTTTACTTTTATGTCCTAGAAGTATTTTATTAAAAAAAATACATTTAGTAACTGAAAATTGTCTGCTCTCAAGTAGCATTAAACACATTTTTTATACTAAATAAAAAAAAAATATATATTTTCAAGATTATATTTATTATTATATTTTTTATAGATTTTTATAATATACAATATTTTATATATTTTTTGAAAGACATTAAAACTTGTATTCAGCAATCACTCATTAAAATGTTTAAAAATGACAGGAAAGACATTTATATTCTTACAAAATATCTCTGTTTCATATAAATGCTGTTTATTCAACTTTCTATTCAGCCAATGAGTGTCACGGTTTCCACAAAAATATAAATCAGCACAACTATTCAACATTGATAGTAATAAGAGCTATCAAATAATATTAGAATGATTTATGAAGGATCATAATGACACTGAAAATTCAGATTTTTCATTAGCATTGTCACATGCTGGGGTTTCATGTTTTATGGGGACATTCCATAGACATAATGATTTTAACTCTGTACAAACTGTATATTCTATTTTTCCTACCCCTAAACCTACCCATCACAGAAAACGTTCTGCATCTTTACATTTTCAAAAAAAAAAAACATAATTCAGTATGATTCAGGATGATTTTGGATACTGCCATCTATGTGGGAATGTTTTGGACTAGGACCAAAACGAGTCCTCATAACCGCTTACAGGTGTCAGTCAACCATGCAAAGCTAATGAATATAACAAACCATGTTTGCCCCTCTACCACTCCCAAGCAACATCAATACCCATAAGCCCCTGTAACATCAACATGCTCTATTCACAAACATCATCCGCACACGCACGTCCTAACTGCACGTAATCTGCCCCTCCACATGCAAACAAATTCCACACAGCTTCACTCAAAACAAATTAACCGGTAACAAATGCAGCGCAGACTGAGTCTGATAGCCCCCTGAGTCCCTTCACACATGCCACAGCTGCACCTCCACACTTCTGGAAAAACATTACTCAGCCGCTGTGCACACATCATATAGTCAATCCATTATGTTATCATAATCAAAAGCAATGTGTTGCTTAGCACCATGCTTTTTTTGCCAGTCTTGATTAAAATGGCCCCGTGGAGGATTCGATTTGGATGGAGGGATTAAATGTGATTTATTGTGATTGTACAAGAGTAAAGCCTAGGCAGTTGTAAGCTTTGGAAGAAAGAAAATAAAACATTAAAAAGGAAACTCTGGTAAGGTCATTCCGTACATAAAAGAGAATTTATGATAACAAGCCTTGCACAGTGCAAAGTTCATTTCCTTCCCTCTTTTTACGTTCTCCAGAGATGCTTTTGAAGACTTTGTCCAAAAAAAAACAAAAAAGAAAAAAAAAAACGTTTGTGAACGAATTAAGATGAGTAATGGGCTTATATCACTATATCTGTTTGTAGAGTGGAATGGAATGTCCAAACTAAAGGCTGGTGGAGATTATCTTGAGTTTTGTTATCAACTGTGAATATCTTTTATTAGGATGTTCAGTTTTAGGGTCTCACAGAAACATTTTTACAGCTCGAAAAGTATACTTAATATTGTTTCAGGGTGATACTTTTTGACTTTTCCTAATCTTATGTGAACTGATCACACACACACACACACACACACACACACACACACGCACGTACGCACACACGCACGCACTCTCGCATGCACGCACAAACGCACACACACACACATCAGTTATATGAACATTAAACTAAAACACATTCCATCCATCCTATCTGTCTATCTATCTATCTATCTATCTATCTATCTATCTATCATCTATCTATCTATCTATCTATCTATCTATCTATCTATCTATCTATCTATCTATCTATCTATCTATCTATCTATCTCTGTCTATCTATCTATCTATCTATCTATCTATCTATCTATCTATCTATCTATCTATCTATCTATCTATCTATCTATCTATCTATCTATCTATCTATCTATCTATCTATCATCTATCTATCTATCTATCTATCTATCTATCTATCTATCTATCTATCTATCTCTGTCTATCTATCTATCTATCTATCTATCTATCTATCTATCTATCTATCTATCTATCTATCTATCTATCTATCTATCTATCTATCTATCTATCTATCTATCTATCTATTTATCTATTCTTACTCCAGTTGTGCATGTTATTCTTCTTCTTCTTCTTCTTCTTCTTCTTCTTCTTCTTCTTCTTCTTCTTCTTCTTCTTCTTCTTCTTCTTCTTCTTCTTCTTCTTCTTCTTCTTCTTCTTCTTCTTCTTCTTATTATTATTATTATTATTATTATTATTATCAATGTTAAAAATAGTTGTGCTGCTAAAAATAATTCTGGAAATAAACTTTTCAGGATTCGATGACAAGAAAGTTTAAAAGAACAGCATTCATTTGAAATTGTATGCATTTCTTTCAAGACCATCTTATTGACTCCAAACCTTTGTACGTTGGTGTATATAATTATTTTTTATGTTTAATTATGAATAAAATGGATACCACACATAAAAAAAATGCATGTCTATTTCAAGGTAATGTCTGTCATTACGGTAATGTCTAATGTCTGAGTAGAGTGCAAGTAAAGACATGCAAATATCAAGATCAATTCTCTGCCGAATCAATTTAACTAATCATGGAAATTGAATCTGCATCAGAGAGTGATGCTTGCTATGAATAAATTAATTCACAGAAGAAGAAGAAAAAAAGCAAACCTCACCATTTTTCCTTGATTATGCACAGGCACAGTGCAATAACTACAGTGAGCTGGAAGCAATTAGAAATCACTCTATTGTGGTTCAGGAGACAACAATAAAAGAGGAAGCGAGAGAAAGATGATCGCAATCTTGAAAGTCTGAAGCTGGGAATTGTTTAAATGAACAGATAATTGCATGGGGGGGGGGGGGGGGGGCAGTGACAACACAAACAAATCTATATTGAAAGAGAGAAAAATACACCTATGAAGTCCAGAGCCTAGTTTTCTCTTCTATACAGTACAGTATCAATCCCCCCCCCCCCAAGCAAGAGTCTGATAACGAATAAAGAGCACTGAATATTGCTTCACTCCACTGGCTTGAGCTTTGGGAGTGATTTTGCCATGTTTGGGTTTATAATAGCGATAAAAATCTCAATATCTCGTCTCTTTTTAATCACACCAGCGCATTCATCTCGGAATGATTTTGGAATGTAATTTGGTGGGAGAGGTAATCAGGTTTTTGCGTTAATTGACTTTGCGGCCTGCAGATAGAAGGGTTTTTCTGCTCCAGTAATTACCGCCCGCCATTCTCCTGTCTAGTCAGGTCTGCCTGTTGCCGTGCCGACCACCTCCCGGTGCGTATTAATGATGCGTGAGGTGTGCTGTGCCAGCGGGGAGTTACACAGAAGGAAATACTCGAGACACACAAGATTCCAGCGTTCACGCACAGGTACATTCTGTCTACGAGTCGGCACAGCAGACCCAGCCGCCATCATAATCAACAGCTTTATCCATTAAAACTGCAACATTTTAGCTACGTTGCACCGTGCCCCTCACTCACTGAGTGCGTAGTTGGTCACCAAAGTTGCCGAAGGTCAAGCTTTGGCAACAGTCTCTTTTGCTCATTGTCAAAGGATGACTGTAACTCGCTGTCAGTGTGAATGCATCTCGCGTCTCTCTGCCTCACGTCTCTCTCTTTGTCCTTTTCTCTCTCACCTTATTTGTGATGCTTCAAAAACTCTTTTGTATCGCTCTTCCCCGATATAAACAGACTCCGAGCGCAGATGTTTTCTGACACAAATACAAACAGAGCGTGAACTAGAATACATGCGCGACTCTCAAAGCTTCTAAATAAACAGGCACAAAGACGCAACCAAAGCATATCAACAGACAGAATTACATCATCAAGAGCTCACGATGCAGTCAAAATTGGAAAAAAAAACTCTTTTGTTTGACATTTTCTTGTAAATCTATAGGCTGAGAGATGCTTAACACCAAGTTCTACCAGTAGGGGGAGCAGTTTTGAAAACTTAGTGCCTGAACTCTGTTTTCACTTTATAAGAACCTACTGAGTGAAGTAGGATGCAGCGTGTGTGTCAATTCATAGAGATCCCTCAGGAAAAGCAACATTGTTTCATTTTTGGAAGACAATGCGGTAATAAAGCTCCCGTCGTGACGTCTGACAGGTTATTTGGATGGAAATCGCATCACAAGACAATCAAATCATGAGATGAAAACTGGGAATTGGGTGTCGAATTCTCACTTTGACGCTTGAGGTGAGAAGAATGATGCGCTTATTTCATCGCGCTAATTCAATTAACGTAGTGTAAAAGACTTCATCATGGGGACTCATTATGATTGCAAATACAAACACTGATGTCAATATGCTCTCAACTGGGTTGAATAAATAATATGAGATCTAAAATGTATGTCAGTGAGAGTCATGTGACAGAGATTGTGTGTGTGTGTGGAGGGGGTTGCAGATGCATGACTTACGGGCTTCCGTAGTCCCAGACCACACACTGAGGATCTGTTGTGCCCTTAGAGGAGAAAGAAGACAGAAAGAGTTAAGAATGACTCCAAAACAAGACAAGAAGTGTTGCATGGCAGTACAGCAGAGAGGAACATTTCATAAATAGTGTATGCATTTGTGTCTGTGAAGGGAGGGAGAACATATGTGCATTTCATTGATTTATATAACAACATATCAAACCAGGTGGCATCTGTAAACAAACAATGATTGGCGTTAATTTGAAACACGTGTTGTTATATCCTGAAACCTAACGAACAATGTGTTTGTATCATATTTCTGATTCAATGATTTGCTATATAACACAAATACATTCACATATTGTCCACATGATTAAATTGTCTAAGGGAACCTTCAAGGGAACCTTCATCCACATATTGTTTTTTTTAAAACAAAATGAATGAATGAATGAATGAATGAATGAATGAATGAATGAATGAATGAATGAAGTATTATTAAATATAAAATAAAACAATCGTATAATTTGAATTTATATTTTTTACATTTTTTATATACTTAAATAGCATTTAAAGAGAATGACTTACAGTCATGAAACTAACTGTAAAGTGTTCATCTAGGTGTCAGGTATGATGCACACCTTTTATATATTTTTTAAATAAACTGTCAAATCATAAGTAAAAATTGCTGTATTTCACTATAGTAGGGGATCATACACAGAATATGCCATAATTTAAAGCTCAATACATTTGAAGAAAATTACTTAATACCAAAACACTGAAAACCATGACAACCATAACCATGAAAATGAAATGTGGAGGCAAGCAAGTATATATATATATATATATATATATATATATATATAAATTCATGAATAACTTCAAATGTTCACTACTGTATATATATATACAGTAGTGAACATTTGAAGTTATATCCCAATTTTATACAAGGCCCAATTTATGCATTTAACGATACATTTAAACATTCATTAAATGAAAAAAAAAAAAAAAAATATATATATATATATATATATATATATATATATATATATATATATATATATATATATATATATATATATATATATATATCAATATGTATTCCCAACTGTCAGGCAAAAATAACAATAATGATAATTTCTCTTGAGCCCTGAGTGCAGACTCCAGATGAATAATTAAAAAAAGAAGAAGAAAAAAATCTCATTCTTAATTCATTGATTCGTTAGAGTCTGGGATGATGCTCAGTGTGAGGCTCTAATCAGTGTTCAGTGGTGCATATCTCGATGAACAGCTCATTATCGATTCTTCAGCGAATCAACCGGTATAATTGACTAATCTGTCTCTGCTCATGTTATGCCTACTATGTATTTTTAGGAGGAGGAATCCCAGATGGGATATTATGACCTGAACAATGATCACCTCTGACCTTCAGGGGTGTAACAGACAACCATTACGGCTTCCAGAACCAAAGGGCAATTATGTCTGATGTGGTCTCAGAGAGGTTGTATCCTTCAAATGAGGGCAGGCTCAGCGAGATACAGACACTCGCACCATTTTAAACATTTCATTGCCCCCAAGTGGTTAAGCAACGCCACACACTGGATTGAGTCACATGTTGACAGCTGACACAAAGTAATACGTGTTTGAATGACAGATGCTTGACACGGTCACAGTCCCCTCCACAGAGTCCAGAAACACTCGCACAGCTGTTCGATCATTATAACATGTCTAGTAAGGCCAGTTTTAAGTGTCCAGTATGGACTCAGCCATTCCACTAGCTCGAATGAACTTATCAGAGACACAAACAGATGGCTTTCCTGCTCCCATTCATAATGAGAACAAATGAACAGAGCATTTTCCTCATCGCAGGTGGTAAACAAAACATGCAAGCGAATACATCATTTCATTTTAACTCTCAAATGACTGACAGCCAAATGACATCGGCGATCAATAACTGGCACAGACGTCAGCACACACGTGTTAAGACTGATGAATGGGGAGGAGCGCCAGCCAATGACACATCTTGAGTGCACCGCCTCCATTTCCCAGCATCCCTTGGGGTCAGGATGGCTCAGGCAGTCTGTCTCAGAGCAGCTGTCCACATAGAGAGGACAAGTCCCAACACACAAGCTCAGATCCCCCCCACCCCTCATGTTCCAAACATCTGTGGCCAGGGCACCGCTGCACAATCTGGACACTGACCCCCGCCAAGGTCTTTCGTACACAGATGGGGCTCACCCAGGACCACGGCTGAGCGGGGCACAACCTCGGTATGACGAGGGAAGTGTGCATAGAAAACATTCATGAATCACGTCTACTCCCACATTCCCAAAACTCACGCTTCTATGGAGGAGATAGCAGGTAAAGGTTGCCATGGCGACTCGGGGAACATCACAATGGCAGTTGTCTCTGCACAGCTGATATCTGCACTGATGCACAATCCAATCTGCAAGTTTCGCGTTTTGCATAAATCCTTGCGGGTATATTTGTATTACATTTTTTTTTCCCTCCGTATAAAATATTGAGAGCTTTTATGTGTAGTACTTTATGTCCTGTGTTTTTAGGGGTTGTTAAAGATGTACTATTCATAACAGAGGATTATTAATAGAGGGTCATCGTAACAGAACTGTATTTCGTGGCTGATTAACGTGTTCAAATAGACTCACTGTGCTAGAAGTTTGTGCTCACACCATTGCAGAGGCAATTTATCAGCATGAGTGAATGTGCATTGGTTATAGGTCATAATAACTGGTACAGTTGGACCAAAGAGGGGAAATATGAAAACATATAAATAGACAGAAGTTATCTGTATGTGTACACACACATATATATATATATATATGTGTGTATTTTATCAACCCCACACTTAAGGCGAGACACGGCAGGCAAAACATCGTTTTTTTTTTTCAGTGGTCAATTTTGAGATATTTGTCTTCAATAACATGTCGTCTTTCAGATGCGTCTGTAGATTTCACATCAATTCAACAAAAGTTGGCGTTCTAATGTTGCTCCGCGATCGCTGCCTTCACTCTGTCATCACACACACCGTTAGAAAGCCCTCTCTCTCCTGTACAATGCTGTCGGATCCAAATATAGTCATTTCCTTTTTATCAGCAACCAACCGTGAAAGTAAAAGGGGGGATTTAACTCTAAATGCACAATCTCATAGGCTGATGCCAATTTCTGACAACATGATTCTCAAAATGACTTTTCTCTCATTATTCCAAGTCCGAAATCTCCACTTCAGTTGCACCAATATACACCAATCTTTCCAGTATTGTACCTAGTTATATTATGAAGACATTTACAGAGGGATTTGTAAATATATTATTCCTAGCCTGATTTATATAACATTTAATTAAGAAAAAACATGGTGAAAATCTATTTTTTAAGGCTATTGACTCTATATTCTGATTTACAGGATAACAAAAGTAGATATCCATTAATCCCATCTAATATATGAACACAACGAAAAAAGAGTTTTGAACCTGTCGTTATCCAATACCGCGAATGTTTTTTTTTAAATATACGCAAATTTGCGCATATTTAATTAGATAATGCATAATTTGCATATTTAAACATTAAATTACAGAAAACTTGTAATACATTTCTTTCTCATCTTAATGTAGGTAATCAACTGGGAAAGTTTCATGGTGATATCTGCTAGTTAAAAATGTTACCCTCTTCACCTGTAGTGTCTCGCCTTAAGAACGGTAGTGATGCAGTATGGTTAACACAAGGTATATCAAAAAAATACTATGATGCAATATGTAATAGTTTTTAGAGGTGGGGCATTTAGTATTAATGCCTATTAACATATGAATAAAAAGCATAAGATACTTACATTGAGCAAAGGTGCAAGTTCCACTGATACCAAGGGCTCGGAGGGTTTCGGTAAAGGACGCACCGTCACTGTCAGAATCTTTGAGCTGATCACGAATGGATCTCTGGAAGGAAGGAACATAGAGCGAGTTAGATCCAAAATCGACTTCACACTCCATTTCACATCTATTGATAGGTGTATCAGGATTGAGCAACATTCGGAATTTAAGAACGGTCTCCCTTCATGACTGAAATGACCACAAACCACAGGATGCTCAATTGGAATTTGAAATTGAATGACAGAATAGTGAAATTTGAAACTCAAATAAAAAAAATCCAACATAGTCACTCAACAGAGGGTGTTTATAAGTTACAAAATGTTGTGTCAAAACATAATTACGTCATAAATTTTGACTAATTCTGCATATTTATTCCCAACTATTTAGACACTTTCTTTTTTTTCAATATTCCTCTAAACAATTTTTTTTTAATACATAGAGAGTATTTAACCCTAGTATTATGTTTAAATTCTGAGTACGATGTTTATGTTTCAGGTTAAATTGACCCTAATTGGATTCAATTCATGAAAAATCACACCATGGGGAGAAAAAAAAAAGAAGTAAACCTTTAATTTGAATACTTTAGCACATTACAACAAAAATAAACAGGTGAACAAATTATTTTTAAACTATATTTGATAACTATTTGGATAAACGTGTCTGAAGAAACTGACATGGAAAATACCCTAGGCTATGTTCATGACCCTAAACGAGAAATTGTTAAAAAAATGTAAAAAAAAAAAAAAAAAAAAAAATATATATATATATATATATATATTTTTTTTTTTTTTTTTTACGTGGTCAACCAGTATTTCTATAATGAATGTTATGTTGCGGGTCAAATTGACCCGCTAAATAATATTAATAAAATAAATTAAATTAATACAAATGAAACACAAAATTATATCGGTGGCATGTCAAATATCGATTAGAAGTATAATCTACATTTACAGCATTTTCATTTTATTACTACTTACTTTACTTCAATTCTAAATACAATTCTAAAATAAATGCACAACCCTGGATGGTATTCAGTGACAGAGCATGATGCAATGGCTGAGTGCCGCTGCACACGCATCTGTGTGTTTGCGTCTTTTAAATTCATGCCAGAGCTATTTTGGACCATCCTACTCTAAACAAATCCATACATTTTTTGGTGTGTGGGAGTGTATGTGTGTGTGTGTTATGGAGAGAGATAAAACTTGTGTATCCATGGGAGTTGGGTCACATGGAGCTACATTCTGTCACAAACAAATCGGGCAGGTTAGTTCCCTCAGGGGCAGTGGGAGCAAGGATCTGCCTTCTGCGCAGTAAATTAATGAGACAAAAACCAAAAGCAGACTAAAAACAAACAAATAGCCCTGATCCCATACATATTCAACAAGCCCCGTCACAATCAACCACAGTGAGGAGCAATGACCTGGAGACCAGGACCTCTGACATGGCTCACAATAGAGACAGAAGCAAACACAAGCAGCGGTTGTCGTCACACTCTTGTGTTCCTCGTCAGGGGTGAGAGCGCTGGCATGCTCAGTGAGTTTGGACAGTGAACTACAGACCCCAGCAGGGCTTGAGCAGGACACAAGACATGCCCCCCAGTTCCAGCTGCACGAATCTGCCTAATTACACTTATCTCCTCTCTCTCAATACAGAAGTGGCTGGACTGAGGGCAAAGGCAACAGTTGCACTGAAATATCTAAAAAAGAAGCCTTACACTTGCACTAACTGAGCGTGGCATGATTATTTTCCATAAGTACCCTTTATGTCCGCACTCAAATGATGCGTGACTGTAGGAATATTGAACCCTGAGCTCCGAGAAAAATACCATTTGAGATTTTGTCATATTTTCCTCAATTGCATTTATGTTTTAGTCAAATAATTTTGTTATTGTCACATTGCATCTTTTTTTATTTCGATGAATCGAGAGAAAAAAAGTAGTTATGTTGACAAGATAAAAACTTGTCAGGACCAAAATAAAACTAATATAATTGGAAAAACCCTATGCACCCAAAACTAGAAAATAATAATAATAATAATAATAATAACAATGTGTATTCTTTTATTTTCTTTTATTTATTTTATAAAATCAAATATATATATATATATATATATTAAAATAAAGGTTTATAAAAATAGCCACAAATTAAAGGTTAATAAACCACCTGCCTATAAATAACCTGCATATTACAAATTAAATTGTCCCTTGATAACAATAATGATAACAATAGAGAAATGTGATCAATTTAATTGCATCATTTAGTTGATATTATAAATCAACTGATAACACACAGAAAAATAGATCAAATATAAGGTCATTCAAAATTGAAAACTACTATTCAAAATTGATTTTTTATCACTCGTGGTCAATCTGAGCCAGAACAGCTATAGTGTTTGAGCTAATGCGGCTAATCTGAGGTCTTAAGAGCCACATCCCTGGGCACAACATTAGGATATCCATGGCATGGATCATGGGATTAACAGAATAGGAGGTATTCTAGGAACAAGTCCATTTTAGTCTGCTGGTGTAAAACTAGTACAGAGGACAGTATGGCAGCTCAGTGAACCCACAGTGAAAGTAGTAGGTGGGACACTTTTAGCCATTGAGATGGGTAAACGGGTCAACCTGAATTCACCATATGATCTGTCGAACTCCCATCAGAATATAAAGAGTAAGGTCAAGACCTGCGAATAAGCATCTTAGTCATACAAGTTCATTTCTCGACAGATTCAAACAGGTTTAATGATTGTTCCACTCAAACCCTGAAGGTTCACAATTTGATAATTTTCCATTGTCTCAATCACATGCTGAGTGACAGAATGAGTGTCCTTGACATAGCTGTCAGAAAGATATTAAAGCACGCAAACGCACGCATTCACACTCATTGAAGGACTGGACTTACTTTGGTGGGGGCATGATGAAGCCGAGGGTGCGGTACAGGATTGCTCCGATCACAAAATACGGTGTGTCGTCTGACTCTACAGGACAAAAAGAGGCGAAGTATTAAAACATATTACTTGAAATGTTCCGAATGTCCCAGATCAAAACTCAACCAAATATGTCAAACTATAAAGAGCGGGAAACATCTTTTAAAATGATGGAAAAAATCTTAAAATGTGTGTTCTTAAAAAAAGAAATTTAATTGATTTATTAAAGTTTCAATTGAATGAATCAGAAGAAATCTTTTGTTGCAACAATCTAGTACAATGTAATAATATTCTGTCCGTGTGTGTGTGTGTGTGTGTGTGTGTACCTACTTAACTATATTTTGGGGACAAATTTGTACCCAGAAGTGACCAAAACCTGACAAAATCTCCAAAAAACTCCCTTTAGGGACGTCCTCATTTGTAAATCAGGTTTAAAAATAAAGTAATAAAAGTTTTTTTTAAATATGAAAAAATGCAGAATGTCTCCTGTGATGGGTAGGTTTAGGGATAGGGTTAGTGTAAGGGGACAGAATATACAGTTTGTACAGTATAAAAACCATTACGCCTATGGAATGTCCCCATTTAGATAGCTAACTAAACATAGGTGTGTGTGTGTGTGTGTGTGTGTGTGTGTGTGTGTGCATCTAAATCATTTTAATTAAAAAAATGAAAATAAAATGTGAATATATAAGGAAAAAAAGAGCATCATTCCTTTTATCCACATACTCGTATTCAAATATGAAGGGGAAATGATCACATCAGAACAAACATATGACCATAATAAGCAGCTCCAGCTGAGTGAACCAAAAATACAAAACAGAATTTAAAAGAAAGGCTTTTAAGAAAACTCTTAGAGAGAGTCAGTGCATAGCTTGACATTTAAAAGACAAAGAAAAGAGGACTTTCGTAGAGATACGACAACTGATTCCGTTCCCAGGCCATCTGTCCACTCCTCCCCACTGGCTCCGTACCCTTGTTCATCCCTGTGCTTTTCATATCATTTGTTTTGTTCTCTCCTCTGCACGAGTGCCTTGCCTCTACATGCACCTCATCATCTGTTCTTTTCTCAGACACTATTTATCATGGACCTCTTTCTTCTACATCCCTCCTCACTCCCATACAATTCTTCTTCTCCTCGGACCAAACTCCTAAATGCCATCATATTTCACTTATGGAGGACATACTTTGGACAGGAAGTGAAAGCGATACAGTAATAGGTGAAGTAACGAGCTTGAAGTCCATATTTCATTGCTCTATTGTCTTCACGTGGCAATGGAAGTCCTCACAGCTATTCAAAGTTCAGTTGGAGATGGACAACGAACATTTAGACCTGTTCTAAGGCACTTCGGAGGATTTTACTGCAAATTTTATGAAGAGAAACTCAGGCAAGCATGGCTGAATCACTGTTGCAATGTCCACTTACATTATGCAATTTAAGGTTTAATAATTGAGCTTGAATAGAGCTGGTTAAAATCTGAACACAATCTGCATGCTCTCTGATGCAGAAGAATATGCCTGTAACAGAGCATCATCACATGGTAACGTGATCTCATTAGCATGTATAATTTGTACATTTGTACCTCTGATGTAATTTATGGTTTAGAACTGTAGAATATTTATTATATGTTTAACATCATACTTTGTTTAACACAATACATTTTTTATTGTGAAATGCACTTTATAAATGAATCTGAAAATGTTTCTCTTCATGCATGTTCCAGTGTTGTTTTAGTATTACTTATATGCTATTATGTATTCTTTTTATAATTTGAATTAGCTTTTATTTTGTATTTAAGTGATTTTTTATCTACTTTTATGATTTTTATTATCATTTTAAACCAATTTTATTTCAATTTTAGTTTTAGTAATTTTAGCACTTCAACTTCAGTTTCAACTTATTTAAATTATTTTAACATAAAAAAGGGCTAAATACAATATATATATACCAAAAATTATTCAGACACCATTTATCATTTTTTATATTTTGTTATGGTTGCAGGACACTATAGTTAATTTATGTAAGTTTGGATAGCAAGATGTCTGAATAAATTTAGGTTTGACTGTATGTATGTATGTGTGTATGTACTGTATATATATATATATATATATATATATATATATATATATATATATATATATATATATATATAAAACTGAAATAACAATAGATGTAAAAAATCATAAAAAATCATAAAAGCAGATAACAAAATGACTAAAACTTAAAATGAAAATAAAAATATACAATTAAAAGCTAATTCATATACATTTATATTGTATATATGTATAATGTTACCTAATAATATAATTTAGAAAATTATTCTGTCAATAAATTGAATGGAAGTGCTATTTTGGAACATCATGCGCTAATAATAAATCCTTAAAAAATGTGCATCAGCCATTTACACAGATAATTCAATGTCCATAACCTCCAAACACCAACAAAATGGACTCTTTTAGCTCAGTTTGCTGTTCAAGAATGAATAAAGGGAGGCGTGTGTCACCCCTTCACTGAGAACGGGGACGTCAAAAGACAGATAATGTAACACATCCAGCGATACTGCAGTTCTCATCAGCCTCAGCCAATCAAATGCCAATCAGCTCCACAGCGGTTCTGGCTGCATGTTAAACTATGAGTTAATGGATGACAATCACACAACAAGCCCTGATGGTCTGGTCTGAATGGAGCCTGACTTCTATTTTCCCTCTATTCTCTGAGCTATCACTTTAACAAAGCTATGAGAAAGGACTGTGATGAACCTTTCCTTCTTTCTATAGAAAAGCGTTCCGGACAAAGCTCTGCCCAGGGAGCCATCTTATCTCCGATGGCGGTGGGCAGAAAGGGGAGTGTGTCGGGACAGGAAGTTTTTGTTATTTCCTGCTGGGCGGTCCTCCATGGGTAGGCAGGTCTGTAATGGTTCAGCCTGGAGTTGTTGAGACACTCGACGAGACACTAGCATTAATGGTCATTTCTTTGATGTCCTTTTGTTTCTTTTTCCATTTCATTCAGCACTCTCTTCAATCTTCAAACCAGCTCTTCTCCACCCACATCCCGTGTTTTTTTTTTCTCTCCGGCAGAATATCTCTCTTTTTTTTTTTTTTTTTTCTTTCTCTCCCTATCTTAGAAGTCTGAGAAGTGAGTGCCTGTCATGCTGGCAGATCACTATGATTTTCATTGGCCCATTTTTTTCCTTCCAATTCTCTCAACCGTGTTAGCTGTCTCTTCCCAAACCGCTGACTGATTGCCAGGCCCGGACTACCCATTGAGCAATATGGGCACGGGCCCAGGGGCCCATGCGCACTTGGGGCCCAAGCGAGGGGAATCATTTTTTTTTCTTTTCTTTTTTTAACATTTATGATAACGGAGCATATATTTGCACTACGTGCCTGCCTTTTGAACGAAAAGACGCTTGTTAAAAAGCTACTGTGGCGTAAGGCGAGAGGTGCATGAAGCTTTTGATGCGTTCGACCCGAGTTCGAATCCGCCTTTTGCCGAACTCCCTCTTCTCCCTTTTCCCAACACACGCAGGTACTGGTGACACGCACGCGTGCATTTTAGCAACACTGGCAACAAAACTAGCACAATACTAGTGTAATTGCTAAATAAGTTAATTGCCATTATGAAACGTTTTAGAAAAGTATGAATTAGTAGAGAACTACAATGCATTCTTTAATTCCCTGTCTTATTCTGCCCTCTGGCATATCGAAATTAATACAAACCTTCCCATAAAGAGACGGACAGTGTTATTAACAGACAGTAAAAATCATACTAATAATAGCCAAATATGTACAAAAAAAATCTGATGAGCCAACTCAACGCGTTTAATTACACGTTAAGCATAGCCGAATACACTCAAATGAGATTGATGCAGAAAAGACGGCAATAAATGCACGAGTCACCTGCTACATCCTCTTTGTTGCATGCGCAAATTATGATCACTAATACAAAATTAAAAATTTGATTCACAAAAATGTCTCTATTTGTACAAATTGCTGCACATTCGTTAAATTCTGAATTTTGCACACATAAGTTGAAAGCAATTTGTTTGTGGATAGTATCCTAGAAGTGCAACATTTTCAGCCCCTGGAGAGCTGAGGAGTAGAGGACAGGAGAGGAAGAGAGAGACAGACAGGAAGGAAACATTAATGGGTGTGTGTTCGTGTTTGTGTGTTAATTATGGAATAATTTGATTCATATAACTGGATTGGTAAAGGTGAGGCACTATGTGCTTGCTTAGTATACAAGCTAGTTGCTCGCTAGAGGTGTTACCAGCAAGTAGTATTTAAAAATTCAAAAGCTTGATTGTGGGGGTTGGGGTGGGGTGGGGTGGGGTGAGGTGAGGTGACGTGGGGTGGGGTGGGGTGAGGTGGGGTGAGGTGGGGTGAGGTAGGGTGGGGTGGGTTGTAGGGCCCTACAAGACATTGTGCCCAGGGGCCTCTGAATTCTGAATCCGGGCCCGCTGATTGCATTCAGTTCTGTAAGGCCACATATATAAAATGCAGCTAAACACAACTTTACACACTTGCCTGTAATGTACATACAGATGTATTGATGTACAGGAGTTTGACTGTGCGGTAAATACCTGAATGGGGAAAGATGTTTGAATGGCAAATGTCAAATCAACAATAGCACAATTGGTTTGGAATTTGTCAGATCATGCTAACATAAAATAATTTTACAGGTTGATTTTATTAATACGAGTCATTAAGGGGACATGGATAGGTCTGGACGCTTGTTTCTGTCACAGAATAAAATCATTTTAATAATTGAATAATTGAATAACACAGAATAATTGTGACTTTATAACTCGCAATTGCGACTTTATATCACGTTTATTTTTCCATCTGAGTTGTAAACTCGCAATTGTGAGAGAAAAAAAGTCAGAATTGTGAAATAAAATGTCGCAATTACCTTTTTTATTTTTTATTCTGTGGCGGAAACAAGATTCAGTATAAATGGCAAAATATGAGGTAGGATGAAACATTTTATTTCAATGCTTTTACATTTACTTGCAAAATGTTGCATTCTCTCATAAAGGTTTTGCAAAACTATCTCGCAAAACTTTTGAGAGTGAAAGCAAAACTGGCGATAGATAATTTAAGGTGGGAGCAAAAACTGTATTTCAGTGCTTTCACAAGCACGCAAAATTTCTTGGGGGAATGCAATAATTTACCAGAGAACACAAAAGAGTTGCGAGCAAATGTAAAGTTTCTTGTTAGAATGCAAAGTTTTGAGAGTGAATATATAAGTAAAAATATATATATATATATATCCTATCATTTCCAGCACTATGTCCCCTTATGGTCTCTGTAAATATGCAAATTTGTTCTGTCATGAATAAATTCTGTCGCAAATATATTTTGTTCTTTTACCTGAAAGGCGAGACTTTCAGTCCTATGGTTAAGATTTGTCCCATTACCTCCTGCTTTCTGTATAATTTAAGTGGCAGCCGCTAACGATATAATCATGCATATTCAGGATAACACACTAAATGTAACAACTAATCAACTTTTGGTTGAAAGGTGAAAACACTTTCCATATTTATCAATTTCAAACAATTTTGGAACTGTATTTTGTAAATTTTGCAAATTGCTGATTTAGGTGACTCATTCCCACATTTAAATATGGTTGCAACACCCAAAACTTTGCAGTGTGTGCATATTCTAAGAGGAATGGGAAAAAGTCAAAGAGTCAGGAGAAAGATGTTAAAGAATGTCAAATGGGACAGGGAAGAGAGTCATATAACATGCTAGGACACCAGAGCAGTTCCCATTAAGCAGCTGAACCCTGACGGGATAGTCATAGTCACTGCTGACACCAGGATCTCATCAATAACAATGATGGAGCTGCATGCAGAGATGCAGTGGGACTCACATACTGTACGAGTACTGTTACACGATGATCGAAAAACACAGGGCAAACCTACTATGATGAAAAAAAGAACTACCAGTACCATATTTACTTTAGATTGATTCCATGATACACCAAACCAAAAGTGTGTATTTACACAGTGTATATGTCACATTTAAATATGACTTATTATACTATTATTATTTTTAATTTTTTTAAATTTTCAAATGTTTTTATTGTGTAATGTTGCTTTTTGAGCATGAAAAAGATCTGCAAAGTAACAAAGTGCAAATTCTCTATGTCAGTATAAGCATTTTCTTAACTCTCTGAAATGCCTTGATTGTCTCCCAGGAACATATGCATCCCAATATTCCTCATTTTAATAATTCCCACCCAAGGCATATGCAAAAAAAATAAAAAAAAAGGGAAAAAAAGATAAGAAAAGAAAAAAGGGCAAGGCCTTGTTGAGTTGTGTTAGTAGTGTGTTGAGTGTTATGGTAAGGGGTGTGACATTTCCTAAATCTGCTCGAAGCGTTTGACCAATCACAATACAGTGATCCAGACGACCAATCAGAGCACATTGCGCTTTTCAGAAGGAGGGGCTTCATAGAGACAGGAACTAAACAGAGCGTTACTGACAGACTGGGAATAGAGGAGCTGCAACAATATCAAATTAGTGAAAATTTATATTTTTTGAACATTCAAGCATATAAAAACTATTCTAGTAAACCCAAAAAACAAAACAAAATCAAGACTTTGTATAAGGGCATCATATGGCCGTTTTTCACCAGGCAGGATTTTGCGAGCCGGAATTAAACTTGTATTACCCACAAGAGCACAATTGCTCAACATGTCAGAGTTCATGCCCTGACACACCATATCTTGCATTACTCACCATCGGAGGACAATGTAAAGACTTCTTTGGGGATGAAGAGTTTGTCGTCTGAAGAGCGTGCCCAGTCTTTCATCCCTCTCCTCCCCTTCATAGGGAAGTTGATGTCACTGGAAACGGCCGAAACGGGCTCTCGCTGGATGGTGATTACTGGCAGGACCAGAGAAAGACAGATTAACAGTCTGGAAAGTTCAAATATTAAACGCTTCAAGGAAGCACTTTTAAGATATGTTCACTGCCGGACAACATGACCTTTATTTGTGGCACTACTGCGTAGATGCCATGGGAACTCACTGAGGTTGTTGGTGACAACCAGAAAGCTCTGGAACGGCTTCTGAGCCTCTCCAATTAGATGAATGAAGTCTTCCACAACTCGCATCAGAAACACAGAACCCGGAGAGACCTGGAAGGAAGTCACATAATCACAAAAATACACTCACAAACAAGATATGAGGTTTAGTCAAGCCCAGTTTTGGGGTATGATCTCTGAAACAAACACTACCTTCAAAAGTTTTGGGTCAGTAAGACTTTTTATAAATGATTTCTTTAGCCCCCGGTTTCACAGACAAGGCTTAAACCTAGTCCCACACTAAAATGCATGTTTGAGCTGTCTTAACTGAAAGCAACTTGCACTGTCATAATCTTAAAATATGTCAGTGCCATTGTTTTGTCTAAAGATGCACACCAGTAAAAAATTCTATGGCATGTTTATAAAAGCTACTTAAATATCCTAATTGAACTAAGGCCTAATTCTGGCTTAATCTAAAGCATGACTGTTCTTGAGTGTTGCTCTTGAGCAGCAAATCAGCATATTAGACTGATTTCTGAAGGATCATGTGACTGAAGACTGCAGTAATGATGCTGGAAATTCACCTTTGTCATCACATGAATAAATTACATGAAATTACAAATGAATTACAAATTACATATGAAAATAGAAAACCATAACTGTAATGATATTTCACAATATTACTGTTTTTGATCAAATAAATGCAGAATTTGTGAGCATAAGATGCTTTATATGCTTTATATATATACAGTCGTGCTCAGAATTAATGGTACCCCTGGTAAATATGATAAAAAATGGCTGTAAAAAATAAATCTGCATCATTTATCCTTTTGATCTTTCATTCAAAATATTGGCAAAAATCTAAACTTTCATTGAAGTAAAAGAATAGAAAGTGGGGGGGAATCACATTATGAAATAAATGTTTATCTCCAAAACACGTTGGCCACAATTATTGGTACCCTTTTATTAAATACTTTTTGCAATCTCCTTTTGCCAAGATAACAGCTCTGAGTTTTATCCTATGATGCCTGATGAGTTTGGAGAACACCTGACAAGAGATCAGAGACCATCCTTACAGAATCTCTCCAGATCCTTCAGATTCACAGATCCATGTTGGTGCTTCTTCTCTTCAGTTCACTCCACTCATCAGGTCTGGGACGGTCATGGCAGAAGCTTCATTTTGTGCTACTTAACACATTTTTGTGTTGATTTTGATGTTTGTTTTGGATCGTTGTCCTGATGGAAGATCCAACCATGGCCCATTATAAGATTTCTAGCAGAGGCTGTCAGGTTTAGATTTTTTATCTGTTGGTATTTGATAGAATCCACGATGCCATGCATGTATCTGAACAAGAAGTCCAGGACCTCCAGCAGAAAAATATGACCACAATATTAAAGATGGTATATTAAATTGTACACATGGGGTACTTTTTATCCTTGTGTGCACCAAACTCATCTTGCATGTTTGCTGCCAAAAAGCTATTTTTTAGTTTCATCTGACCACAGAACTCTGTGCTGTTTGAAGGTCCAGTCATGTCTGACAACTGAATTTGCTGGGGTTTGTTTTTGGATGAGCAAGGAGGATTTTTCTTGAAAACCTCCCAAACAACATGTGCTGATGTAGGGGTTGTTCAATTTTTTTTTAATAGGCTTTCTGAACCCAAGACTCAACTAATCTCTGCAATTCTCCATCTGTGATCTTTGGAGAGTCTTTGGCCATTCAAACTTTCATCCTCACCATGCATTAAGACAATATAGACACACGTCCACTTCCTGGCAGATTTGTAACATCTTTAGTTGATTGGAAGTGCTTAATTATTGCCCTGATGGTCAAAATGGGGATTTTCAATGCTTTAGCTATTTTCTTACAGCCACTTTCTATTTTGTGATGCTCAATAATCTTTTGATGCACATCAGAACTATATTCTTTGGTTTTACTCATTGTAATGGATGATTAAGGGAATTTGGCCTTTGTGTTTCCCCATATTTAAACTCTTGTAAAACAAGAAGTCATGGCTGGACAATTTCATGTTCCTAGTCACCCTGGTGTGCAAAAAAAAGGTAAATATGAATGGGAATATACTTAAGAGATATTTTATTCGTAAACAATTCTAGGGGCACCAATAATTGTGGCCAACTTGTTTTGGAGAAAAAACATTTATTTCATAATGTGATTTCCCCTCCACTGTCAATTATTTTACTTCAATGAAAGGTTCGATTTTTGCCAATTTTTGCCAAACGATGCAGAATTATTTTTTACAGCCATTTTTCATCATATTTACCAGGGGTACCATTAATTCTGAGCACGACTGTATATATATATATATATAGGCTTACCAACCCCAAAACTTTGAATGGTAGTGTACATAATAACCCTCATAATTCCCAGACAAACATAACTTAATTACCATAAAAGGTTTGCTGTTAAAGACTAAAATGTATCTAATACTTGTCAACAGTAAAAAACAGTTTATTACTGAGAAAACAATATATTCTACCTTCAAATACTTTTCATTTTCAGTGCATTTTTTTTTTCAGTTTACAGCCAGATAGTGGGAGTTTATGATGCAGCCGAGAAACGATGATGGAAAATAAGCATCCACAAGTCAGATGAAGCACAGTATACCATCATTCCCCCGGTCTCCACTCTGTCATGTTTATAAATTGTCAGCGGGTTTTAATTCACTGGGCCTTTGTTCCAGAAAACAGCATGCCACATGCACATTTCACAGTGAACTTCATGAGAACATGACCCATTCCTCAATCTAATTGGAATTTTGCTCTTCCTCTCGTGTGTGGAAATGAAGCCATTCGTGATTGTCTACGGGATTTATCGTTACTCCGTGGCATAGGGGACTCAATCCGTAGTATTTATACAGTTTTGGTTTGGATTTGTTTTGAATTTATCACAAATTAAACGTTTTCTAATATGTGGCAGATGGCGATTCTATATGCATTCAGATGAGAAACAAAGCATGTCGGTGCTTGTTGTTGGTTTGAAATGAATAGGAGGAAAACTGACATCCTTCTTTCCCAAGCAGGCTTCTGGTATCTTTCATGACCAAAACAACACGTCGATTCAACAATTGTCTGAAATATACAGTACCACAATTTATAAAAAATACTGTATTCACATACAATCATATTACATGGTATACCAAGGTACTTTCGAGAAGTTTTTGGTCGTGGTCTTATTGAGTTACATGTACAAAAACATGGTATCGCCTAACCATTAATTAAAAAACAACATGGTATACCCATTTTCCAAAACAACATGGTATCAGATGAAATTCTGCAGTACTTTAAAATGCACCATGGTGCTTACTTCAAGTAAAGAATTCAGTGGTTGTATTTAAATCTTGGATAATTGGTTATACAGTATGTTATCTCAAGATCTTTCTGCTATTTATAGCTCTTGTTGTTTGTACAACAAGCTATTGTATTATAGCTCTTGTAAGTGTCCAGATCTCAGGACAACACTGAGACCATCACAAACACAGTAACTCACATATACATGCACTATACATTGAATTAACAGTGAGAGGCTGTGACGTGTGACCATGATGTCACGTTTATACATAATGCTATTGTTCTCGGAACCTCACTGAAACTGAAAAGAAAACTGAAAGAATATTGGCACAAAAAATATATAGGCTCTGATAAAACACAGAAATTTTGCACATACCATCATATTTATTCTTTAACAAGGCAAATATTCTCACTTTAGAGTCAAAATGAATTAAAAATTGTCCCTCTTTAATTTCCTGCACGTAACATTCCTGCTCTCCCTGTGATGGATGTATCAATGTGTTATATTCGAAATAAACAAAAGGTTGAAAACCTTCAGCTGTCAACACAGCAAGTGCTTTAGCAAACTCACACTGGTAAGTAATGCCCACGTTTCACCATCCAATCAGTTTTAGGCTGTGTCTGAAATCACCCTCTGTACCCTTAAATATGGCACTATTTGAAGGGACAGACATTTGTAGTGGTGTCCAAAACCACAGTGGACGTTATCGAGTGCACTCATTTAATCCCACAATGCACCTCAATAACGAGTGTACAACTGATGTACACTCAACGGCTAGAGAATATCCATAATGCACTGTGAGAATCAATAAACAGTTTAATTAAGGTTCATACATGCTAGTTTCCATGATAGAGCTCTTTTTTATCTTACAGCTCCTACTGGCGTGCTAAGATTTTAATGTTTATTAAACAGCAAGCACAGACTATGCAAAAGCGGCCACCCTTCCGACACACTCCGTGTCTGAATTCACTACTTCCAGTGGACTATGTCATTGGAGTAATGTAGGAAATAGTGAATCAGGGTATAGGGGGCAATTTCGAAAATAGCTCTAGATATATACTACCATACACTAATGTTTGGGTCAGTAGGATTTTTCTTTCTTTTTTTTGACAGAATTATCAGCATTATTCAGCAAGGGCGCATTAAATTGATCAAAAGTGACAGTAAAGACATTTATACAGTTACACAAGATTTCTTTATCAAATAAACACTGTTCTTTTGAATCTTCACCAAAGAAGCCAAGAATAAAAGTTAAAATGTATCACGGTTTTTCAACATTAATATGAATAAGAAATGTTTCTTGAGCCCCAAATCAGCATATTATAATGATTTCTAATGGATTGTGTGACTGAAAATTACAATTTATGGCACAAGTGGGACAAACTGTCCCCTTTTGTCAATGCTGAATGGCTTACATGTAGTTTTACACTAACAAAGTATTTTTAACATATACAATTCACACTTCCCCTTTAAGATTCTGGCAGACAGAACGCGCATTGAGGGGACATTGTGAACACTTCAGCAGGCTCACAGGAGAAGATGATTATTTACTGAGCAGGGAGAGCAGGAGGTGTGTCAAAGATTTGCCTGCTCAACTGTGCTTTAACACCAAAATGTGGCTCAGTCACGCTGAGCTAAGCACCTGGCGCCCGCATTCATACACAAACATAAACGTTCACTATAGAGTCACGAGCATGTGCAGCACAGACTTTGCTCGGTATGTGACCATTAGTCATTACCTCCACACACTGTATCCCATGCCTATAATTTCAAAAAAGAACTACACTATACACAACAACAAACTAATGCCGTATGAAGTGACATCATGGCTACAGTGCTCTGTAATGGCGGTGGGGTGCCTTATGGGAGCAGGAGGGCTTTGTGGCATCAAACATTCTATATTGGTGTATTATTATTATGGTCTTATTATTGGTCTTATTATTATGATCAATAATGAAAACAACGCGTTATATTTTTGTGGAAACCGTGATACTTCTTTTTCCATGATTTTTTTATCAAAAGAAATTTCAAACGAACAGCATTTATTTGAATTAAAAATCTTTGACCATTTTATAAATGTGGTGTTCTATGTCACTTTTTGATCAATTTAATGTGTCCTTGATGGATAAAAGTATGAATTTCTTAAACAAAAACAAAAAAAATCATTATTTCAGAAATAGTACACCTCTCCTCAAAAAGTCACATGATTTAAAGGGGTCATGACAAGGATTTTTAATTTTTAATAAGTTCCTTGAGGTTCACTTATAATGTTAACAAAGTTTTTGCACAGTTACACGTGCCTCGTTTACAAAACAAAATGCTCCGGACAATTATATTATTCTCCAACTTACTTGTAGTAGTTCACATGACTTAATAAATCAAACATGAACTTAGAACAAACAGTTACATGTGACGGGTTTGTTCAAATCCATACCCCAAAATATGAGCAATAATTATATGCTCGCCTAAGCAAGTACAACTACAAATTGGCATATACAATAAGACTATTAGCTAAGCAGCTTTTGCTGTTCCACACATAAAGATTGAAAAAAGAATGGATGTATTTGGTAACTCTGACATGATGCGCACTAAATCTAGACTGTAAAGAACAACCATCCCATAATTTCCAAGATATTTGACATCAGCAGAAAAAGTGTGTTCTTAAGTGAGTCAGAATATGATCTCCTGCAGTTAGTTCAGGCCTCAGTGAATAAGAAAAAATAAGGCTTCATGGATAGTTGAGTTGAGGAAAGTTTATTATGCAAAAGTGTCTTGGCTTGACATCGAAGACACCGTGGACCAAACTGCACAGCATCTAAAGTCAAATAGCGTCTAATGGAGCGGTGTAATGCAAAGTGGCAGCTATAACAGCACATCCCTTTCCCAACACACTTTACAGTCGGTTTCTATTACATCCAAAGGCTGGTCTGATGTCTGATTACATTTGTTGTTAATCTTTGCGATCAGACCTGGCTTTGCTGACACAGCTCTGTCTGAAGGGAAATTAAAACTCACGGCACACAGATATGAAAAGTTGCGTTGTTCGGTCGGATATTGGCAGGTGTATTGCAAGGGCCGAGGACGGACGTGTTACCTGGTGAGCGTCTTCCCACTTCTCAAGGTTTTCAATGTCCAACATTAAGCTGACAATCTGGAAGAATTTCTGAAAAAGAAGAAAAAGACAAAAAAAAGAGGGATGGAAATTGCGTGATGAAACAATGAAGAAAAATAGAGAAATGTGTTACTCTGCACTGCAAAAAAAAAATAATTTATTTATTTATAGGATTTTTGACTCTTTTCCAGTAAAAAAATGATCAATTAATATAAAAAACAACGTTTCATCGTAAAAACATTTTAAACAAGATACCTTACTAAAAGTGTATAAGATACTTTCAGAGAAACTTACATTTTTAATTTAAGTTTTATTCAAATGTTTTAAATTGATATATTTAATTTTCATACCCCATTTTGCTATTTTTTATTATTATTTTTTTAATGCTAAATTCTCCTAAAAACATTGGTTAGATTTATGCTTAAAATTAGAATGAATAATGTAAATGGAGTAAGAAATAATAGATTCTAATTCAAAATATATTGTTTGAAAACAAATATTAATCTATTTTCGCTTTTTCTATATACAATTCATCTATATTTATCTATATTTTACTTGAGTTTTTCACAGTAAATAATATATAAAGGTTTTATATTAGTTACTGTGAAAAACTCAAGTAAAATATATATTTTTAAATGGTGTTTGTTCTCTAACATTTTGTAATTAAACGTCAGGTAATATATGAGTAGTTCAGCCATGAATCTCTTCGTGTTTTGACCCGTTGTTTTAATGTAACTTCCACAGCATGGAACGTATCCATTACTACTGCCCTTAATAAGCAAACGCATCCAAACGGATACACTTACTCTGTACGCTGTGCAAATTCTTATTGTAGCCCTCCACCTCCCCAGCACCACCTGTCTAGATCTGTCTAGCAGCAGTATGTTTCCCTTCATTTTATTAAGTATTATATACTTAATAGTATATTTATATAATTTTTATATCAGTCGTACTTCCCCTGCAGGAGCAGAAGCGTAGCAGATCTAATCAACCAAGATCAAACCTACATTCCATTTACATTAATAACATGTTTTATAAACTATCCTGATAGTTGTCATGACTGAAATGTAAATATGCAGTTGACATATCAAGCACTGATCAAATTTTGTTATAATACACATGCAATTATATAGCCTTGTATAAAGTCTGCATGGAGTATATGTCCTATTAAGCCAACTACAAAAGAGTTTAAAAAGCTTTATTATATAATTATAATAAAAAACTTCAAGAGAAATATTTCCCGATTACAGATTTTTTCATCTCCCCATATATCTTTACACACACCCACAGGCAAATACACACCTGCACGTCGTCAGGAGCTGGGATGTAGGTTGCTCGCTTGAAGGTGTCCGTCACATTTCGGAGAATCTCCACGGAGAATAAGAGGTCGCCGCTGTAATAATTCTTACGGGACATTAACTCCAGGAGACTCCTCACGATCTGAGACATGCCCTCCCCTGCCAGGGTCCTCTGACCCTTCGCAAGATGTTCTCGCAACTATAGGGGAAGAAAAAACATGCTTTTATGCACAGCCACTGATAAATAAACCTTGATAATAATAACTACCTGAGCATGAAGTTACACCCTGGGCTTATAAATAAACACAGAGAGATGAAGTCGAGTCGAGATATCAAGTCAAACCAACAGACCAATCGGAACATGTTCATATAAATAGGCTATGTTAAACTGGTATTGTTAGCTAAAAGGATCATTAATATCCTGGAATTTTTTTATCACAGTTTACAAACAGTTATTTCAAATTGTAATATTTCACAATATTAAGTTTTTTTTTTTTTTTTTTTTTTTTTACTGCATTTTCATCAAATAATTGCAGCCTTTCAAAAACATAAAACATTTTTACCAACCTCAAACATTGGAACAATGAATGAATTAATGTAAAAAAAAAAAAAAAAAAAAAAAAAAAAATGAACAAGCATGCAGAAGGATGTAAAGAAAATCTTGGATCTTGTGAACATAAAACCAGAAACACACTAATATACTTCCATTCAGGGTTATTACCGTTAACTAAACCAAAGACTAAAATTAAAACTATTAAAAAAAAATCTGTTAATTGCAATGAAGCTGAAATAAAATAAAATATACATATTTGTTGAAACACTTAAAATAAATGAAAATTAGAAATGTTGCTTTGGCAAAAGCAAAACTAAAATAACACTGCATTCATAAAACAAACGTAATAAATAATCGCACTTAAAAAGAGAATAAACAAGCACGCTGATTTAAAGGTAAGCCACAAAAGGAAGTGCAGGAGCACATGCTGGCTTTGAAGCTGAAGCAACATTGATCCAGGACCGGAGCAAAGCGAAAGCAGTTTGAAGCTATCGACAGCAGAATTAATCTACTTCCCCATCTACAGTCATCCAAGCTGTGAGCATAACAAAGTGAAAACAACGTCTCCCTCAGTGAATTAACCAGCAGAGTTGTTGCTCGCGGTTGAACGTCAGCGGGCCAACTGTTGACTGTCTAATGACAGTGCAGCGAGTGCAGGACGTGCCAGACAATGGCAATCAAAGATAATTAAGCATTGTGTGATTATAATGAGGGGTTAGTGGACAGGTTAACAGCGCAATCAACCCCAGCACATCATCCTCGTTCAGACGTACAATTAAAAACAACTCGGCATTATGAACTCAAAGTCAAAGGTCGTGGCAGAGGAATTAGTATAGGAGCGCATCAAGGCAGACTGTTGAATCTGTTAGAGAGTAGTCAATCGTTATTAGAACCCAGAGGTCTGAAACCGGGCGATGGAAACTATATAATCAATATACACGCTGGGAGATAGTGCTGTTTCTTTTGAGGCTTTTAAACATTTACGTTAGGGAAGGGTTCAAAGGAAGCATCTGAAAGTAATGGTTTTCATTTCCTTGGTGTCTGTTAAAATGAGTGACGATCCAGCACTGGAATTGATTTATTTTTTTATTTTTGTTTGCTCATTTGTGCAGTTATTATCATTTGTGGAAAGTGACAGTGGCATTGTTCTCTCCAGAACACACAGCCCTTTAAATACACTCCGATCTTTTATTTTTCTGTGGCTAGTGAAACCACCAAACCAAATGGAAACAAATGTGTCTTCGCTTCTAATATACATTCAGTGATGCACATGCAGCTACAATTCTACTGTACTATTTCATTTTTATTCTTAATATTCAGCTGCTCATCGATGCCGTCTCCTGAGCTACACAAGTCAGGAACTGACTGTAGAAGATGGAAGATATTAAATAAAACTGAGCAATTGAATTGGTCAGTATGTACTAGTTTATGTATTAAATCAACATGAATCAGAAAGTATGATTACTTCCTCTGCATAAACTGCATTCACCAGTAATTATAAAAACACCTATATATACTTAAAATGAGATAAATGCACTTAAGAAGCAAAATAAAACCTATATCTTGAATTTTCCTGACACACTGGCAAGCAGTTTTATTATTATTATTATTACAAATTATTATTATTATTATTATTATTATTATTATTATTATTATTATTATTATTATTATTATTAATAAACAAACAATACATAATTTATTTAGAAATAATAATCACTATTATTATTAGTATTATTACAAATATTAATACACATAATTTATTTAGATAATAATAATAATAATAATAATAAACAATGTATTTAAATATTTAAGAATTGATTTAGTCAATAATAATACAATATTATTAATCATAATAAATAAATATTATTATTGATAATATTGTATTAATATTATTCATAATAATAATCATATAAAAATAAAGATACGTTATTATAATGACATATAGTAAAAGAGATTATATTGTTAGTCTTATTATCTTGCGCATGATTTTCAAAATCAACATATAAACAAAATCAATATATAAACTCCTTATCAAAACTCTTTATTATTGTGTTAGATAAGGTGCATAAACAAATTCATGTTCATAATCTAATCCTACCCCATCTTGTGACATCACAGCACATCATCCACATCCATGTACTCACAGATAAATGTAAATATCTATATTCGAGTGAGACACATCGGGCGAAGCTCGGAGGACCCCAGTAAGCAACTCCATTAGCGTCCAGCAAGCAACGACGACTAGCAGATCCTACAGAGAGAGGGAAGGAATAAACAGATCGTTATCACTGTTTGTGCACAAACCATAACAGCATGTCAAGGTTTGACAGACACGTACTCTGTGAGGTTCACACGCTTCATATAAAAGACTTCACTGCGATGCGGCATACGATAATGTCTGTTTTGAGTATGTCATTTTGCAATGCTCTTAAGTCAGTTTTGCTTAAAGTTTCTGCCACTTGCATCATTCAGATCACGGCCAATAAGACCCGACATTGGCTTCACCCCCGGTACCCTGGCTGGAATAAAAATGGGCCTGAAAATCACACGGGGAACGCAGGCAGCCCGGAAAAGTCAAGCGAATCGTCTCTGCAGGAATTGGGTATTTTTTTGGGGGGGGTTGCATGCATGACGGGATGTGGAGTTGATATAGATTACAGCTCGCTGTTGACCTCTTTCAACACTCTACTCTCCGCTCCCACTTCAAAGACATCATTTATTAGGTCTTTCTGTTTTTATTAGGTCAAAATCACTGAGAGCCTTGGGTGTCTTTCTCCACTAGCATCTGAGAATTATTGCACACTACACTCAGAGGGCATAAATAACCTAAAAAAAAAGCTCTCCTACTGCACTTGGAAGGTTTAGAAACACTTAAACCAAACTGAGGAGTGCAGAATATTGAATATCATCGCTGTATTGAACACGAAAGTTTTTTGTGGCTTTATACACTGTCAGACACTTGCATGTGTCATTATATTATTACAGTTTATCCATAACCAGAGTTGTGAGGGTTTTGACCAGCGAATGTCAGACATAGGGTATGTCCATTGCATTACATTTTCGTCAACATTTAGGTTATTCAGTTTTTATGCAGTGTATATAAAGGATAATGTTTATGTTTTTGAGGAGTATAGAGTGGAGTATTTGCCGTCGAGTCATAGCCAATAGTGTCTTAAATAGCCTGTACATAAAACGTCATATTTTATAACATGAGATTTTGGCCAAATGACAGAACTATCTGAGTGTGCATAGGACATTCTACAGAATTGGTGCAAACTGCTGTCCGAAAACCCAAAAACACATTTAAAAAGCATTTAAGTATTCAAATTTTAGATGTTTACTAAGATCCTTCTATTATCTATTGAATCCCACAATAATATTTCAAATATAAGTAAGCTTAATACATATGAAATCATCATTTATTGGGAGGTGGCTGGCCCAACCCTAAGCCCTAAATTTGTGAAAATGATATTGAAATATATATATATATATATATATATATATATATATATATATATATATATATATATATATATATATATATGTTGTTTTTGAAAATATATTTTTGATTTCTTTTAAAAAGTAAAGTTAAAAAAAAAACATTTATTTTATATTTTATTTTTAAATCATGAAATTATATTCTTTATGTAAAATTAATGTGTCCTGCATTTTCATGTCACTAGCAAAACTGTGTGTTCTAGTCCATTGGCTGAGACTGATTTTAACCACACACCTACTTTTTTGATCAGGAAATATTCCTGTGTCCCTCTCTCTCATAGCCTCTCTTTCATTGTAGATACGTACCATCATTTTGAGGGAAAAAAGTTCAAATAAGTTCAAAAGTCTGAAAATCACACAAGCAGAGACGGTCCCAAAATGTGTACGGCACATCATTAACCATAGAGGCGAGTGCAGTTGGAGTGGATCCAATGGAGTTACGAGTTTTAGTCACAAGCTCTTTTTAATACTTTCCATTGGTTGAATATTTGCAAAACCCACAGACAGACATACAAGGTGACAAATAGTAACAATTTATCAAAAAAACTAAATGCGAGGTTTCTACCTAGCAGTTACGTTATATATCAATCACAGAACACAGCAGAATGTAACGATGTACAAAACAACAACATGCCAATCTCTGACATTAAATCTAAAGCTTCGCAAGAAAAGGAACATGTTTTTGTTGGGCCCAGTGTAAGCTCTGCGGCAACATCTGACTTTTCAATCCACCAAAAGCGATGACTTGTTATCATTGTTATATTAACTTTCTGTGGCGGCACATTTTGGGCTGTAAACATACTCATTAAGTTCCCTCTCACACACCACTAATTCATCTCAATGGGCTTCAAAACTGAATGCTGATTAACTGTGTGGAAACCAACTTATTTCGAGCCTGTTGTGCGATGTTAGTTTTGGAAGCTGAGTGATTGCATCACTGATGGAGTTTTATAATGTGGTTTAACTGATCATAAAATCTTTTAATAAAGCTGTATGTCATGGTAAGAGAAGAAACAAATGTATCAGATATTGAATTAGATATGGCGTCTTTGGCTGTGGCCAAAACAGCATTAGATTGTACTTTCAGAGTTTTATGTGACAGACGGCGGCGTACACACAGAAGCTAATCAAGCTCAGATCATTAACTTTTCTTGAGCGGTATTAATTTACTACTAATTTGTCCCTTAGCTGATATTTTTATCCAAAGCAACGTACAATGACCTTTTTTGAGGAAGGGCCGTCTTTGAACAAGCTGGGGTTAGACCCGCTAAAGGGCAGAATGCTCATGTATTGCTCCTTACACAGTTTGAAACAGCAAACTTTCATTTACTTTGATTGCTAGATCAAAGGGAACATTATCAGTGAAAAATTCCTTAAATTTATCAAATTAATTGGAATTATTAGCAAATGATGATGACTTTAATTTCTTCACATGCAACACTTGTAATGTCACAGGTCGAATTACTGTAACTGCTTTTATAATGCTCTTTTGGTTTTATTAGGTTAATTTTGGACAGCAAAATGAACTAATTACTCTCATTTGGATCTAAGTAGCAGTTCCTCAAATGATTAAACATTTTGTTCCACTGAATATAAAGTCATGCAGGTTTGAAACGGCATGATGATGACAGAGACGGCTTCTTTAGGGGAACTATCATTTTAATTTCAGTTTGAAGTTCGCAGTAACGTACCAGTGGCATTCGATGGACACTTGTTGTATACCGTCTCTCCAGCTGAGGCTCTCTTCCACGTCATGGCTACTTGGTACTCATCTTTACAAATTTCATGAGGTGCTGCACACAGTATACATCAAAAATAAGAGGTTAACCAGCAAAAAAAGATACTAAAGGATACATGTAAGAATTGGCACTAAATAAAAAGTCCATTGTTGATTGGGAATTGACAGATGGATGGATGGATGAATGGATGGATGGATGGATGGATGGATGGATGGATGGATGGATGGATGGATGGATGGATGGATGGATGGATGAACAATTGATACAATGATAGATATAATGATAGAATGATACATAGTGACAGAGAGACAGACTAGAGAGTCTGGTCTTCTAGATAGATAGATAGATAGATAGATAGATAGATAGATAGATAGATAGATAGATAGATAGATAGATAGATAGATAGATAGATAGATAGATAGATAGATAGATAGATAGATAGATAGATAGATAGATAGATAGATAGATAGATAGATAGATAGATAGATAGATAGATAGACAAAAATACTGATTAAGAAAATGAGATCACCAACTGCAACAACACACATCTCTCTCATTTAAAAGCTCCTTCAGAACAGAGAACAACCCAGGGGTGAGATACAGAAGAAGACTGGGTTGAAAACGGAGAGAGAGATGGAGAAAAGAACTCTACTCTTTTTCATCTGAACACAATACACCCAGACAAAGCTATCGGACAGATTTTTGTTTTCAAGTTTGTGCCGCCATCAAAGCGCTGAGCCCAAAATAAGCTCTACGACAATGTCTGACATTTATTTAATCTATAGCCTCCCAAAGCTGCATTCAAAGGCGTGCTTATTAAAATCTGCTGTTTGCTGCTCTGGGGTGCGTTTCCCGAAAGCATCGTTAGCCAACTATGGTCGCAAGTTCGGTCGTTATCAGCATAGTTCAACGAGTCAGTGTTTCCCGAAAACATCGTTCCAACAAACATTCGCAAACAGCATCGCAAAGTTGTGTGGTTGGACAGCTCTCGACCTGTGGTTAGAAGCATCGTTTCTTGATTGCATGACATGTGAACTTAATAAATCCTTATCTTCAGCCAAATAAGCAAGCTGACATTCAGTACAATCTATATATTTTATTTAGAATACATACAAATGTCATTTACGTCTTTTAGTTTGTCAAGAGATTTAAAGCACCGTTATTGGAGACTGCGCATGTGCGAACGAGCTCTACTATGTAAGAACGAGCCTATGATTGAATCTGGAAATAAAGCAAAACAACTGAGAACAATTAGAAATAGTCCTCAGATGCTGTGACCGTAATTTATATCAAAACATCTAGCATTAATTCGATCTCAAACAGTTTCATTAAAAGAAGTTATACTCAACCACATGCGTGACGTCATAAACCAACGCGGTTGAACGACCAATTTGCATTGTACTATGGTAGTTAAGCAGCGAGTTACGTCGTTGTACGGGAAGCGCACCCCTGCTTGACATGATGACAAATCACACATAGCAGCACTTTCAACAGTTCCCTTCTGTCAAGAATGACCCCTCTCAATTGAAAGAGAGGAGAAATGGAAACAAAGGAGTAGAGTGAATGTTACATATGGAAGGAGAGAGAGAAAATGAGAGAGAGAGAGAGAGAGAGAGAGAGAGAGAGAGAGAGAGAGAGAGAGAGAGAGAGAGAGAGAGAGAGAGAGAGAGAGAGAGAGAGAGAGAGAGCAAAGGCCACTTTTTACAAACAGGGTACAAAATAGGGTTTGAAAGTATTGAAAAAAAAAGCCAATTTTCTTTTATTTCTTTTTAAACAGGCATCTGGTAAAAGCTTATTATTTTCTATTTATTTATTTTTTACAAGGTCTGCAATTTTGTCAACCTTGTTAGCAAATATGTATGTTTAACACCCTGATTTGAGAGATTTGGAAATGTTATGAAATATATAAAAAAAAATCAATAAACATGGAAATTAAAATAAAATTTTATACAGTATATGTCACTTCTTGGGTGTCATTTTAAGGAGTGTTTGTTGTTGTTTGTTTTTTGTTTTGTTTTTTTGCAATGGGATGAATATCTTGCAGTTGTAACATGGTTGTGCAAAGAATGTGAGATGCGGCTAAATATTATGTATTTGGCCATTATTTTTTTTTCCTTACATACAATAAATTAATTAAATATCAATTCAAGAGATTAAGTCAATATGATATTGGATATTAACTAGATCAGATATTAACTAATCAAGACTGTAGATGTGTTAAAGACATGTGATGTTTAAAAAAGAAATGTGTACATCAGTTGTGTATTTTATGTTGGATAATAGTTTCTCTAACACACAATACGGTTCAAAAGTTTGGGGTTAATAAATAAATTAATAATTTTACTTAGAACGCGTTTTTTTTATTATTTCTATTTGTCAAAATATCCAGAAAAAATTGTATCACAGTTTAGAAACATTTTAAATTGTAATCATATTTCACAATATTGTTTTTTTCACTGTATTTTTGTCAATTAATTGCAGCCTTTCAAAAACATTGGAAGAAGGAAATAAATAAATAAATAAATACATATTTTAGTGTCAAATGTAAAAGAAAAATTAAACAAAAAAATGTGCAAGGCAGACTTATTAATGGCTTGGAGAGTCAGTTGCTCTGTACAGGAAATCAAAGAAAAAAAGAAGGAGAGAAGACGTTCTTTGAGTATACACACACACACACCTGGGCACTTCTTGTCATTGCAGGAGCGCACTTCCTCTCCGGAGCCATCGCAAGGGTAACCCTGGATTCCCGTACCTTCACACATACGGAACCGACGCTGCCAACCGGAGTCACAAGTCTTGGAGCACAAGCTCCAGTGATTCCAAGCACCCCAGTTCCCTCCACCTGCACAGGACGAAGGAAACAAGGAACACATATGACTCCACATTATGAGAGGAGACGAGTCAATGGTCATCTACACACTGCAGTTTTGATATTCTAGACTGGAACACAGTGAACACATACAGAGTGAACATAGTCATAAAGCACCTGCATGAAGCTAATTTCCACTTATTAATTATTATCAGGGGTGCTAGCTGGCATATGCTGACACAGCAGTGTGTCTGTGCAATAAGAAGAGCAGTGCAGACCGGTAAGTCTCTGTGGTTTGGTACCACAGACAATTCAGAGCGTTCACTGCAATTAATTAGACCATGACAGCAAACAAATTGCAGCTGTGCACATAAACTACCTGTCAATTTAAGAGTAAGCCCACCAGTGAGAAACTTACCCCCGCAAGACGGGTTGGTGCACTCACGAGTTTCGGCATGCGGCCCCTTACACTCCGCCCAGCCATGAACCGACACACTGCAACGCCGCTGCCTCTGCTGAGTGCCCGAGCCACAGGACACAGAGCACTGGGACCAGGCCGCCCAGTCCAACCACTGACCCTCCACTGCAAACACAACCACAGAGAGAGAGAGAGATGTGGAGGTCAGAACACAATAAGCCTGGAGTGGAGGAAGGACAGGGAAGAGAAGGACATAGAAGTGAGGGACAGAAACAAACAGGAACCGGGCGGTCGGACAGAAAGAGAGAGAGACGGGGTACAGCAGGGGTCTGTGTTTAGTATTTGACATTGTAGCTTGGTTAAAATGATGCTCACTTACCCTGATACAAACCCTGAGAGATCGATGACAACAAAATGAGTTATGAGTCTGATACTGATTAGTGATGCACCATTATTGATTAGTGATGCTAATCAGCAAGTTTTAAAAAATAACTTCGGAAAACTTCCGAATTGTGTAGCATTTAGGCTGCATGAAATGAGATAGAACAATAGAACGATAGAACGACGGTAGGACGATAGGACGGTAGGACGGTAGGATGATAGAACGATAGATAGAACAAAAGAAAGATAGATAGATAGATAGATAGATAGATAGATAGATAGATAGATAGATAGATAGATAGATAGATAGATAGATAGATAGATAGATAGATAGATAGATAGATAGATAGATAGACAGACAGTAGGTCAGCTCTTATCTAGAATTTTACATTACAATTTTATTCTTTATCCTCATATAATATGCAATAACCTTCAAAAGTCATTCACTAAAATCTAAAAAAAAAAAAGAAAGAAAAGGAAATTGGCTGATTGAAATAGTCACTGAATATATTGTCATTGACTCCTACATATAGTTTCATTTGCCGGGTCCCATAAAATAAATGACATCATATATTTCATTCACTAATTTATTTCCACCCGCTATTTCAATTTTAAATCCTATATTGAAAAATGCTTTTTAAGATCACCTCTCCATCAGCGAACATTAAATTACAATGGATGCTATTAGAACAAACCCTGACCTGCCCATTACAGGTGCTCCAAGTGACACATTCTTTTTTCTTCAAAATTGTAGTCTAATGGGTTTTGGAGAAGACCAGTAATTGTGTTTAATTAATTAAAGAGAGATGGACCACTGAGACAAATCTTAAAGCACATGAAGTTAAATAGGTTTGATAACATTAGTGCAGAATTTTATGAGAAACCGCACTCTGGTGATAACAATTTATTTCAGTTTGACTGATGCATATTGCAAATGTTTCAGCCTTTAATTTTCCAATTATTCTACTATTAATTGTTATTCTGTGAATAAAAAAAGCAGCAAGCACATCATGTATTTTACATAATTTCCACATAGTAGACTAACTGTGGATATAAATAGAGCTCATATAAACACAGGCTCTGTCCATATTCATATCGGTCTTCTCTCTGACCACAACAAAATGAATATAAGATCTTTTGCATTTAATGAATGAAACAAGGGATCGTGTACAGTGACTATTTCTTGCTTGATTAATGAGATTCAATGGTGAAGTTCTATGTGAATATTTAATAATATATACAGGGGAAGAGCATGTCTTATGAAGCCCTTTTATAAGTCCATGTCACTATTCCGAACCCCGTCGCTTATGAGTCACTTTGTTGATGCAAAGACTTAATGAATTTGAAAGTGTTTAATGGGTGGATGAAACACTGTGGCTTTTAAATGTTTCACTTCAACTATCCCATGATCCTTTGCAAAACATTAGAAGGTCTACATGCCTCGATGGACACATATTCATTATGTTCGAAAGTAAGAATTATGCTTAAATATCATCCATCAAATGATGGCATTAATCTTATGCCTTTATGTTTATATAATGAATGCACTATCTATTTCACAGTAGGTGGGATGTTACGTCTTTTGACTTTCTGCAGCAATTTCAGGATCTGTGCATATTAACCTCTAATATCACTTTTATCTTATTTAAATGTGTGTGTGTGTGTGGGGGGGATATTTCATCCAAGAGTATCTCAGTTTGATTGATGGTATGAACTGAAATCAAATTATCTCTCAATCTAATGGGTTCCAAGGAAGACAGAGCACATGATGAACGAAAATGCCCATGTCAACTTTGCTATGTCAAAGCAGATGCTCGTCAAACTTAGAAAAATGTACAGTCTAACATTACTTCAAGGCAGCCACAAGACCGTGACCTAAAAATAGTTTCAAAGGTATTGGTGTTGTACAACTAGACAGACAAGTACTATATATATATATATATATATATATATATATATACACATATACTACAGACACATAAATACACACCCACATAACTGCATATTATTATAAAGTGTGAAAAAACTAAATATTTGTTTCATATTTTTATAAAAATGAAATAAATAATCCAACAAACAACCTCTTTAAAGGAAACCTATTATGCCATTGTTTTTGAGGTCTACTAGAATAGATTTTCATGCTTGATTGTTCAAAAAACAATGTACATTGTTGCACCTTCTCTCTTCACAGTCTGTCAGTAACGCTCTGTTTAGTTCTTGTCTCTATGAAGCCCCTCCTTCTGTAAAGAGCAAAGTGCTCTGATTGGTCGTCTGGATCAGTGTGTTGTGATTGGTCGACCGCTTCAAGCATATTTCGGAAATGTCACGCCCCTTAGCATACCCGCCAATTTCAAAACACTACTAACTAACTCAACCAGCCCTCGCCTCGTTCATTTTGCGTGTGTCTTGGTCAGGAATTATTTAAAGGGGACATGTCATGAAAATCTGACTTTTTCCGTGTTTAAGTGCTATAATCGGGTCCCCGGTGCATCGACCAATCCAGAAAAGGTGAGAAATAACAAATCAGTAACTTTGTGTTGGTAAGCCTTTCTCTGCCAGCATGTCAAAAAATAAGCCGATCAGATTTCGCTCCCCTTCTGACGTATAGGAAGGGGATCTTATAAAATATTACCGCCCCTTAATCTGCACGTTTCCACGGCGCCGCCATTTGCAACGCAATGGCAAAAGTTCGAGCAAAGCATGCCATCTCTCACTCAGGCTTCACCCTTATGGTATTTTGACCAAAAAACGTCACAGCTGTCTTATAAAGACCTCAGTGAACTGTGTCAACTTGTGTAAAAGGTGCGGAACAGCAGCTCATTTGCATTTAAAGCGACACACACAAAAACCGGCGCGTTTCACAGACACATTCTAGGGACACCATAGATGTATTTTATGTTGGAGTGACTTTGTGCTTTGTAACTTTACAGACATTTGTCATGCTCAAAAAGCAACAGTATACACTAAAGACAGTTGAACACACAAAAAGAAAAAGCATAATAGGACCTCTTCAAATGTTGGTATGACATAGCAAAGCAAAATCAGATGCAGCTGCATTCTCTATCTGAGATCATGGAGGATCTGTGTCTCAAAGCAAGTGCATGATAAATAATAATCATATTCTAAAGCCTCACAAACTCAATAAACATGGAGAAATGTGGCCTGTCTGTCTACACCTCCATGAGAGTATTGGACTCATCATCGCTCATAAAACGAGCGGCCAATGAGGAGAGAGATCCTGCATATTGCGGTTGCCAGGAGAGACAGCAGCTGCAGCTGAAACCCAACAAACACAGATGAGCATTTATTGCACCTCACTTTTACATCACAAGAACATAAAGGGAAAGGGAGAAAGAAATCCACTGCATAATTAAGGTAATAACACTGACTTCAGCACATCAAATGGATACTTTGAGTATCCCTTACTTGCAAGACATAAACACACACACAAACAAACAAACAGATGCATCTGCGCGTCCATGGTTGTAGCTATAGGAATTCAGGGTTGTGTTCCTTTACTTTAATGTCTTATTTCTGTTCTACATTTGATCGTATTTCTCATGGCTTATACTATTTCTTAAATGTATAGCTGAATAACATAAACTGATGAGCTTGTTGATAAATCAAATGGAAGGTTCAGCAATGTTTTATAATTTTGACATTCATCATGTTGCATTTTAATCTTAGTCTGACAAATGTGTAGAGCAGCTGCTGATGCAGTGTATTATAATAAACTGCTAGTGTATTTGTCCATTAAAGCAAAAAAAAAAAAAAAAATGTAGGAACAGCAATCATTTTAATAAAACCGTTTTTTTTTTTTTGGCAATGACAACATGACAAATAAAGTGTTTGGAAGAAAGTTAAACCCAGGCATCCCTTATTCCCTTTTGTGCTGAGTTGGGAACATGACTAATTTTACTTAATTTCTTTCTTAATTTAATTTCGAAATATATATTTATAGACTACCATTCAAAAATTTTAGACCAGTAATATTTTTAAATGTGTTTGAAATAAGTCTCTTCTGCTCACCAAGGCTGCATTTATATGATCCAAAATACAGCAAAACTAGTAATATTGTGAAATATTTGTACAGTTTTCTATTTGAATGTTTTCTATTTAAATATTTTAAAATGAAATTTATTCCTGTGATCAAAGCTGAATTTTCAGCATCATTACTCCAGTCTTCAGTCACATGATCCTTCAGAAATCATTCTAATATGCTGATTTGCTGCTCAAGAAACATTTGTTATTATTATCAATGTTGAAAACAGTATTTATCTGAAATAGAAATCTTGCAACATTATACATGCATTTACTGTCACCTTTGATACATTTAATGCGTCCTTGCTGAATAAAAGTATTAATTTCCTTTATTTATTTCCAATAAATAAATAAATAAATCCTTACTGACCCCAAACTTTTGAACGATAGTGTATAATAGCTCTCTATTTCAGATCAATGCTGTTCTTTTAAACTTTATATTTATCGAAGAATAAAAAAAAGAAACAATCATTGTTAATAATAAGAATACATGTTTCCAATAAATATTCTAAAATTACTTCCAGATTACTGAATTTCAGATTTGAAAAAAAAATATTTTTTAATACTTTCAGATTTAAAAAAATTCTTTTTTTTTTCCTTCAGGACAAACTTTCATAAAAAATAAGTCCTAAAATGCATTCCTCTAACTGGCCAATAGAGTGCACTCTGAAAATCATCTGAGAAAACGACTTTCTATAAGCAAAACATTTAGAAAAACTTTAATTAAACAAAATTTTAATGAGGACAATCAGCATATACTACTTCAAAATAAAACAACTATCCCCTTACAAGACCACTCAACCATCTCTTGTACCATATCTTACCACTTAAGCAAACATTAATTAAGGGGAGTAAATTACAAAAACGGTCCGACGAATACGCTGGAATTGAAATTGCTCACACTTTGATCACGGAGAAGCAAAACCATCACTGTAATCATAGACTCAAATAGAGCTGAAGTAATGCAGGAGAAAACACACAGATGTTTACAAGACATCCATTTAGATTCACAACAGCCAACCATCCTTTACAGTGACCCGGGCCGGGACAAGGTATATTACATTGACTTATCCTGTGTTGACTTCAATTATATCAGTGGATTACACGTCAGTTGACACCCATGAACGCAATTGAATAATAAGAGGGTAAAATGTATTTTACACATGGATGCCTCTTGGTAGGTGAGAACAGGTGGAAGATCTGCTCTCTGACAGGGTGTAATCACTGTCAGTCAAAAGCGCTCGGCAGGACTGGCCCAGCTGTTCATTTGTGCCCCCTCAAATGAAAGACAATCACAGTGATTGGCTGTCAGCCTTAACTCTTCAACTGTCAGACTAATGGAGGTCTTCAACTCCAGGTAGGAACAACTGTTCACACTGAAAATGAATTGAAATGTACCAGACAAAAGATTTATTGCTCATCTCATTGGGGTGATAACTAATTTTGGAGACGGATCCTGTCCGCCAAGACCGGAGCGGTGCTGTAGAAGAAACAACAAACCCCAGCAGGTGCGGACATTTGTGATCGGTTAATCCAGGATTCCCATTAGCTTGAGCCGAGCCCCAGTTTGAGTAGCACTTCAGCAAAAAAAAAAAAAAAAAACCCTGAAGACTGGCATGTTAAATGAATGAATGAAATCTAGAGGAAATTATGAGGCATGGCTGCAGAGAGAGAAAGCAGACAACACAGAGCTCGAGCGCCCTTCACACAGAGACAGAACAGGAGGGGTGAGAGAGACCGATGTGAAACAAGTAGACTGAGGTGAAGCTCGAGGCAGTGGGGATGGCACACAGGAAGGATAGGGAAAGGTCAGACAGAAAAAGACATGTGAATAGAAAGACAAGAGAGGAGAAGATACACAACACAGAAAAAGGGTAAAGAATAGGGAAGTCAAAGGAGTCCAGAAGACAGAACACACTAGATCTCATTCACCAACTGTGTAAATGCAAAATGTTATGCATAAAAATTGTCATGATTCACAGTATTTTTTTTTTTCTAAATTAGGAAAATGTTTACTTAAAACAAATAATAAAAAGTAGTATTATTATTGATATTTCCATAAAATAAACACTTGGATTGTTATAAAATTACAATATAATATTATATTACATTGTTATTATAGTATATTACAAATAAATTTGCGGATTAAATAACTAAATTATTAAAAACCCTGTAAATCATAAAGTGTATACTTACATTTTCCATTAAATTAAGGATAAAATCAACTCAAACCACATACTCAACAACATTTATTAAAATAATCATACTAATAAATTGTGTATAATTACATAATTTATAATTAATTATTTATAACACACACACACACACACACACACACACACACACACACACACACACACACGTCATATATGTCCTGTGTGTGTACAAACAACAAAACTGCAAAACTGTTATAAGTATTTCTTATTAAATTATTTTATATTATATTATATTATATTATACTTTTTCAAAAAATAGAAAAAAATAATTAACTATTTAAAATAACTAGTTTAAATTATCCTTACTATTATTATTATTATTATTAATTAATAAAAACACTATAGTTCGATCTATAAGATTTTGCATGCAAACCTTTTCTGCACACATAAAATAAGAACACAATAAAATACAGTAATAAGAACAATAATACAATAATAAGAACACCTACGCAATTATTGGTAAATGAGACCCACTGTGATAATAGGCAGAATGCACTTTAGAGTTGAAGTAGAGAAAAGAGAGAGAATATTGGCAGATGAGGAAATGGAGATTAGTACTAACCGGGGCACACAGCTATATTGCAGAGTTTGGTTTGCACCTCGGGCCCTCCACAGGCCTTGCTTCCATGCTGGGGGAGCACACAGATCCTGCTCCGGGTCCGAGAGCCTCGGCCACACGTGACTGAGCACAGGCTCCAGGAAGACCACTCCTCCCACAGCCCATGCACTGCAAACACCAACAAAACCACCAATGGGGATGAGGGAAGATGGAGGGAGATGGGCCGAAGGGTCCTTCGGTCTCCAGAAGCGACCCACAGGGGCACACAGAGCCGAAACCCTGCCCACCTGAAGGATAAAACCCGGGAATGCCACCAACATGAGCCTCAACCGTCAGAGAGGAAGCCTTCAGATCAAGGGTTAAGGGCAGAGAAGGAAATGGAAATGAAACAGCATGTATAACATGAATGAGACGTCACTTATCTTGTAAGGAGCACCTAAGTGCAAAAGATCAAGGCATGGGTAGAGCAAAAATAGATGAAATGCACCGTTTGATCATGAAACGTGTCCAATTGATTGTGTTCCTGCCGAGAGGATTTCAATGAAGTTGTGTCCTTCAAGGATTCTTTCACTACCGGAAAAAAAAAAGCGATGTGCATTTCATTTTATGTTGAGAGACATTGAATAAGTATTCCGTAAATGTATTCTTAAACTCTTTTTAATAGACGTCATATGGAGATGTCAAACTTTCAGGTACGACTCTACTCTACTCTATGCATTCAGATTACGGCTCTGTTCCAAAACCCGGTGAGCTGCTTACACAGGCACAACTTTCAACATTCTAACTGAAACTGAACCTTATAAGAGACTGTTTTAAAACACTTTACAAAGGCAGCAACTCTGTGTGCCTACAAAATACAAAATTGCAACACAGTTGTTTGAGTCAATACAATACATCCTTCTTTTAAAATGGCAAGTAACATTAAACTGAAATTGTATTTTCTTTTAGAAATTGGCTCAAATAGGTATCCGAGATTATACTGTATGAAACAGTCTTTGCATTGGGAATAATCCTCAATGATGCAAACAAAGGCAGCTTACTAGGCTACTAGTTACTAGGTTTGGAACAGAATTTTTGACTGAGGGCTTGATGAGATGTTATGGGTGAGGGTGTGAATGAACTTTTAACAACCCCCTGCAGTGCGACAACAGTTAAAACAACCACAAAACAGCCGAGATGAATCTAACAGAATTCTTTCTAAAACAGATCTTTGAAAGTGGAAGAGTGGACATCTTTACTCAACCAACAAGGAAGTCAACATTTGATTCTCTGTGTTGCCAAAGAAAGAGGGAGGACATGCATCTTGAGGAGTGGAGTGACAGTGAAATCAGAAGATAAGACGTTAATATAAGACCATATGAAAAAACAGAAGAGCAGGATGGAAGAGTGGGAGAGGTTGAAAAGAGTGACTTGGGTGAGGACAGAAAGAAAAACGGACCCTGACAGGGGATAGAAGACAAGAGAATTGGAAAGGATTTGAGGAAAGAGGGGAAAGAAAGAGTAAGTAAAAGAGACAGAAAAGGAGGTTTTGGAGGGGGCTTTTGGAAAGAGCGAGCGAGCGAGAGATTGTAAGGCCTCCTCTGTGTAGAGCAGGGATGTACTGTGAATTATGCATGCTGATAAATAATTGATAACGCTCTGTAGTGCAAAACTCAAAGGAGCCATGGCTCAGCAGCACATACAGCATGAAGAATAAAAAAGCTTGTATGAAGCGAATGTGTGTGTGTGTGTGTGTGTGTGTGTGTGTGTGTGTGTGTGTGTGTGTGTGTGTGTGTGTGTGTGTGTGTGGCCTGGTAAACCCTATATTGTGGGGACATTGTGTGGCAATATCCGAACTCATTGTCCTTGTGAGGTTATTTTTGGTCCCCATGAGGAAAACAGCTTATAAAATAATACTAAGTGATGTTTTTTAGAAAATGTAAAAATGCAGAAAGCTTTCTATGATGTGTATGTTTAGGGGTAGGGTTAGTGTAAGGGATAAAATATACAGTTTGTAGACTATAAAATCATTCTGTCAATGTGTGTTTGTGTGTGTGTGTGTGTGTGTGTGTGTGTGTGTGTGTGTGTGTGTGTGTGTGTGTGTGTGTGTGTGTGTGTGTTTGTGTGTGTGAGAGAGAGAGAGAGAGAGAGAGAGAGAGAGAGAGAGAGAAAGAGAGAGAGAGAGAGAGAGAGAGAGAGAGAGAGAGAGAGAGAGAGAGAGAGAGAGAGAGAGAGAGAGAGAGAGAGAGAGAGAGAGAGAGAGAGAGAGAGAGAGAGACAGAGAGAGAGAGTATGAGTATGTGTGTGGTACTACTGGTAACAAAAAAGACAATTATGCATTTTTAAGTCTCTATTTACCTTCTGCCATTTATAAAAAGTCACTTTCTATAATGAAAAAAAAAAAAGTTGGGGATTTAATTTGGAACCATTTTAAATGAAATTGTATTTTCTTGAAAACGTCCAATAATCTTCCTAAAAATCATTTAGCAGAGTACTGTTAGAGGACCGGGTTCTGATAGGGTTGCAGAACAATATGTAAAAATGCAAATAACAATCATAGTAAGTGATTAGAGGGTCCGATGAAGCAGAACATATTTCACAGCACTATATACGGTAATAAAGGCTATTTTCCGATTAACATTGCATTATAAATACCTATTACATAATATATATAAAAAGTATATATTTATTTATTTATTTATTTTCCCTTAGTGGATATATTCTAAAGGGCTCATATTTCATATTAAAGGCATTCATTCAATTTGTTTGAGGCATGAAGGCATGAATTTCAATTTTGCATATATCCTGACAAATATTGTGAAATTACTGTCACTATAATGTTATAATAAAACAGAGAAAAACTGAATATCAATTCTTTGATCTTTTTAATGATGTATAGTTTGTCAGGATTAAATAAAGACCTTTTACCCTTATGCTTCAAATAAAATAATAATAATAATAAATATATTATTATGTATACTATGTGTATAATATGTGTAGCCTATTATGTGATTTTGGAAGAAAAACGACAACAATTAAGAATCACTGATTTTTGATAATTATGGCAGTGCTACTTTGCTTACTTGTGTCAAGTTACAATCGGTCACAAAAAAACGTGTTGTATGACAGTGCTAACTTTAAACCTGGCACAATGGAATTAGAGACACTAATTATGATATATGAGAGCTATAGTGGAGAGGATTTTCAACAAGAGATGATATCATATATCACATGTTATATGGCTTCATCAGACTTCAAAAAGTGCTATTATTGGAGCTTGACAGCCTTTAGAAAGAAAATAATATTTGGATGAGTAAATGCCCATGTGAGTCAACATAAAATAAGCTTTCAACTTTCCCATGGCTAGCAAGTCACTGGAAGTCTATTCTTGCCTTGACTTCTAAACACTCTGGTAGTTTTGGCCTGATGAGATGCTGTAAAGAGTGAAATGTGAGGGTAGGATAACAGCACTGATTTTGTGTGGCATGGGGAGAGGCTGAATATAGGCTGATGTGCCCGCAGTGCTCATTGCCTCTATAGACCACATTATGTACTGCAGTATCCATCAAATCACTGTCTGTGTGGACTCGTGCAGAGACCCAAAGCCCGTCTATCCGCTCCCCACAGGGGACGCCAATTCCTCATACGACGGAGGAAGAGAGGGAGAAATGTAAAAAAACAGGTACATACTGACCACCAGAACACATACTCAAGGGAAAAAAAGCAGAAAAAAGCAGTAAGGTTTGATGTTGAAAGGTAGAGAAGGAGTCTAGACAGAGAGAAATAAATAAACAGGCACAGAAAGAGATGTGGTTGTGAACCGGGCATGCGGGGCAGACAGCAATCCTCAAACCAATAGATCAATGTCCCCTCTGAGCATTTACAGCACCACCAAAACCCTGTTCTGTGGCTCTGCAGGCTGCAGGCATTGTTCAGTGTTGTTTACATGTCGTAAATATTATTTATTTCAGTTAAGGCCAACAGCAACAGCGTCTGCAGATATAACTGATGCAGTTACCCTTTAAAAAGCTGCGATGAATGAGCTATCCTTGGATCCCTGTAGTCTGATGCGTCACAGGGCAAAAACAAATGCATAGCACCACCTGTTGGTTAACTGATGCAATTGCCCCTTTTGCCCTAAGATTAAATAAATACAGTGGTTCTCACTTGTTTTTTCTTCAGCACGCAGATTTGATATTGCATATCACGTTGACTCAATAAAATGAGATTAAACCAAATTGTAGTAGTATTTTTTTTTCCTCACAAATGTCATCCTCATGTCATCCAAACTGATCATGTTGGCCTCTGTTTGATTTGGCTGCTTCTACTAAGCGAAGGCATTGATGGCTACAGAGTTTGATTGGACGCCCAAACTTTGGTGTCAAAAAACAAAAGCATTTTCTCCACATTTTTAAAAATTGTTTTTTATTTTGCTCGGCTAAATATATTCTGTCATGGTCATTTAGCGCTAAATTCATGCAACAAAAGAAAGTATATAATTGAATGACCACTAGAGGAAGAGGATGCACTTTATTTTGATCATCCTCTTTAGACATTCTCATAATATAAGTAACTCTCCAACTACATGTCAACTAGCTCTCGTAAGATCCTAGTAGACTGTTATGATATGGTTATGGGTGTGGGGTTCGGGTTAGTAGTTGACGTAGTTGCAAAGTTACTTATAGTCAGAAGATGGGGAGCATGAAAATAAAGTGTAAGCAGATATTAAGCAGACTGTCTGCTAACACTCTAATAAGAGTTAGTTGACATGTAAGTTGCTTATAGTTAGTAGAATGCCTAAAGTGGACCATGATCATTGACCTAAAGTGTTACAGAGAAAGATGTTTACTGCATATGCATAATGCACAAAAGTTGCACCAGAATGAACAATAATGTAATTGTTGCAATGGAACTGATTTGTTCTCATATGAGCAACCACGTCATCTATACTCCTGCACAAAGAGCATTAATGTGCTGCTTTATTTCAGTATTCCATTCAATTTCACAAAGGACTCCCAGCTTTAAAAAAAATAAAAAAAACATTATGAGGCTCCAAAGACGCCACAGAAGGATTGAGAGCCAAAACAACAATCTAAAGCGGCAGTAAAAAAAAAAATAATAATAATCATCCTCCAAAAGTTTACTTAAACATGGCTCTCCCATTTGAATCTAGGTCTCATGAGCCTTTTTACCTGTCTGAGATAATTGCATCTGATTTCATTCATCAGTAGAGCCGTGAGCGTTTCTTCATTAAAGTGGAGCAGATTGAGTTACTACCTAACACTGCTCTGCTCTACTGCCCAGATACAATGACACGCAGAAGCGATAGACATATCCTCATTGAGAGGAATTCTTAAGGCTATCATAAAAAGATTCATTTAGATTTTGATTTACATTGGGAACAAGGTTTTAGTATTGCAGATAACTTGTGATCTTGCCATGGAAACCTTCAGATTTTAGGGAGGCAGATTTTATTAAATCAATTCTGGAGCATGTGTGAGTGTGTGTGTGTGTGTGTGTGTGTGTGTGTGTGGGGGGGGGGGGGGGGGGGGGGTAACAAATGAACAAAAAGTTAAATAACACATTAAAAGATTTTTTTTAACTATCTCAGGACAAGTGTGTTTGTCAAGCTGGGTTTGTCACGTTTTAAATGTTATAAAGTTGATTCATGTATTGTATTTGTTGGCCAAAAAAGGTATTTGCAACTTTTATTAGATTACCCTTTTTATGAATAGTTTTCTGTTTCCTAATTGTTTAGCTGTTAAAGGGAAAAACGCAGTACATCGTTGTCATGTAAACATACCCTAATTTTTGTTTATTGGCAGCTTCCACTGTGACAACTTACCCCATGCATTGTAAAAACATGTCACGCTATACAAAAAGGTCAACTGTGTTCCAATGAAATTTTCATTTGAAGTTCAATTTCTCATCCAAAAATCGGACAACTAGCCCGTCTCCCATATTTTCCTCTTATGAGATGGATTGTGAGACACATTAAATAGAAATACAATGTCATGATGAAACAAAATGAACATTTTACATGGTAGAAAGAAAGCAACAGAGACCAAATTTCAAGAATGTGCAATGTTCATTCCGATAGAAACAGCTATCGATGGCTTTTGTCCACAAATTAAACTGGGTTCTAGATTGGGATTAGCTACTGAGCAAACAGAGAGCAATTTCAGACTGCAGCCGGAATTGGTGTTATTTTAAAAGAACCCATTTTATTTGAAGGCTGTGCTTGATCAATTTTGAATAATAAGTCTCCTCCAAACTAAATAAACCTAGCCATAATTGCTTTCGCAAATCAATTATGTTCCTTTGAACGCGAGCCAAATGGAGGACCAAGGGACTTCCATTGAGCGTTAAAGCTACGCTAGCTCAGGCTAATCTCAAAGACACTCGGTCCCTTTCCGCCAGTGCGCATCCCACTTCCCGCGGAGTGAAAGTAATCTATGCACACATGCACACACACACAGATGCGGCTGTCCTCTGGTTAACATGGTGTTGCCAATTTTTGTATCCCTTTAGTAAATATAATGCCTGCCTGTTTATGTTGTCAGCATAATAGTATAAAATGCTCCGAAAAAAACTCAACAGCAAGCATCATGTGTTCTTATACCCGACCGCCTTGTTTCCTTTTTATTGACGGATTGTTCACTATAATCAGCTTTTCTGTCATAAGCATCAACAATCTATGCAATCCGAAAGTTTGCGTGTCTAAACGTAATGTCGGTCACTCATATATGAGCTTCATCGATCGCTGCTCAGAATCAATCCTCGCAAGCAGATATGTCCAGGAGAAATCCTCCACTTTGATTCTCTTCAGGCTTGCCTGCTTGGCTGAGATCATCACGTTCTAAAGCGCTGATCCGCACACTTGTGCTGAACATGTCAACCATCTCATCAAAGCCCAGGCACTGAATATCAGAACTCACGCTGAATGCACAAGTGAGAGGTAAATTGAGTTACCCTGTTTTACATAAATATAGAATTATCACATAAGGACTTACACAGCACAGTTGATGATCTGCAACAAAGGACACTCTATCTATGCCTTGTAAGCATTAAGATTTGCATCCACTACTCAGCGTTTAAACACAAAGTTGAATGGTCATATTATTCAGGCTGGCTGGGGTTAATACTATGACCATATATTTAATCATTTCATCCATCTCTAAAACAATACAACTGTTGAGGGAAAACGGACAGGTTTGTGGACTGGGAAAGGTCTTAAGCCATACTTAAGCAATATTATATGCAATGCTAATTATATACTGTATACTACCTTTCAAAAGTCTGTGGCCACATGATTATTTCATGTTTTGGACGCTCAACAAGGCTGCATTTATTTGATCAAATATGTATTAAAAAGCTGTATTGGGAGATATTATTCAAATTTAAAATAACTGTTAAAATAAATGTTAAAATGTATTTTATTCCTGTGATGAAAAAAAGCTTTTTCAGCATCTTTACTCCAGTCTTCGGTGTCACAACATGATCTTTCAGAAATCATTCTATTAAGACATATTCCCTGTTATTATCAATATTGAAACATTGCTGCTTAATTTTTTGGTGGAAACTGAGATAAAAAAAAAATGTTCTAAATTTGTTATTGAATAGAAAGTTTAAATGAACAGGTTTTATTTGGAATATAAATATTTTTTAACATTATAAATGTCTTCACTGTCACTTTTGATCAACTCAAATGCAACCTTGCTGAATAAAAAAGAAATTGTAAAAAATATCATGACACTATTTGAACGGTAGTGTACATTCATCTTAATAGTTGGTAATTGACACTAAATGCAATTTATCTCCTCATAAATTAGCTTACTTAGCACTGTTTTGTTTCTTATATCAGCAGGCAGTGCAAAAAAAAAAAAAAAAGATTAAACAACATTCACGATTACACCTTCTGAACAATTGCAAAGGTCATTTAATTGACACATCCTGAAATCCCACTCATAAAGCCAACATATGTCTTTTACTCATAAATACAGTGTCTTCTTTAGTTCCTGAATGAATCCATGGTATTGAACAAATCGACTGAATGAATGATTCAATGACTCACTCACAAGGACAGTCACCTGCCGTCACCTACTGGTGAATCGATGTAACCTGCAGAAAGAGTCACTGAAAACCTCCCACCACTAACACACAGACAGACAGTCTGTCTGGAACAAACACATACAAGGTACGTGATACAAACAGTGAAGAGTCCATGTTGTATAATGCGGATTTTAGCACCCCATGAATGCTGAACTGACCAATCAGCATCCAGGACTGTAAATGTCCATTTAATAGTGTGTTTTTTTTTTACATGCTGATCTTCATTCAGGTGCAGACGTGCAAACAGAAATGCCAGTGAGACCTGCACTGATCGTACCTGCATCACACCAAACACAAGTGCACTCAAGGACATGGACAAAAAATACTAAAAGACTTGGTTGATATCAATGCAGTACAACACTGCCCATTGTACTCAATACCACAATAGATACTTAACAGAAATGCAGTGTGTGTGTGTGTGTGTGTGTGTGTGTGTGTGTGGGTGATGCACATGTATTTTAAGCATGCAGTAGTATGTGTGTGCAGTGCAAAAGGAATAATATTACCCAAAATGTCTAAAAATATCAGTTTCTTCTCATGCGTCAGCCAGTATTTACTCACAAAGCAAACATTCAACTAAGGTTTAGTTATGTTTGACCTTGTCATGCAGTGTAAGGAAGTGTAAATGTGTAGAGGGACGTCCAGAAGCATGGAGTTACTCTACCTGCTTGATGCTGCGGCTCACCTGGGCAGGTGGCAGTGTTGTTGCAGAGTCGGTTTTCCCTCAGCGGGCCACTGCAGAGGGTCCCGTACGGAGAGGATACACACGAACGAGAACGAACCTGCCAACCTTGCCCACATGTCAGTGAACACACGCTCCACTGAGACCACTCCTCCGCTGCCGGGTCACCTACAGAACACGAGAAGGAGAGAAAAGCAAAATCTTGAAATTCCTGACACAGACAGAAAGCAAAGACTTTAGTTATAAAAGTTATAAAACAAGGTCAACGTTAGTTCAGAGGGGTTATGTTTTACTGCCACCTTCAATAAACTAGAAAAGCATTACCAAATATTCACAAAAACCTCATAAAAATCCTTTTGAGGTCTTCAGCAGCTTAAGGTCTTCTAAAAGGTGTTGCAAGGTTGGTGGCAGCCGTATCTGAATGTGACGGGTTGGGAATATGTCAGTCATTTTTTTTAAAGCTGTGTCCTTGGATAGAGGCAACATCATAAAATGAATGGGCAAATCAAATTAATTACATGTCTTGTAATCGCATTACATCTTCATTTGCATGTGATGAGTCAGAGCTTAGCCGTATTTGCGGAGCGGATGGGTGGAGAATAGAGGGTAGGGGCTGATGGGGACAGGAATGCCATCGGGAGCTTACGCACATACGTTTTCTTTCACAGAGATGGATGCTGAAAAGGGGAAAAGGTGGGATGCCACTTACTTCAAGATGAGAACATTCACATACTTTATACAATTATCTTATTTAAAAACAAAAAAACATTATTATTTTATTTTATATCATATAATATTTTATATTACTTTTTAATTTATAACACATTTTACAATATATTATTTATATTTATTTAAAATATGTCAGATTATTTTCTATTATATTTATACTTTTAAAGACATATACTATCACTCAAACATTTGGGTTCAGCAAGATTTTTTGTTTTTAATTTAATTTAAACAGTTAATATTATGAAATATTATTTCAACTTGAAATGGCTGATTTCTGTTTTAATAGTTTTATAAAAAGGAATTTATTCCTTTGATGACAAATCAGAATTTTCAGCATCATGACTCCAGCCTTCAGTGTCACATGATCATTCAGAAATAATTCTAATAGGCTGATTTGGTTCTCAAGAAACGATTTTTATTATTATCAATGCTGAAAACAGTTGCGGTGCTTAATATGTTTGTGGAATCTGTGATACTTTTTCCCTTTTCTCTTGAATAACACCAAAGCGCTGTCCACGGTGCTGAAATGCAATTCGGCAATGACTTGCAAAGCAATAATGTGATTATTTTCAAATAATAAAGACTTGATCACAGTAAGATGTTTACATGACACAAACAAACCTCTTTACTCCTGTTTACATGCAATTTCATTATTTTGATTACTCGAATTGTGGTTATTTTTTACCGCCATTATTCACATATCCCAAGGCACAGCACAAACGATGTATTAACATTCAGTAGGTGTGTTACTGGCCACTGCACTTACGACAAATGCAAAACACATTTCTATGGATGTATCTTATTTTTTACATGCACAATGTTGTCAACATAAGTTTAATCAGCAACCCAAATATGTGATGCCTTTTTTACCGGTATGTTTAAGAATCTGCGCATATGTCAGAAGAACATGCGCACTTTGGTCAGAGTGATATATTGAAGTGTTTACATGCATGTTTATTGCGTTTAAAATTAGCATAAGGCACATTTTCCTATAATTATGGTTACTACGATTATGACCTTATCTGCATTTGATCAAACTATTGTGTTTACATGAGGTAAAGCTGTATTATGAGGGAGCATGTAAACGTAGTTCTTGACAGTAGATGGGATTCACCTGTCTGGGCCTGGAACACACCCGGCTGGTCAGCTGATCGTGGCCTTTGCGTCTTCACCTTCTGCTCATCATCGTCAGGTTCTGGACACACACACAAATACATTCATAAATAAAAATAATTTCACTCATCCAATCAGGTTTTAGAGTGGAAAGCATCCATAAAATCCAGTCAGAAAATGCTGCTACACTATGCACTCTTTATTAGTATGGAACTGATGCATACGGTTGTACAATCACAAATTCTAAAGCTCACACATATTATTAGCGCTGTTTTACATTTGCACAATAATGTTAGACATCTCTGCAGGAGCTTCCTCTTGCCCTTGAATGACATGTAAATCTCGCCATTGTGTGAGGAACATTTTAAGTGTGCTGCTACAAACCTCCTCTTGTAGCAGCTCCTGACAAAACATAAGCCAACAGAGACCTGCCACCAAAGTGCTTTCTATGTCTGGCCTGGTCCTCGGCACATCAAAATCCTTCTTAACGTGAACACACACTCATGAGAGCATATATTCCTACTCCTCACTCAGATGCGGCTACCTGCCCCCCCCAAAAAAGTGTAGTTTAGTGGACGTTTAGTGGAAAGTGTATAATTCCCTGTCAACTTTGCTAAATGTCAGTCTTTAAATGCACACATTCAGTATGTAGTGCCAAAGGTTCCTGTACAAACCAAATGAATCCCAGGGATTTTATTTTTTTTGACACCTGTATCTAAAATAGGAGTGTTTCTAATTAAGTTAAGTTGCACTCACAATTGTATATTCATGAGGTTTTTTCTTTTTTTCTTTTTTGGACAGAACAAACCTCACCTTTATACCTTTGTTCAATCTAATGCTGATTAACCAATATTAAATATAAATGAGGGAGGGCATATCAAAGAAATTGGCATAATTCATATCCAAATCATCTACCTATTAGGGCTTCCACACAACCTCTACTGAATAATCACTGCTTAAAAATAGTTTTACAGCTATGCATGGATATTTTTATTTTTTATTTTTGCTCTTTTAACACTGAATGCATAGAATATTTCTTCTCTTCTCTGGAGCTGATTGGTCGGCTTGAACTTTTGCTCAGACTGCGTGAAAAGATGAACTCAACTCAACTCAACTCAACTCAACTCAACTCAACTCAACTTTACTTATAGAGCACTTTCAAGACCACAAGTGGAACCAAAGTGCTGTACAGAAGGTATAAAAGAGAAAGTAAAAACAAAAACATAAAAACAATGCAAACATATGACATAAAAACTTACAAAGCATTATCAAGTGCTAAAGAGAACAAGTAAGTTTTAAGCGCACTCTGAAAAGCACCCAATGAAGGACAAGATTTTACAGACTAGGAGCTGCAACAGAGAATGCCCGATCACCTTTACATTTTAAACGGGATCGCGGAACCATGAGCAGCAATTGATCATTTGAGCGCAGAGATCTACTGGATTGACAGCAGCTAATTAAATCAGTCACATACTCAGGTGCTAGGCCATGCAGAGACTTAAAAACATACAACAACGCTTTGTATTGAATTCTGTTTCGTATGGGTAACCAATGTAATTTAATTAAAACAGGAGTAATGTGCTCTCTCTTCTTAGTACATGTTAAAAGTCTGGCAACTGAGTTCTGAACGAGCTGCAAACGGGAGAGAGAGGCCTGACTCAAACTCAGATACAATACATTACAATAATCCAAACGGGATGACTCAAAGGCATGAACAACCTTCTCCATATCGTCAAAAGAAAGGATAGATTTCAATTTAGAAATTGATCTAAGATGGAAAAAACTATTCTTAACGACAGCATTGATTTGCCGGTCAAATTTAAGCTCAGAGTCAAAAATGACACCAAGGTTCCTCACGCTGGACACTTTTTTCCCAGGAACCAACCCCAGGCAGTCATCATCCACACACCCCTTATTTCCAAATAAAATCATCTCGGTCTTATCCTCATTTAATTGGAGAAAGTTATTCGCAAGCCAACACTTAACTTCGACCAAACATGCATGGAGAGACTGAATTGCACTTTTATGCCCATGTTTCAGTGGTATATAAATTTGAGAATCATCCGCATACAGATGATACTGAATCCAAAATTTCTCAAAAATCGAGCCTAGAGGGAGCATATAAAGGGAAAATAAAATTGGTAAAATTGGAACCCCCCACACAAGAGGGGCAACAGAAGAAAAATAATCCCCTAAACTGACTGAAAAGGTCCTATCCTTCAAATAGGAAGAGAACCATTTCAGGGCTAAACCCTGAATACCAACCTGATTCCTAAGACGATCAATGAGAATGTTATGAACAACTGTATCAAATGCCGCTGTAAGATCTAAAAAAAGCAAAACAACATGGTTTCCAGAATCAACACCTCGTAGGATATCATTAGAGACCCTCAAAAGAGCAGATTCTGTACTATGACCAGCTCTAAAACCTGACTGGAATCTATCGGCGATGTTATTCCTCAATAAAAAGTCATTAAGTTGTGCATGCACAATTTTTTCCAGTATCTTCGAAATAAAAGGCAATTTTGAAATCTGACGAAAACTACTCATGTCAAAGGGGTCTAAGCCATTTCTTTTTAAAGGGGGCTGAATAACCGCATGCTTAAAACTAACTGGAACAACACCAGATGACAAACTAGTATTCATAATAGACAGAATACTTGGGCCAATTGAATCAAGTACCTTGAACTGCGTGGGTTGCTAATAAATTCCACAGGCATAGGCAGGAAAGAAGGAATTTCCATACGATGTGGCAGGAAGAACCAAAGGAAGAAAACACTACAAAACAAGTGGATTCTCTTAGGCTCTTTCTAAATTACCACAAGCGTTTAAGGATGCTTAGAAGAATTCGCAATCAGGAAACACATCCTCAACATGAATTTAAGAAAAAAAATCTTCCTCTGGGAGGCATGATTTATACTTCAGCGAGCTCCTACACCCAATGCTAAATTCATCTTAGTAAAGAGGCAGAGAAAGAAGCTCCCCATAGACAGCATTTCCATTATTTTCCTGCGGAAAGTAGTCAACAGATCAGTGCAGATTGGATTTTAAATGGAGATACTATTGTGAAGATACAAATGCATTTGAATAATGTAGGACACAAAACAGTTGACCTCCATTTAAAACTGAATGCTTCAAAAATAGACTATAGAGTATACAAAGACAGGTTTAAACCTTATGTGCGTTTAATATAAGAATGTCTAATGCTCCATATTTTCAAAAGAACGCAAGTCTCGACAAAAAAACTTCAACTTGACGCAGCTTCATAAAAATGCAACACTCTGGTCAAACGACAGTGTGAAACACAAAGCAGGTAAAAGGTAAAAGCTAAGACTGCACTCTTAAAAAATAAAGGCTCCAAAATAGGGGCCATAGAAGAACCCTTTTGGTTCCCAAAAAACCTTTTAGTGAATCGTTCTAAAAAGAACCATTTTTGAACATATCAATAATCTAAAGAACCTTTTTCCACTATAAATAAACCTTTGTGGAACAAAATGGTGCTTTATGGATTCAGTGATGCAGATAAAGAACCATTACATTAAATTTAACAGAACGATTATTTATCTTACACAAACCTTTCTCAAAGTTAATAAAAAATTGACTTTTGGATTTTTGAACTGACACTAGGTGGAATGAAAGGCCAAATCATCATCTAAAAAAAAAAAAAAAAAAAAAAAAAAAAAAAAGGTTATTTTTAGAATGATTCACTAAAAGGTTTTTGGGAACCAAAATGGTTCTTCTATGACCCCTATTTTGGAACCTTTATTTTTAAGAGTGTGTATGAAAACAAGAAAACAAAGAGAGAAGAAACTGTGGGAAAGAAAAACATACAGTACAGTAAAATAAAGGGAGACAAGCATTTGTTAGCAAAGAGGGCTGCATCACATACAGTCGTGCTCAGAATTAATGGTGCCCCTGGTAAATATGATGAAAAATGGCTGTAAAAAATAAATCTGCATCGTTTATCCTTTTGATATTTCATTCAAAAAATTGGCAAAAATCGAACCTTTCATTGAAGTAAAATAATTGACAGTGGAGGGGAAATCAGATTATGAAATAAATGTTTTTTCTCCAAAACAAGTTGGCCACAATTATTGGTACCCCTAGAATTGTTTACGAGTAAAATATCTCTTAAGTATATTCCCATTCATATTTACCTTTTTTTTTGCACACCAGGGTGACTAGGAACATGAAATTGTCCAGCCATGACTTCTTGTTTTACAAGAGTTTAAATATGGGGAAACACAAAGGCCAAATTCCCTTAATCATCCATTACAATGAGTAAAACCAAAGAATATAGTTCTGATGTGCATCAAAAGATTGTTGAGCATCACAAAATAGAAAGTGGCTGTAAGAAAATAGGTAAAGCATTGAAAATCCCAATTTTGACCATCAGGGCAATAATTAAGCACTTCCAATCAACTAAAGATGTTACAAATCTGCCAGGAAGTGGACGTGTGTCTATATTGTCTTAATGCATGGTGAGGATGAAAGTTTGAGTGGCCAAAGACTCTCCAAAGATCACAGATGGAGAATTGCAGAGATTAGTTGAGTCTTGGGTTCAGAAAGCCTATTAAAAAAAATTTAACAACCCCTACATCACCACATGTTGTTTGGGAGGTTTTCAAGAAAAATCCTCCTTGCTCATCCAAAAACAAACCCCAGCAAATTCAGTTGTCAGACATGACTGGACCTTCAAACAGCACAGGGTTCTGTGGTCGGATGAAACTAAAAAATAGCTTTTTGGCAGCAAACATGCAAGATGAGTTTGGTGCACACAAGGATAAAAAGTACCCCATGTGTACAATTTAATATACCATCTTTAATGTTGTGGTCATATTTTTCTGCTGGAGGTCCTGGACTTCTTGTTCAGATACATGCATGGCATCGTGGATTCTATCAAATACCAACAGATAAAAAATCTAAACCTGACAGCCTCTGCTAGAAATCTTATAATGGGCCGTGGTTGGATCTTCCATCAGGACAACGATACAAAACAAACATCAAAATCAACACAAAAATGTGTTAAGTAGCACAAAATGAAGCTTCTGCCATGACCGTCCCAGACCTGATGAGTGGAGTGAACTGAAGAGAAGAAGCACCAACATGGATCTGGGAATCTGAAGAATCTGGAGAGATTCTGTAATACTGGTCTCTGATCTCTTGTCAGGTGTTCTCCAAACTCATCAGGCATTATAGGATAAAACTCAGAGCTGTTATCTTGTCAAAAGGAGATTGCAAAAAGTATTTAATAAAAGGGTACCAATAATTGTGGCCAACGTGTTTTGGAGATAAACATTTATTTCATAATGTGATTTTCCCCCCACTTTCTATTCTTTTACTTCAATGAAAGTTTAGATTTTGCCAATATTTTGAATGAAAGATCAAAAGGATAAATGATGCAGATTTATTTTTTCCAGCCATTTTTTATCATATTTACCAGGGGTACCATTAATTCTGAGCACGACTGTACATTGGAGCGCATGGGATGGATGGATACTCTAGAGACTTCCCCCCCCTGTTGGCTCTGTCAAACAGACCTGATTACCAGCGCTTGCCGCAGGGCCAGTGTTAATACGGTTATGATAGCTCAGACGCGCACGCAGACGATCACACTAATTTACTCTGTCACGGAAAAAACAATAGTGGTGTCAGGAAAGGCGGGGGATTGTTTCTGCTCGCTTTTTGTATCTCACTCCTACGTCTCCCTTCGTTCTGCCTCTCCTCTGCGTCTGTTTTTGTACCTTGGGTCTTCGCCACTGTCTCCATTCGGCTGGGGCTGAAGACAGCGGTTCAGTAGGACAGAGATCAAATTCAACCGTTCTTTTCGGAAAAATCATAAAGATAAAAATAAATACATTAAAAATAAATAAAATCATGAACTAAAAATAATTGAACGTGAATTTAGGCATCACACTCACACCATTATAATATGCTACTACATGATTTTTGGTAGAATTAACCCTTTAATTTAATCTAAAATTCCTTTTCTTTTTAAAAAATGCCTTTTCTATGTTTGCATTACATATACAGATGCTTAATCTGTATATGTAATGCCAGTTTCAGACTACAGAATATTATCCCGATTTTTGCACAATCCATTTGACGTAGGGTCAGATTCGTACACGACAATGGGTGTTGGGATGTAAGAATCGATCGTTTAATCTCATAGTGTGTCATAGTGTACGACAACCGATGCCGCGTCTGCAACGCTTTAAAGACTAGCATGTTTCTTTTTTTTGGTTCTCCACGACAGGTTCCACCACACATGTGATGTTGACCAACATGAGCACATAGGCTCTTCCCTACACAGCTTTCAAACATGGTGAAACAAAAGAGAGACAATGTATTGGTGCTGCTTGGTGGAATTATGCAATGGAGGAAAGGTTTGTGGAGCTACGGAACAATACTCCGGCCTCTGTGATGTTTCCTCGAGGGAAAAAAAATATAAATGATAGTGGAGGCGCTGGAGTTAGCATTAAGCTAACACGCCGGTTCATTAGCCATTGTTTGTTTACGCTCTCGTTTCCGGAAGTCGGCCGCTAGTTCTGGCTTCTTGATGACATTACGTACGCCGTTAAAGATGGCAAGCAATAATTAATCAGGAAGCAACGTATAGTCTGACTAACGCTATCTCACGACCAATTCGTACGAATTTGTACGAGTGATTAAAAGGTGGCTAATTCGTACGAATTCATACGACCTCACTCGAACGGATTCGTACGATTTGTCTAATCCCATGTGATGGGTAGGTTTAGGGGCGGGGTCAGGGGTAGGTCATTCATATGAATTCATACGAATTCATAAAATATGTACGATTTATCAAAAATCATACAAATTCGTACGAGTGAGGTCGTATGAATTGTTACGAATTAGCCACCTCGTAAAATGCCGTGAGATCGGGCTGGTCTGACATGCTTCTTGTCCACGACACAACAAGAATTTAGGTGTCAAAATCACATAATCTGACAGAGCGACTATATCGTAACAGACAAAAATAACAGTTTTCTCCTCAGCTTCTTCTCTGACTCCGTCTGTGTTCTATTCCCAAGCTGAAACTCAGTCATATGGTACAGCAGGATTCTCTAGAGATCTCGCTGGAGCAGTGGCGTGTGTAACCAGCATAAAAGTCCAGCACGCTAAACAGATGTTGCTTATCCTGGGACGTCGTCTGTACATATCCCCTTGAGAGACAACTGTACTTATTTCCACCATCCTGCGTGTGTGCACGTGTATTTGACACTAGCCCTTTAAACACTAAATGAGAGGTTGAATTATCTTTCTGCCACTCTCACAGCTTGTTCTTGGAAGCCGGAAATGAATTTAAGCGTTTAGCTCAAATTGAAGCCATTTAATTAAACGGCTTGTGGTGTGTCTGTATTACTCACTTGGGTTCAAGTAAAGCTTAGTGTGCTGAACATCCACACGCATCCATCCGAAACAATCAATACTGAGCTTGTGTGTTTAAAGACGCTAACTGCCTCCATCAGTAAAGCCAAACCTGGTTTACATTAGGAATGGGTTACAACTGACTAGTCGGGAGAGGTCAGCAAGTTTTTACTATTATATTCAAATTATTGTCAACGCCAATGAGTCAACACTTATTTTAACAATGCAGCCGATAACATCCATGGGTGATAGTGAATTTCTACAACTTTGTCTAATTAAATTAAAAATACTAATTAAAAAAACTAAAATTCATTATTTTAATGGTATAAGTGAATTTAGTCATCACAACATTTTAATGTGCAATACGAAAATGGATATTCATTTTGGGATTTGCTAAAATTGTAAGTGTTATTAATTTATTTTATATTAATTACTGTACTTGAATTACTGTATCATATTTGAGGCCTGATCAACTTGATCAAAACTTTGCTGAAAAAAAAGCTTGTTACACAAAATCTACTACGAGTCTTCTGTCGTCTGATTGATAATGTATCCTTTTATTAGCAAGTAAGTGATGTTTATTTGTAGACATCTCAATCATACTGCATTGCATTATATGTTCTGCCCACAACAATAAAACTCACAGACATTTCATCATAAAACGAATTAAATACCATCTTACGAAGACATATTATTAGCAGATATAGAGTGACACTTTTTGTCCATATTAATTTAATATTTAATATTTTTAATAATTTTTGATCAGTTTGATCATCTAAATTGATGTGTTTTTGTTTTTTTTACCTCATTGAGTTTTTACCTAACTCCACATTCTTCTATATCATACTACATGACTCTGATGTTCCAAATATGATACTCAAAAGAAAAAGGTTTAGGTTACTATTATTATATTCAAATATGTCAGGCTTGACACAGTTAAGAGGCACCTGAAGTTAAAATAATTCGTTTTATGAAGTTTATTGTAATAGCACAAGATGTTCCATAAAGTTGTTTTTGAACAAACAAAAGCTTCCTAAACACATCCTAAGAAACGTGTCTGTTCTGTCAAGTGAACCTGATTTTGAAAACACATGCTATACTGCGCGTCCTTATTTTAGTGCACAAAATAATCTGTTTGTGTATTTTGGCAATGCTTTGTAAAAAGTACATCTGGAAGTAAACTAAAACACTTAGCTTTGAGACAAAACCACAGAGAGGCACCATACCAGCCAGCTCGACATAAAACAGATGTAGCAGAAGAAAAATCGGCAGCAGCATCAGCAAGCGAATCTATCACCACGGCATGCCAGCGATGCATCTCCAGCAGAAGCCTGACACCCCACAGCAACATCAACGACTTTAAAACCCCAACAATTCACTTCACATCCTTCCTCTCCAGCTCTCCACGGAGTTCTGCGAGTGGTAAATACGACCTGTCCATCAGCCTCCGGTAGGGGTGGACAGTTATTATAACAAGCATCTATCTTTTCTCAACTGACATGAAGGTACAAACAAAGAGAAAATAATACAAAAAAGCCTTAGTTCGGCAGACTGTGCTGGGTCTCCTCCATAAAACAATTATGATCAGAACTCAGAGTGGTGCAATGGGATTTAGAGCTAGACAGGCTGTAGAAACAGGCATAGAGAATCAATAGAAATGGAAAATGGGAAAAGTACAACTTTAGATTATTGACATTTCTAAGGTTCTCTAAGGCTTTAAAAAAGTATAAAAAATGATTAATTCAACCGACCAGATGTTTTTCACTGAAATTCGTGACATTCGCCCTATACCTCACCTCATGCGTGCGAGTCCATGAGCGATGTAAGATCAGTGATCAAATCTTTCTCTTCTGTAAGATCTTTTCAATGAATCGGTTAATCCAGTTCACATGTACTAAACGATTATTTCACAAATCTAACTGATTAGGTTCTTTGAGTTCAAGCCCAAAGACTCAAATGATTCAGTCATAGTTAATAACTTATTGGAAGGAAACTTATTTATCATGAAAAAAAAATCATTTTGGACAGTTTCTCACTCAAAGCTAATCAGAAGACATTGGACAGCAGATAGGAGTCATTTGATCCACTTTCATGATACTTTTATGGTGCTTTTGGTCTTTTTTGAAGCTTGAAAGCTTCAATGCTCATTCATGATAATTGCACGACCAAGCAATCAGAACAGTCTTTAAAGAGGAACTATTGTGCCTTTTCAACATTCTTTAGTGTATACTGTTGCTGTTTAAGCATAAAAAAGTGCTGCAAAGTTACAAAGCACAAAGTTACTCCAAAGGGAGTTATTATATCAGTGTCACTGTTTCTGAACTCCCTGAAAACGCCTCCATTGAAGTCTTGAGTTTTCTTCCTGGAATGTACACATAACAATATTCCTAATTTAAATAATTCTAGCCCAAGGCATATGCAAAATAAAGGAGGCAAGGCCTGGTTGAGTTGTGTTAGTACTGTGCTGAAACTTGGGGGTGTGACATTTCCAAAACACTCAAAGCAGTTGACCAATCAGAACACATTGTTCCAGCCAACCAATCAAAGCACACTGCGGTTTGAAGGAGGGGGTTCATAGAGACAAGAACTAAACAGAGCGTTACTGACAGACTGTGAAATGAGATGCTGCAATGTAAAAGTGAAAAATAAGGTGCTTTTTTTAACAGTCAAGCATGAAACCCTATTCTAGTAGACCCCAAAAACTAAATCAAGACTTTGTAAAAGGTATTTTAAGTTAAATGTTTCTCAAATTCTTGTTGACATGAAGAAATCTGTTTCTAAGCGCTTGCATGTATGCTTTTGATATGTAGGTTCTTGTGGATTAATTTTAATGTGGGTTTGATCAACTTTGGCTCTACTTAGTCCCTGAATCTGTGATTTGTATTTTGTGCCTAAGTGTGTGTGTGTGTGGTGTTCACATATCCTTGCTGTGGCGATTCCATCTGACTCAGTGAGCCACACAAATGAAGTGATTTATGCGCCTTCCTGCTCACATTTCTCTCTTCTGACTACCAATGTTTTATGCACAAACGTCCCCAAAACCTGAGTGTGTGCATGAGTGCATGTGCGCACACGGCTATTTATGACCATTCACTTCAACACGTGTGACCCACTGCATGTATCTCCTTGTCAACATAAATGTATGCGGACAGGGGCACGTCTACAATGTGAATTTGTTATTGCAAATACATTTCTAAGCTTGTGTGTGTGTGCATATATGTGTCAAGGAGGACTATTGTCATGCTGTGTAATTCACACACTTGTAGGAAGCAAAATAATACCGGCTAATAACGACTAATACCGGAACAAAGACTAACTCAAACTGAGGGCTTACATACACAGCAAAAAGAGGGTGAAAAACTAACTAGAAAATCAACAAAAAGTAATTAACAGACTAGAATATTAACAAAGAAACTCAAAAATGAACAGAACAGAGAAACAGATCAAAAAACAAATCTTAAACACAATAATAATAGGCAACAGACAGGGAAAAAATATTAGCAATGAACTGATATTAAAATCCTGGCATATCGAGATACAGTAATATTATGGCCGATAACCGATAAATGCCCAATATTAAAATCTATACAATTTTATTTGAATAAATTACAAATAAAAATAGAAAATATAGACTTAAACTTTAAATAAAACTTAAAAACCGACAAACACAATTAAATCAATTTGTTTTAAATGCTACAAGTGAATTTAGACACTATACAGGCCTGTTCACACCAAGGATGATAATTATAAAGTTTTAATAATCATTCTAATTTAATGAGAATAAGGAAGTCCACATCACAGGTATAATGATAACCCCACAGATAAATTATATCATTGGAATCACATTCAGAATGATTTTTTTACAGCTGATGAACAATAATAAAGAAATACAGTCGTTAGCATCAGAATCCACCCAACTTTAAAGAGTTTGAGCTTGCTAATGAAGTTAATATAGATATATGTATAGTTATCTTGTTGTGAACGTAACTTAGACCGTTACAATATGCAGTATGTAACCTGGATATTTATTTTGAGATTTAATAAAGATATACAATTATTGGTATTTGTACAGATTAAGATTAGAGCTAATCTAACCAATATCCATATTGAAGAAAAAAAGTATATTATACACAATTATACACTATAAAACATTATATGATCAATAAGTTATGACAACATATGTTTTTATATTGATTTTTAACTCTTTAAAACTAAACACAAAAACAAAACTCTTTGCATTTCTAACTTTTTTTATAAGTTACATAAGTTTTATAAATTTATGAGTTACTTTCAGTTTCCAGCGAAGGATCCAGCGTGTTGCAGCTAAAGGCCACACAATTGTAAATATAGAGAGAACACCGCAACAGAAAAACTGAAAAAAATCTCCATATTTGTAGTCTACATTCCAAACTGCATGCCAAACGTTTTACAGGGAAAAACTGACAGACACTGCCATTCCATCAGTTCTGCTCAACCCTCCCGAAACCATAATAACCCTCTTTCAATCTGACTGTCTGTTAACGGGGATACAAAAATGCGGACGTACAATCTAGTGTTCATGAAAGGAGCTGTTAAAAGTCCAAACGCATCATCTGATGGACTTTTACTGACAAATGAATGGGAAAACACAGAGAAAGAGTAAACAATGTTTATTTACATATACTACTGACATTGTAACAACACAAAGCAGGATGGAAATTGACGAAGTTACACTTTAAATCAGATTCAACAGCTATACTGAATGACAGTCAATAGGTGCTTGTTGGATCCAGATGGTGCAGTTGGAAAACGGAGCTAGCTATGCTACCTTGACCCCAATGTTATGCGTTAATCGGGGCTCTACACTGCTACTAAAATTACACATCCACTGGACACTTGCAGTTAGTGGCTCATCTCTGTCTTTTTTCCCGGCAGGCCTTCTCCATTACCTTACTTACTGCCTTATCTGAGACTGCAGTAGCACACTAGTACTCTACCTTCCAGGCTGCTCCAGGGGGATGTCAGGTTTGAAGGTAAGAAATATCTGCAGGGCCTTTCAGTAAACATGCCTTAATAAGAGCCAAATGATTTTGATGGCAATTTACATTGCAGAGACAGAGAAAGAGAGCGATAGAAAGAGAGGGTGGAGAGAAACAAGACTAGAGTAAAACCTTTCATTTAGAGAAAGACTGAAGCTAAGAAAGAGGATTTGGTGGATTGCCAGTTTGAGCCAAAGTCGTTTTTTGTTGCTTGCAAGGCCGGGATTTAGAGACAAAGACGAGAGAGGAAACGAGAGAGAGAAAGGAAAATGAGTCGCAAAACATGTAAGGAAAAAAGATGGAGAAGTAAAAACAAAAAGACGCATAACGCATGATCACGGCTGTGTTGGGGAAAGACGGATTTCATCCACATCGAGAGCCGTGGGAGACCCAGAGAGAGACAAATCCAAATGTGTCGGAGCGTGTAGGTGTGCATGTGTGAGAGAGATGGATTACGTGGTTGTGATGTGTGAAAAAATGTGGATATGTGTGTGTTAGTATCCCAGTCAATTCCTTCAATGGGAGTGTGTGGATGCAAGATAAGAACTTACAAGCCTATGCACATTCACTGCGGCGTGTGGTGTGAGTGTGCATATATTTCTGTGTTAATTCAAGTGTTTCATTCTGACACCAGTGAATGCAATAAACAAGCTCACTCTTCCTTTCTACTCAGGTATTCTTGCCTTCCCTGAAATGTAAAATAGTTCAAGCTCTTGTGGAATGAAAGGGTGAACAAGTACAGAAGTTTCATGCAACAGACTAAATATCACCCTCAAGACCAAGACAAATATTACAGCACATTTTATTTTCCGGATGCTGGAATGAGTTTTATCAACAAGACTACATGCTGAGTTAACCATCATTTTGCCACAATAAGTGTCCAACATTAAAATTCTATGTTTTGGGGGCCTGAAAACGTACACTTCTGAAAATAGGATTCAAAGTGCAAGTTTTTAAAAACGATACCTTTATCGACTCTACGTGTAATCTACAAAAATGCGAATTTGTGGAAATGTTGACGTAATGTGCATGCGTATTACATATTCAGTCAATAGGCACGTAGTGTTTCTTTACAAAGAGACATTACCAAATACTGGTCTGGCATAAATAATACAGTATTTCTAGCCGTTTTCATACATCTGCGTGAAGGGGAATCGTTTTTTCAATGTTGTCATTTGTACGTGAAAAACGCAAAGGACAAAGTTTCATTTTTTAGTACACCATGGTCGTATAAACTTACCCTCAGAAAATACATGAATTTCATGCAGACTTTACAAATAAATCACTAAAAAACTAAATAAATCATGCAACAAGAAAACAGGCTTTACAGCATTATAATGAGCAGTATTAAACATGTATCTTCATTTTGAGATTTACTCATTACCTCTAACCCTATAACTAACTTGTGAATGTTGTACCAGAACCAACAACATTGTTGGTCCCATAAGACCAGAAAAAACCTATGTAACCCTCCATGAAATGTCATGCTGCTGAGATGTTTTTTTTTATTTTATTTTTTTTTATGGATGGATGGATGGATGACCAATATTATTTCAATGAAAGGTTGGTAGAAGCATGTTTCTATAATCCTGCCAATCACAACGATGAGGGTACACACCTCACACTTTCAACAACTCCAATATCTCTGCCCCGGCCCATCTGGCCATAGGTCCAGAAAGAACATGTTCAAGCCCTTCAATATAGACAGCATGTCAAACCAGTCTACCTTCCTACATGCTCTCAGATTACATGAACGCCAACCCATGAATAAAACAAATCGACCAGTGGGATCTTGTCGAAGAGTCTTTGAGTCAAACACATGCAGGAATTGCATGTCTACTCAATTTGATTAGTTATCCATAAAAGTAGTTGATCTAGATGAGGTTTAAAATTTACCTATGCAAAGAAACAAAAGCACCCATATCTCCATTGGCAGATTCAAATGGTCAATAGACAAAAAGTATGACTAAAATTAAAAACTGTGGAAAAATGACTAGTTTCAGCGCATTTCACTGTAAATTTTGGCTTGAATGTGAACACTCCAACTGAACCATCTTAGACGTCTAACCTCTAAATTATATAGTTAAATCATTGTGTTCATCCCCAAATCCAAGAGCCTGTTAAACCTAAGCTGTAGCAATACTCAAGGAGGCCCATACTCAGACAATGAGGGTCCTTCAAACACTAGGAAGTCCTCTTTACTCTCTAATTGAGGGGATTTACAGGTAGCAGCCATGCGGCATGAGTGCGCTGTTAGGCATGTGGAAAGGTTTGAAGTTCACTGGGAAAAGATTATCATATGAATGACTTCATTCAACAGCACTTCAAAATAGTGAACATAAATACAAAAAAAAAACTCTAGGGGAATGCAGAAGTTCTGAACAGAACAAAAGAAAGAAAGATTTTATAATGCTTGAATGAATTGTATGTATCATGGTACAGGTTATAAGAATGTACTATAGGCCCTATATACTCATTAGCAATAAAGCAAGGCAAACCCTTCAATGTGGTTATATTGTTTTGTTTCACAAGTAAAGCTATGTGTGTGCATGTGCGAGCACGGTTGTAAACGCGTACGATCAATATTAAGTGCTCCTGTTGGACTTGACAGTGCATCAGAAATAATACACTACATCACTACAGGACTGAACTGTTGAACTGTTTGACAACTTGGTCTTTGATAGGCTTTCCACACACACACACACACACACACACACACACACACACACACACACACACACACACACACACACACACACACACACACACACATACACGTCTATATTACTAACAGGGGACTATCGCTCTACACTGGCCAAGAGGGGACTAGTGTTTCTAGTCATTTTGAAGAAACAAAAATGACATACAAAATTTTCTTTTAAGGTCTTTTTTCATAATATAACTTTAAATATGCATTTTTTTATTTTTAAAAAAACATGCCAAGTGGGGACCTGAACGATGTCTACCTTACCAACAGGGGACTCCCATAGACTGCAATGGAACTGTGTGTGTGTGTGTGTGAAGAGTGAAGTCGGTCTTCATTATGTAACTTTATATATATATATATTATATATATATAATGTTTATATATTAGATATGTAATCTGTAATTATATAATGTTTACACAGGCATCACACACACACAAACACACACATTTCTATATTACTAAAAGAGCACTGTCGCTCTACACTGGCCAAGTGGGGACTTTCATAACCTACAATGGAACCGTGTGTGTGTGAACAGTGAACTCTGTCTTCATTGTGTAATATTGCATATTGTGATATGCATATTGTAATCTCTGATGACTGTGTGAACATACATATATATATGCCTGTATGTGTTAATACAGGCATCAGAGATCACAATATGCACAGATAAACATATTCAATATACAATTAAAAAAGAATGACCAAACCATCAGTTATCAAAAATTTAAAAAATTGCAATTTTTGAGGAAAGACCATTTGAATCTGTTTTTCATTCAACGGGGTAAAAAATACCGAAGGCAACAGTTCAAAAGCAGAGGCGAGAAGATGCTTCTTATCATTCATAATATTATTTCTCTTATTTAACGCTCTCTCTTCATAGATACTTTATATTCTTGGTTATGCAGTCCCTAACAATTTTTTTGCCATTGTTATGTGCCATTGTACAAACACACACATTTCTATATTACTAACAGAGCACTGTCGCTCTACACTGGCCAAGTGGGGACCTGAACGATGTTTACCTATCGAACAGGGGACTCCCATAGCCTACAATGGAACTGTGTGTGTGTGTGTGAACAGTGAAGTCTGTCTTCATTATGTAACTTGTATATATGTAACTTTTATATACATTATATATATAAATTATATATATATATGTATATATGTGTGTGTGTGTGTGTGTGTGTGTTCACACAGGCATCAGAAATCACAATATGCATAGATAAAAATATACAGTATACAATTAAAGAAAAATGACCCCATCAGTTATCAAAAAAAATATTGCTTGAGGAAAGACCATTTAAATCTACAACGGGGTAAAAAATACCGACGGCAACAGTTCAAAAGCAGAGGCGAGAAGACGCCTCATCATTCATACTATTATTTCTCTTATTTAATGCTCTCTCTTCATAGATACTTTCTATTCTTGGTTATGCAGTCCCTAACAATTTTTTTGCCATTGTTATGTGCCATTGTACAAACACACACATTTCTATATTACTAACAGAGCACTGTCGCTCTACACTGGCCAAGTGGGGACCTGAACGATGTTTACCTATCGAACAGGGGACTCCCATAGCCTACAATGGAACTGTGTGTGTGTGTGTGTGAACAGTGAAGTCTGTCTTCATTATGTAACTTGTATATATGTAACTTTTATATACATTATATACATAAATTATATATATATATGTATATATGTGTGTGTGTGTGTGTGTGTTCACACAGGCATCAGAAATCACAATATGCATAGATAAAAATATACAGTATACAATTAAAGAAAAATGACCCCATCAGTTATCAAAAAAAATATTGCTTGAGGAAAGACCATTTAAATCTACAACGGGGTAAAAAATACCGACGGCAACAGTTCAAAAGCAGAGGCGAGAAGACGCCTCTTATCATTCATACTATTATTTCTCTTATTTAATGCTCTCTCTTCATAGATACTTTCTATTCTTGGTTATGCAGTCCCTAACAATTTTTTTGCCATTGTTATGTGCCATTGTACAAACACACACATTTCTATATTACTAACAGAGCACTGTCGCTCTACACTGGCCAAGTGGGGACCTGAACGATGTTTACCTATCGAACAGGGGACTCCCATAGCCTACAATGGAACTGTGTGTGTGTGTGTGTGAACAGTGAAGTCTGTCTTCATTATGTAACTTTTATATATATATATAATATATATATAATGTTTATATATTATACATGTAATATGTAATTATATAATGTTTACACAGGCATCAGACACACACAAACACACACATTTCTATATTACTAACAGAGCACTGTCGCTCTACACTGGCCAAGTGGGGACCTGAACGATGTTTACCTATCGAACAGGGGACTCCCATAGCCTACAATGGAACTATGTAACTTGTGTGTATATATATATATATATATATATATATATATATATATATATATATATATATATATATATATATATATATATATATATATATATGTATATATATATATATATATATATGTATATGTGTATATATATATGTATATGTATATGTGTGTGTGTGTGTGTTCATACAGGCATCAGAGATCACAATATGCATAGATAAACATATACAATATACAATTAAAAAAGAATGACCAAACCATCAGTTATCAAAAATTAAAAAAATTAGAATTTTTTGAGGAAAGACCATTTGAATCTGTTTTTTAACGGGGTAAAAAATACCGACGGCAACAGTTCAAAAGCAGAGGCTCTTATCATTCATATTATTATTTTTCTTCTTTAACGGTCTCTCTTCATAGATACTTTCTATGCTTGGTTATGCAGTCCGTTTAGGGTTCATGGGATAAATCAAACAGAAATAGCTCTTTAAGGTAACAATTTCAGGTCACTACTTTATACAGTCAATAATGATTATATTAATCAAAGTGAACTTCGCGTCCCCAGTTGGATGGTAAAGAACGACACTAGTTCTTCTGCTTTGTACATTTCTTGCCATCACAAAAACACGGTAAAGATTTTGGAGGTCAATCTCAAAATGTTCTGTTGACTTGCTGCACTGAACAATTTTACTTCATTCAGTTGAAATATATGAAGTAGGGATGTTCATTTAACATTTTGTTTTCTGACTGACAGCTGATGCTTGTTAACCAGTCATCAGCAGTTAACTGACATTATTTTAAGGTTAGATTAGAATTAAATGTAATTAGAAAAGATAAGTGTCTGTGACCCATTCAAATACCTCAAAAATGTAGATTTACATGTGCAAATAGCAGCATAAACAACAGAACATGAGGATTCACACACACCGTCACATCGAGCACCCGCAGTGCTTCTGTGAACACAGTAAACCAGAATAAAAGTGTATATATAACTGTATATATATATATATATATATATATTAGTGCTGTCAGTTTAACGCGTTATTAACGGCGTTACCGCAAACACATTTTAACGGCGTCAATTTTTTTAGCGCGAGATTAACGCTCTTTTTGGCCTAGCAAACATTGTAGTTTTTTCACATGCTGTTGCAACAACTGGTAACGTTAGAAAAACTACAACATCACACCGGATAGCTAGACCGGAAACAAAACAAAACGCGGGACTAGATTTGATGGCCGAGTGCGAGCGCGGGCGGTAATGCACTCACTCTGTGTGTGCGGGTACGGGAGAATACAACGATTCGGGACTCCCACAAACTAGAAAAATCTATGAATAAAACATAAAAACTAATACATTTTTATTCTTATGTTGCAGAAAAGCAACAAGAACAACTAAAACAAAATAGAAACGATTTACAGGCCAGAGTTACTTTTTATAACATGTTTGCAGCGTTGAGCGATGTAGCCAATCACAGACATGTGTTGATTTCTTAAACGCAATGGCCAATCAGATGCATTTAAAATAGACTCCCCTCACTGCTCAAAACTGACTTTTTGTTCAGTGCTGAATTCTGTATGTTGGCAAATCCTCTAATTAAAACAAAGTGTATATATTATGAAAGATTCATTGTGCAGTCTGCTTCATTGATAATAACAGAGATGTGTGAGATTGCGATGAACTGATGTCAGCTTTTTAGGAATTTTTAAAGGATTGCACTTTGTGCGCATTCAGTCATCCCAAACCATGCACTCAGTATCCTGCTTGCTTTTATATTATAACAGTGGTTTGTGTGTTAATGCTTTAATAACAAATAATTGATCAGGAGCATTTATGCTGATGTGTATGGTGGCGACACGTAGGCGAAGTAGCCTACAAATAAAGTCTATTTGCGGGCGGGAGCGGGACAAAAATGTTGCGGGCGGGAGAAAGTAACATAGAAAGTAGTTGAGAACGTCAGTTATAACGCCCCACGTATTAAAAAGAAATGGACGGTTTTAAATCGGGCTCGGGACGGGCTCATAATTACAGTTAATGTGTCGGGCCTGACAATGCAAACTTTCCAACCCGGTCACACTAAATGCGTCTCTGCTTAGAAATCTTGGCTTGCTCAAAACTTTTTGTCTTTAAATGAAGTCAAAACTGAGGTGATAGTTTTCGGCCCCACTGATAACTTTAATACCACCAGCATCGATTTGAGGAGCTTCTCTGCATTCAGATCTACGCATGACAAACAAATATCTTCGGTAACTGGATCTAGTTTCTATCAACTCCGTCTTTTGTATCAAATTAAACACTTCCTATGTGACAAAACTCTAGAGATGTCTGTTCATGCTTTTATTACTTCCCGTTTAGACTACTGCAACTCATTGTATTGCGGTATTTCCAAGTCACAAATCGCTCGCCTTCAACTGGTCTAAAATGCTGCAGCAAGATTTATTCGCAAAAGTCCTAAATATGATCACATGATGATAATGATACATTTTATTTATATTGCGCTTTTCTCCAACCCAAAACGATACAAAAACAATACACAGTACCAATATATATATATATATATATATATATATATATATATATATATATATATATATATATATAAAAAGAGATTAAAAATTGTAACATTACAAAATTTAATGACAGTACATTTCAAATACCTAAAAATGGTACATTAAGTGGTTTTGTTCAAGTCAAAATATTACTTAACATTAATGAACCAACCTACATACAATAAAACTACATTTTTGGGGGGTTAAATCAAGCAGAAATATCACTTCAAGGTAACAATTGCAGGTCACTACACAAGTTAAACTGTACATGATCTAGACTCTAGATAAATGAAATGCAATCGCAGCAGTAAGTCAGGGGAATGCTTAGATTTATTTCTTTGGTTTCAATTTTGAACATGTTGCAGTTCTTTTTAAAAAGGTATACATTTTGACATAATTATAAAATGATATAACATGATTTGATACTGTATATTAGCAGAAATGACACATTTTTCACTTCAGCAACAAAGTGGAGACCCTCTTTTCTGTAATGAAAGACCAATCTTATGGGTTGTGGTCTCTCAGACATTGGCCAATATCAGTAAAAAAAAAAAAAAAAACATTGTTTCCCTTAGGGCTTAAATGAACCAGATTTTTTTTTTACATCCTTACACTTTTAGACAGGTGATGCTTGCAACCCGACCATAATCCATTAGCCGACAAGATTAGAATGTTATATTCTAATTAAATTAGAATGTATGTATTTCTCAATACTTATCACTGTTTTAAAAGCTCTTCACTCCTTTGTCTTAACCAACTTTCAGCTTCACTGCAGTAAATTTCACATTCAAAACGCATTAAAACTACCAAAACACATCATTCATGTCTCAAAATAAGTCATTCTTTCAGAACACTAGTAAAGGTTTCACCCAACAAACAAAATTAAAAATACAAATCAAAAAACACAAACAACAGGCAGTAATGTGCACTATTTTCTGCTGTTCAGAATTCAAGGCAGTTTATTTTACATGGTTCATGTTTACATTAATGTACAAAATTATTTCCTTTTGTATAGATGGCGATGAAAATGAAAGACTAAGACTAGTGTAGGTGTTTAGTTACATCTTAATTGTTCTGATAGGTTTTTTTTAGATTCAGAATATATTTCAATGTGGTATACGGTATAAAAATATTGCAAATTTCAGTCTTATTCATTTTTGTTTGAGTTGAAATGTTTTTAACTTAAATATAACAGTCTTGGAAATAATATGTAAGCATGTGCAAATTGGCCTGTACAGTAAATCAAGTTCTGCTGGTCTTTGTGTTTAAGTGAGAAATGAATTCATGTAAATTGAAAGATCTCAGTTTAGCCGGACACTGATCTTGTGATCACTGTGTGAAGAGTTTCATGGTATTAATTAATCTTGAGAAGGTATTAATCTTTCAGTTTAAACACAAATGTGTACTGTAATGTAAACATTGACCATGTAACATAAAATGCTGTGAATTCAGAAAAACAGAAAACAGCAGAAATATTTTATAAGGCTCCAGTTATTTGTGTTTTTTGTATTTTATGAGTGAAAAGTGTGTTTGTTGGGTGAGCTTTACTAGTGTTCTGGAAGAACTGTATTAGCAGCTGTAAATGGATATTCTGACATAGGTAGTTTCATGTGTATGTAGACTCTTGTGTGTGGATTGAGTTGCTGCACATCCCCCCACACGCAATTTACATCTCAATACTTGAAGGTGTGTGTGTGTGTGTGTCATGGAGAAACCGGCCTAAAGATCTCACAACTCTAACAATACAGTTACCAATGTCCAAGAATCTGTGGAACTTCTCAAATAAACTACAATAAACTAGAGAAAACGCTGGGATTTACTACTACAGGTTTTTACAGCCGCTAGGACACATTTCTCAATATTTAGGTACATTTTCAAAACTCTTCACTCAGTTCTTCATTTCACATTCAAAATGCACTGACACTTCCTTCATGTCTCAAATCCCAACTCAATCTTCCAGAACACTAGTAAAGGTTTCACCCAACAAACACACTTTGGCACTTATAAAACAGAAAAAACACAAACAACAGGAGCATTACACAATATTTTCTTTTGCAAATTGCTTTTACAAAACAAGAATGGCACTACTCTACTGTTTTTAATTCACTGCAGTTTAATATTAGATTTTAGAATCAGAATATTGATTTCAATATGATATTACTGTGGGAATGTTGCAAATCTCGGTCTTATCATTTTTTGTTGTTAGGTTTTGAAAATAAGTTTAACAGTTTTAAAAAGAGTATGTAAACGTGCAAATTATCCTGTATAGCACATAAAATTCTGTAAGTGTTTGTGTTTAAGAGAGAAAATAATTCATGTAAATGGAACAAAATCCATCCGATGACATTGTTCAAAGCACTGATCCACAGTTTAGCTCATAGACGGATGGTGTGATCACTGTGTGAAGAGAGTTTACAAAAAAAGAGAATTTTATGTTCTATACAGGATAATTTGCACGTTTACATATCTTTTTAAAACTGTTAAACTTATTTTCAAAACCTAACAACAAAAAATGATAAGACCGAGATTTGCAACATTCCCACAGTAATATCATATTGAAATAAATATTCTGATTCTAAAATCTAATATTAAACTGCAGTGAATTAAAAACAGTAGAGTAGTGCCATTCTTGTTTTGTAAAAGCAATTTGCAAAAGAAAATATTGTGTAATGCTCCTGTTGTTTGTGTTTTTTTCTGTTTTATGAGTGCCAAAGTGTGTTTGTTGGGTGAAACCTTTACTAGTGTTCTGGAAGATTGAGTTGGGATTTGAGACATGAAGGAAGTGTCAGTGCATTTTGAATGTGAAATGAAGAACTGAGTGAAGAGTTTTGAAAATGTACCTAAATATTGAGAAATGTGTCCTAGCGGCTGTAAAAACCTGTAGTAGTAAATCCCAGCGTTTTCTCTAGTTTATTGTAGTTTATTTGAGAAGTTCCACAGATTCTTGGACATTGGTAACTGTATTGTTAGAGTTGTGAGATCTTTAGGCCGGTTTCTCCATGACACACACACACACACCTTCAAGTATTGAGATGTAAATTGCGTGTGGGGGGATGTGCAGCAACTCAATCCACACACAAGAGTCTACATACACATGAAACTACCTATGTCAGAATATCCATTTACAGCTGCTAATACAGTTCTTCCAGAACACTAGTAAAGCTCACCCAACAAACACACTTTTCACTCATAAAATACAAAAAACACAAATAACTGGAGCCTTATAAAATATTTCTGCTGTTTTCTGTTTTTCTGAATTCACAGCATTTTATGTTACATGGTCAATGTTTACATTACAGTACACATTTGTGTTTAAACTGAAAGATTAATACCTTCTCAAGATTAATTAATACCATGAAACTCTTCACACAGTGATCACAAGATCAGTGTCCGGCTAAACTGAGATCTTTCAATTTACATGAATTCATTTCTCACTTAAACACAAAGACCAGCAGAACTTGATTTACTGTACAGGCCAATTTGCACATGCTTACATATTATTTCCAAGACTGTTATATTTAAGTTAAAAACATTTCAACTCAAACAAAAATGAATAAGACTGAAATTTGCAATATTTTTATACCGTATACCACATTGAAATATATTCTGAATCTAAAAAAAACCTATCAGAACAATTAAGATGTAACTAAACACCTACACTAGTCTTAGTCTTTCATTTTCATCGCCATCTATACAAAAGGAAATAATTTTGTACATTAATGTAAACATGAACCATGTAAAATAAACTGCCTTGAATTCTGAACAGCAGAAAATAGTGCACATTACTGCCTGTTGTTTGTGTTTTTTGATTTGTATTTTTAATTTTGTTTGTTGGGTGAAACCTTTACTAGTGTTCTGAAAGAATGACTTATTTTGAGACATGAATGATGTGTTTTGGTAGTTTTAATGCGTTTTGAATGTGAAATTTACTGCAGTGAAGCTGAAAGTTGGTTAAGACAACGGAGTGAAGAGCTTTTAAAACAGTGATAAGTATTGAGAAATACATACATTCTAATTTAATTAGAATATAACATTCTAATCTTGTCGGCTAATGGATTATGGTCGGGTTGCAAGCATCACCTGTCTAAAAGTGTAAGGATGTAAAAAAAAAATCTGGTTCATTTAAGCCCTAAGGGAAACAATGTTTTTTTTTTTTTTTTTACTGATATTGGCCAATGTCTGAGAGACCACAACCCATAAGATTGGTCTTTCATTACAGAAAAGAGGGTCTCCACTTTGTTGCTGAAGTGAAAAATGTGTCATTTCTGCTAATATACAGTATCAAATCATGTTATATCATTTTATAATTATGTCAAAATGTATACCTTTTTAAAAAAAACTGCAACATGTTCAAAATTGAAACCAAAGAAATAAATCTAAGCATTCCCCTGACTTACTGCTGCGATTGCATTTCATTTATCTAGAGTCTAGATCATGTACAGTTTAACTTGTGTAGTGACCTGCAATTGTTACCTTGAAGTGATATTTCTGCTTGATTTAACCCCCCAAAAATGTAGTTTTATTGTATGTAGGTTGGTTCATTAATGTTAAGTAATATTTTGACTTGAACAAAACCACTTAATGTACCATTTTTAGGTATTTGAAATGTACTGTCATTAAATTTTGTAATGTTACAATTTTTAATCTCTTTTTATATATATATATATATATATATATATATATATATATATATATATATATATATATATTGGTACTGTGTATTGTTTTTGTATCGTTTTGGGTTGGAGAAAAGCGCAATATAAATAAAATGTATCATTATCATCATGTGATCATATTTAGGACTTTTGCGAATAAATCTTGCTGCAGCATTTTAGACCAGTTGAAGGCGAGCGATTTGTGACTTGGAAATACCGCAATACAATGAGTTGCAGTAGTCTAAACGGGAAGTAATAAAAGCATGAACAGACATCTCTAGAGTTTTGTCACATAGGAAGTGTTTAATTTGATACAAAAGACGGAGTTGATAGAAACTAGATCCAGTTACCGAAGATATTTGTTTGTCATGCGTAGATCTGAATGCAGAGAAGCTCCTCAAATCGATGCTGGTGGTATTAAAGTTATCAGTGGGGCCGAAAACTATCACCTCAGTTTTGACTTCATTTAAAGACAAAAAGTTTTGAGCAAGCCAAGATTTCTAAGCAGAGACGCATTTAGTGTGACCGGGTTGGAAAGTTTGCATTGTCAGGCCCGACACATTAACTGTAATTATGAGCCCGTCCCGAGCCCGATTTAAAACCGTCCATTTCTTTTTAATACGTGGGGCGTTATAACTGACGTTCTCAACTACTTTCTATGTTACTTTCTCCCGCCCGCAACATTTTTGTCCCGCTCCCGCCCGCAAATAGACTTTATTTGTAGGCTACTTCGCCTACGTGTCGCCACCATACACATCAGCATAAATGCTCCTGATCAATTATTTGTTATTAAAGCATTAACACACAAACCACTGTTATAATATAAAAGCAAGCAGGATACTGAGTGCATGGTTTGGGATGACTGAATGCGCACAAAGTGCAATCCTTTAAAAATTCCTAAAAAGCTGACATCAGTTCATCGCAATCTCACACATCTCTGTTATTATCAATGAAGCAGACTGCACAATGAATCTTTCATAATATATACACTTTGTTTTAATTAGAGGATTTGCCAACATACAGAATTCAGCACTGAACAAAAAGTCAGTTTTGAGCAGTGAGGGGAGTCTATTTTAAATGCATCTGATTGGCCATTGCGTTTAAGAAATCAACACATGTCTGTGATTGGCTACATCGCTCAACGCTGCAAACATGTTATAAAAAGTAACTCTGGCCTGTAAATCGTTTCTATTTTGTTTTAGTTGTTCTTGTTGCTTTTCTGCAACATAAGAATAAAAATGTATTAGTTTTTATGTTTTATTCATAGATTTTTCTAGTTTGTGGGAGTCCCGAATCGTTGTATTCTCCCGTACCCGCACACACAGAGTGAGTGCATTACCGCCCGCGCTCGCACTCGGCCATCAAATCTAGTCCCGCGTTTTGTTTTGTTTCCGGTCTAGCTATCCGGTGTGATGTTGTAGTTTTTCTAACGTTACCAGTTGTTGCAACAGCATGTGAAAAAACTACAATGTTTGCTAGGCCAAAAAGAGCGTTAATCTCGCGCTAAAAAAATTGACGCCGTTAAAATGTGTTTGCGGTAACGCCGTTAATAACGCGTTAAACTGACAGCACTAATATATATATATATATATATATATACAGTTATATATACACTTTTATTCTGGTTTACTGTGTTCACAGAAGCACTGCGGGTGCTCGATGTGACGGTGTGTGTGAATCCTCATGTTCTGTTGTTTATGCTGCTATTTGCACATGTAAATCTACATTTTTGAGGTATTTGAATGGGTCACAGACACTTATCTTTTCTAATTACATTTAATTCTAATCTAACCTTAAAATAATGTCAGTTAACTGCTGATGACTGGTTAACAAGCATCAGCTGTCAGTCAGAAAACAAAATGTTAAATGAACATCCCTACTTCATATATTTCAACTGAATGAAGTAAAATTGTTCAGTGCAGCAAGTCAACAGAACATTTTGAGATTGACCTCCAAAATCTTTACCGTGTTTTTGTGATGGCAAGAAATGTACAAAGCAGAAGAACTAGTGTCGTTCTTTACCATCCAACTGGGGACGCGAAGTTCACTTTGATTAATATAATCATTATTGACTGTATAAAGTAGTGACCTGAAATTGTTACCTTAAAGAGCTATTTCTGTTTGATTTATCCCATGAACCCTAAACGGACTGCATAACCAAGCATAGAAAGTATCTATGAAGAGAGACCGTTAAAGAAGAAAAATAATAATATGAATGATAAGAGCCTCTGCTTTTGAACTGTTGCCGTCGGTATTTTTTACCCCGTTAAAAAACAGATTCAAATGGTCTTTCCTCAAAAAATTCTAATTTTTTTAATTTTTGATAACTGATGGTTTGGTCATTCTTTTTTAATTGTATATTGTATATGTTTATCTATGCATATTGTGATCTCTGATGCCTGTATGAACACACACACACACACATATACATATACATATATATATATATATATATATATATATATATATATATATATATATATATATATATATATATACACATAAGTTACATAGTTCCATTGTAGGCTATGGGAGTCCCCTGTTCGATAGGTAAACATCGTTCAGGTCCCCACTTGGCCAGTGTAGAGCGACAGTGCTCTGTTAGTAATATAGAAATGTGTGTGTTTGTGTGTGTCTGATGCCTGTGTAAACATTATATAATTACATATTACATATATAATATATAAACATTATATATATATTATATATATATATAAAAGTTACATAATGAAGACAGACTTCACTGTTCACACACACACACACAGTTCCATTGTAGGCTATGGGAGTCCCCTGTTCGATAGGTAAACATCGTTCAGGTCCCCACTTGGCCAGTGTAGAGCGACAGTGCTCTGTTAGTAATATAGAAATGTGTGTGTTTGTACAATGGCACATAACAATGGCAAAAAAATTGTTAGGGACTGCATAACCAAGAATAGAAAGTATCTATGAAGAGAGAGCGTTAAAGAAGAAAAATAATATTATGATTGATATGAATATCTTAAGGCCTCTGCTTTTGAACTGTTGCCACCGATATTTTTTACCCCGTTGAAATACAGATTCAAATGGTCTTTCCTGAATTTTTTTTTTTTACATTTTTGATAACTGATGGTTTGGTCATTATTTTTTAATTGTATATTGTATATGTTTATCTATGCATATTGTGATCTCTGATGCCAGTGTGAAAATACACACACACACTCAAACACACACACACACATATATATATATAAATAATGTTTATATGTGTTACATAATGATGACAGACTTCATTGTTCACACACACACACAGTTTCATTGCAGGCTATGAGAGTCCCCACTTGGATGGTTAGAGATCGTTCAGAGATGGAGGTCAGGTCCCCTCTTGGCCAGTGTAGAGCGACACTGCTCTGTTCATATATATTACATGCATGTGTGTGTGTACAATGGCACATAATAATTGCAAATAAAGTGTTAGGGACTGCATAACTAAGAATAGAAAGTATCTATGAAGAAAGAGAGTTAAATAAGAAAAATAATATTAATATGAATGATAAGAAGCATCTTCTCGCCTCTGCTTTTGAACTGTTGCCGTCGGTATTTTTTACCCCGTTGTAGATTTAAATGGTCTTTCCTCAAGCAATTCAAATTTGTACATTATTGATAACTGATGGTTTGGTCATTCTTTTTTTAGTTGTTTATGTTTATCTATGCATATTGTGATCTCTGATGCCTGTGTGAACATTATATAATTACATATATATGTATGTTTGGGCATTTTTGAAAATACTTGAAAGTTCGGTAACACTTTATAATAACTGCACACTATTAATAATTAGTTAAGCATTAGTAAAGAGTTACTTCATAATTTGTAAAGCATTAATATGCATTAATGAGCAGTTTATAATTACAGCTATACATGCTTTGTTCTTGTATAAATGCTTTATTCTTTATTTAGAAGCATATCTATATTTTGTTTAATAATTGTATTTTCATACTTTATTAATGATCAATTTATAATTTCAAAATGAAATATAGCATTATTTACAAACAAGTTATTTGGGATTTGTCAGTGATTCATAAGATCACTTAAGTGTAAGTAAATGCAGTAAATTCAGGTAGTTATAAAGCATTTAGTAGTGGTCAGTTAACTATTTTTGTGAGCTCATCACAAAATATAAAGCATTTATAAAGGAGATTTAAAGACTCAGTTATCTTCTCAACAGAAAAATGAAACAAACACAACACTGTGATACAGAACATAGAAATATATAACTGAACCTTTAAATCTCCTTTATAAAAGCTTTACAAGGCATAACTAGTCCTCACTTTATAAAATACTTATACTCACCACTACCAAATGCTTTATAACTACCTGAATTACAGTAGAAATACATGTTAATAAAGCATTTATTAACACACTAAGTACCTATTGCAAAATGTCGGTATAATGTATGAATGTACATTTGAAATAGTTTATTAATCATTTTACTCACACTTTCTAAGTGATCTTATGAACCACTGACAACTCCTAAATAACTGGTTTGTATATAATGTTATACTTCATTTAAAAATTATAAATTGATCATTAATAAAGTATGAAAATACAATTATTAAACACATTATAGATATGCTTTTAAAGCAAGAATAAAGCTTTTATAGCTGTATTAATATACTGCTTACTAATGTCTATTAATGCTTTATAAATATTGAATTAACTGTTTACTAATGCTTAACTAATGATACATAGCGTGTGGTTATTATAAAGTTACCGTAAGTTCTTTAACTAAGCAGCAGTTAAACAGCAGCTCTACAGTTTCAGAGCCTCTCTGAGACAGCAAGCCATTCCAACAATAGAGAAGTGTGAACGACGTGTGTTAATGGGCCACTGCAGTTCCTGCTCCAGCCTACAGGAGCGCTGCTGAGTATGGGCTTAAACACACACACACTTGCAGGTCCCCACTTGGTCAAAAATGTAAAAAATTCACCAGAGCGTATTTTAGATGATTTTAACATGTTTTAAGGCATGACCAACAGGGGACTTGAAAAATGTCCCCACTTGGCTCGGCGGTCCCCTGTTGGTGAGTGTGTAACGACACCAAGGTCCCCTCTTAGATAGGTAGACAAGTACACACACACACACACACACACACACACACACACACACACACACACACACACACACACACACACACACACACACACACACACACACACACACACCACTGAGCTCTCTGAAGGAGTAAATGGCCTCTTAAGTTTGCCAGTCTGCCTCTTTTCACATTACTCTTTCGTATTATTAATTTCTCCCCTTTTTTTACTTCAAATTTTCAACTCCAAAGCCTGTGCACAGCCAGTTTAAAGACTATTCTGTCAGTACTTCCTGGAACATGGACAAATAATTAATTTAATTGTGGACTTAATTGTTTTCAACATTTAATCACTTTAATAAAATATTTAATTACTGTATTAGCTGAAGTTAGAGAGTGCAGATGGATTCATTAGGACTACTTTGTTCCTGAAAATGATGGCACATAAAAATATATATAATAAAATAACTCGCAAGAGTATTAGTGGACTGTCTGCTTAATATCTGCTATCTGACGGACGGACGGACGGACCTCAGACCTGTTTGTGCATATCCACATTTATTACATAGCTTGGTTGAATTCTAATGTAGAGTGCGGTCTGTCAGATCGCTGCTAAGTATAACACACCGTTGCCATGAAAAACAGAGCGTTGCCATGGACACAGTTCAGAGACGGAACGGGCTATTTTCTTTAGCGGAAGCAATACAATCGTTTTTAAGTCAATAAACTCCTCTTTAAATCAATATTTTGTGTCAAATTATTGATTTATTTGGTAGGTAGCCATGTAATAAGCGGGATAATGTAGAGCGTGGCAGTTGTTATAGCGAATACAACCCCATCAGGCTGACTCCGCTTCGCGTCGGGATCCTGATCAGTCTATCGGGGTTGTATTCGCTAGAACAACCGCCTCGCTCTACATTTTCCCTTACTTAAAACCTTTCAAAATCAGAGTCCCTTTACAGCTCGCATCACTTTTAAAACCTTTCAAAATCAGAGTCCCTTTACAGCTTACATCACTTTTAAAACCTTTCAAAATCAGAGTCCATTTACAGCTCACGTCACTTTTCTTCTCCAAAAGACCCAATCATTTACTGTGATTTTACAAACTATCCATGTCTCCAGTCAATGAGGTCACTCTTTGTCTTACAGACAGGCTGCGGTAAAGCTGTTTGGATCCTCTTATCTCGGCCAGCGTTTGATTAATATGTGCAGGCCTGAATATATCCTGCTAATGGAAGTATGTGTCATTACTTAGGGCACATATACTAGCCATCTGATTTAACACTGCTTGCAACATGCATTTCAACAAATGTAGAGACAATGCTCTATAAACTATATAAAGTAAATACAACACGTTTTTGTTCATATAGACCAATCAGTCCATTTAATTGGCTAAATTGTTTCATGTCATTCAAACATGGTTGCCTTGTCTTTGAGCACTATGGTCTGAACTCAGCTTCTGGGAAAATAACAACTGATATAATTTGGTAAAATTAGCCATCATTGTGGAAATGACTATGCGATGTTACCTTGGACATAAAAGCAGTGTCTGGAAAATGCATTCCGGCCTTTGCTGAGAGATGCTGTTTTGCTATTTCAACAAAGTTTTTTTTTTCTTTCTCTCTCTTTTGTGCCTGGATAATAGAAAGTACTTTATAACCTGCAAAAGTGGCTTTTAACAACAAATGCAAAGAGCAGTATCAACAACAAACAAAATAATTTGAACCAAAATGTATTTTTTCTGGTACTGTAACAAGTGGTTGCAGGCAGACAGATGAAGACAGAAGAATAAAATTCCAACACGAGTTTAATAACAAATATCCAAAAGGTAAACAGAAGGTGGCAACACAAATAAATGATAAGAGCGACCAGACAGAGAATGAACGTGAAGATACAACTTAAATAGTTAAATAGCTAAGGTTTATATGCAGGTAGATTTTACGTTTTATTATAATATTTTTTCCTCTGAGATTTTTCCTCAGTGGCAGTTGTCATTTTTACATTAAACGTGCACAAGTTCTGATGACTTTTCTTTGTTTCTTCACATTTTTACATAAGACTTAAAGAGGTCATATTATACCCTTTTTCAAAGTCTTGATTTTGTTTTGGGTTCTACTAGAATAGGTTTTCATGCTTGAATGAGCAAAAAAACACCTTATTTTTCACATATTTTACATTCTTGCAGTACTTCTCTTCCCAGTCTGTCAGTAACTGTTTAGTTCCTGTCTCTATGAAGCCCCTCCTTCTGAAAAGCACAGTGTGCTCTGATTGGTCGGCTGGACTAGTGTTCTGTGATCGGTCAGCTGTTTCGAGAGTGTTTCGGAAATGCCACGCCCCCTTACCATAACCGCCAGTTTCAACATGTTCCGAGAAGAAAACTCAATACAGGCGTTTCAGGGAGTTCAAAACAGTGCACACTGATATAGAGAATAACTCCCTTTGGAGTGAATTTGTGCTTTTTAAATTTACAGACCTTTTTTGTTTTCCAATACTTGCTCAGCCATTGGTGTGAGTATCTGTTCAGCTGAACAATGGCAGATGTGGGAAGTGTTCGAGGGAAACATGATTGAAAACTTCATTATTTTTGCCAAATATTGTTTGTTTCCATTAGAGACACAAGTCGAGCTTCCATTAAGTAATTGCGCAAACTGTTTTTCTAAATGTTGATAAAAAAAACTATTGTGAAATGGCGCCGTTTCCATTAACCAATGTTATGTGGCTAAAACGTTTTTTTGGTTTTGTTTTTGGAGCTTGATAAGTCATTCCAAAAATCATGGCAACAGATGTTGTTAGGTTTAAGTATATCGCAGCCACTGCACTAGCCATTATTTTTAATCGAAGGAGACGTAAATGCGTTATCCAAGCATTAATGGCAAGGAAAGCCCCTTATACACTGGAGCGTCCACGTATGAGGTGTTTCTGGGTGTTTCTGCTTGTTGTTTAGAATCCAGTATTCCCATAATTCCTTTGTCTTTTACGAGTTTAATAAAGAACTCTGTTTTGTCTTCTGTCCAAACATACCGAGCATTTTTTAAAGAAGGAGCGACTGTTACGTGCACTAGGTGTAAATTATACAAAAAAGTAGCGCAATTTGATGGGTAATGGAAACGCGGCTACAGAAACTACACAGTTCATTTTTAACAAAACTAACCAATTTCAAATATTTTGGTTAGCAGGTCAGCTAAAGGGAGGTCTGGATGGTTTCCATCTCAGAGATTGAAATGTTCACTCAACAAACAGGGCATGTGGCAGAACCAGAGGAGGCCACATAGTTTACACTGTCATGGAAACCATGGAATAATGCCATCTGAGTGAGGAATTCATAATTGCCTGAAATTTGGTCCTACTTTATACTAGGTATCTTTCACTAATATGTACTAACATTTAAACTAATAATTTGATACAGTGCACTTATAATAAATATATGCATGTAATTACATAATTTATGTAAAGCTATAATTACACTGTTGACCCTTCTATTCTTTTTTTATTATTGTATAGTATTTGTTGTATTACCTTCTTCTATAACACTCTATAACTAGCGTATTCTACTGATGTGTGAATGATGTAAAGAAGGTGTTAAAGATGAACGTGCATGTGGACAAAAACTACATCAAATGCGTTAAAAAGATAAGTCAGGTTTGTGACTTCAAAAATGTGTGTTTGTGACTAAAAATAAGTAGAAGTGACAGCTGTGTGTTTGTGACTATTAACATTCTAGGGACACTGCAGCATGTTCACACATAGACAGGCAGCTGACACCCATTCATCAGTCAATGATCGGAGAGTGTTTTAGGGGAGGTCATTCAGAGGTCACAGTGTAATAGTACTCATTCAGACCTTTTATTACCCATCATACTAACGGGAAAAGCTCACACATCACAGCCTATATCTGCAACATTTGAGTGTGCAATCGTTTCTTCCCTTTGGAGTGCTCTACCATGGAAAACAGCATACTTGAAACCCCTGTTTATGTCCAGGACTGCAGAGAGGTGAAATAAACCATTGACCATAAGAGCAGACAGTCTCCTAAGAGATGCTGCTTCTGCAAATGTCTTATTTTTTTGCAGCCTAAACGCTGTGTTTATCAACCTTTCATCATCAGCAATCATAACCCTGTATTTCTCTCTCTCTCTCTCTCTCTCTCTCTCTCTCTCTCTCTCTCTCTCTCTCTCTCTCTCTCTCTCTCTCTCGCTCGCTCGCTCTCTCTCTCTCTCTCGCTCTCTCTCTCTCTCTCTCTCTCTCTCTCTCTCTCTCTCTCTCGCTCTCCCTCTCTCTCGCTCTCCCTCTCTCTCTCTGTCTCTCTCTCTCTCTCGTCTCTTAGCCTCTTACCTTTTCTAGAACTCTGCCATCAAATCCAATTATACTGAAAGGAACAGTCTGTCTGTTCCTTCGGGTTTTTCACGGACAGACGAAAACGTTGTCAAAATGATCCCGTTCTGATGGATCCGCGAAAAATTATTAAAAACACTGTATTATGCATGCCAGGACTGTAGATGGCACCTGCAGAATGAACACTTAAAATGCATGCGCATGACGTCACTGTTTTTCACGAATTTGTGCTTTTGTAGTTTACACAGACGATAATGGTATCGTTTTCAAAAACTTGCACTTTAAATACAGTTTTTGAATCCAAAAGTTTGCGTTTCCAGGCCCCCAAAACACCTTTTTTCTGTTTGTAGTTGAAAACTGTGTCGTGCAAACGGCCCCGAAGTCTGATCTGTTTTAGTCAACCTATATTTTAAGAATGTGAAATTATTTCAAACAATAACATCAACAGGATATTGTCATACTCCAGAGATTTCTTTGCATAAACAGTGAAGAAAGAAAAACATAAGGCTCACCAAGGCTGCATTTATTTGATCAAAAATAGAAATATTTTTGTAATATTATAAATTTTATAACAAAAATTATTTTTTTATATTTTAAAATGTAATTTAGCAGTCATTACTCTGGCCTTCAGTTTCTCATGATGCTGCATATCACGATTTTAAACTATTTGTATCCATACAATAGAAGAAAGAAAGACAGAAAGAAATACAGAAAGAAAGAAATACAGAAAGAAAGAAAGAAAGAAAGAAAGAAAGAAAGAAAGAAAGAAAGAAAGAAAGAAAGAAAGAAAGAAAGAAAGAAAGAAAGAAAGAAAGAAAGAAAGAAAGAAAGAACAACTTGGCATTTTTGTTTAAATCACATCCGACAGTCACTGAAAGCTGAAAAACTTTATTATGCCATAAAAAACTCACTTCACTGCCACTCACACCAGCTTGGTTTGAAGGTGATAAAACACCCCACCTCATATATTGAACATTCATAACGGCCAACTAATAAATATTTGCTTTTCTTTTTTCATCTACTGATTCAAAGCACCTAATGACACATCCCAGTCAATGCTTGTCCTTTGATCAATCTAATCTGTTCATATGCGTCGAGGTTTTCAAAGCAAGTGTCAAAACAGACGATACGATCAATGCCATTTCATATCAAGCAGCATATCTTCAATATCTCTTATACTTGATTCACAATCATTACATTATTCATTAAAAATGCCTGGAACACAGTGGAATCAAATTGGCAGGATGTAACATTATGGCTAAGGCAGTCATATTGGACCAATCATTTTAGCTCTGATGTTCCATCAGCTCTGGTTGGCCGAAGACAAATCGCAGAGGCAGTCGGTGAAGCCCTGACCTGCCATAAAACACTTATTTCGCTCAACACGAGCAGACAGCAAGATGTTATCTCGGAGTGAACTCAATGACTGACGTTGTGTCTCCAGCCTTGAAAAAAGGTCCAAACAAAACCAGCAGGCCTATGTAGAGATAAAAAGAACAAGCCAAAGAAAGAGAGTAGAATGATGGAAAGAGAAATGTGAACAAATTGCGAAATATTACAGAAGCGAAAACAATTATATATACACATTGTTTGCACAGTTGTTTTCAACACTGATCATATTACTACTACACTGATAATATTAATACTTATAAAAAAAACTATATTTTTGAGCACTAAATCAGCATATTAGCATGTTCAACTTTGCATCACAGGAATACATTATATTGTAAAATACATTAAAATAGCAAATAGCTTATTTAAATTATAATTGTATTGAACAACAGGCAAGCAGAATGACCACTTTTTTCCTCAGTGTAACGAACATTTGAATAAATTAAAGAACATTTGGTTACACTTTATTTTAAGGTGTCCTTGTTACAGCGAAATTAAACATTTAAGTACTGATTAATATTAATTAACTACATGTACTTACTATAGGGTTAGGGTTAGGGTTTGGTTTATGGTTCGTTGCATGTAATTATGCATAATTTACTGTTATTACTATAGTAAGTATGTGTAATATATGTAACAAGGACACTTTAAAATAAAGTGTTACCAGACCCCTTTACACTATAAAGAACCGTTTGTGGAATGCAAAGGTTCCAAGAATGTTAAAGGTTCTTCAAAAAACCATAGATGCCAAGAGTGCAGAAAATAGATTTTGCCTCAGTTTTGGTCAAGACCTGTTTGTTTAACCAACGATCTTACGGATTCAGTTATGTTAATAATATATTAAGATCCCCCTAATTTTGAGACGATTTTTGTAACTACTTTTACAAAACAGAAGCTTAACTATAGCTGTAGTAATTAGCTTGGCAATCTACAGTTTCAAAGCAGCTTCTCCAACACTGGTGGAGAGAAACATTTTTTACACCTAAATATAGAGTATAAATATACAGGATTACACTGAAAATGAGAAAACGAGACTGAAGACAGAGTGGTGAGGAAGAAAGGCAAATGAGATGGATGGGATGGCAATGCTACAGATTGAGTTTCTGCATATGGTGAGGCACTCTAAATCTTTCAGGTTAGAGTTATATGGATGAGGTAGGGGTTTTCCATGATGCAGTGCTGTTTACGGGCCCGGATGATTTGTAGCTTATTGCTTGGACTGTTTTTTTTTCCAGCGTTTGCAGGAATGATAGCATGGTCGCTTCACAAGATCACACACATTCAAAACCATGCCCTAGATTCGGTGACAGTCTCCATGGCCACCGATACTTGGCGCGAACCGTACCTGGGCATTGTACCTGACAGGTGTAAAAATAACATGCTGTCTGACGCACGCTGTGAGGGATCGATCCTCTTAGCTCAATCACTCTCTGTCCCCCTTTCCAGATCCTCTCCTACGCCAATGTCCACTGAGATCCACGCAGGAGACATACAAAGGAACAATATCCCCACGTCTCTGCAAACATGCCAGCACCTGGCGGCTTTATAGCGACATGATAGCAATAGGGAACATTTCAAACTCCACACACACAATAAATCTTTCAACAGCCGTATGGCTTCTGAATCCTTGAGCTCCTGTGGAGGAATGAGAAAAAGAAACTCTAAGCTCTGCTATTCCTATTTCTGACAATAGCAACTTCAGGTAAAAAGTAGCTTTTTCCAATCCATTAGTCTCTTCTGTCCTATTGAATTTTATTTCAAAGGACATAAGGTATGGATTACGGGACACCTTTACTTGCTGATGTTTTATAAAAAATAAAAAAAAATTCTGAGCGTGGATCAGTCTTCAGGGCATAATTTGACTTTAATCTTTGGGTTTATTTTGTATCTTCTATTATTTTGTTTTCTCTCCCTCCCCCCTCAAAAACCTACTTCCATCTTCAGAAATGCTTGATAATGATTAACATGCTCTTAGTCTCCCATTTGGTTCCTCCATTAATCTGTATTTTTGGTTTCTCCATATCTATATAATCATTCACATAACAGGGGAAAAAAACGTTTATCAGTGTTTTTGTTAATTCAAGAATAATATTCATCCAGTGATATATCAACCTTGCAGTCATATTTCAAAAATCATTTTATTTAGTATTTTTTTGTTTTAAATACTGTAAATTAACAAAGACAAAAACAAGTCAAATGTCCTTCTCATATAGTCACAGTATCTTAATTCTTACTTTCGGTGTCACATGATCAGAAATCACAAAACAAGATGAATAGAAAGTTCGAAAGAACAACATGTAACTTTTTGATTAACTGAATGCATCCTTGCTGAATAAAAGTATCATTTTCTTTAAAAGAGAGAGAGAGAGAGAGAGAGAGAGAGAGAGAGAGAGAGAGAGAGAGAGAGAGAGAGAGAGAGAGAGAGAGAGGAAGAAGATGTACTCATCCCAAACTTTATTGTAACAATATATATAGATATATGACTTTACAATTAAATGTGTTGCACCGTGAGCGTGATGTACCTGTAGATAGACTAGTTATTCTGGTTGATGGATATTATTCTTGAGGTTTATGAGGCGGATTCAGACAATACGGGTATTGCACGAACAAGACAATCTCGAATAGCCTGATGAATGAATGAGCACCTTTCAAGAGGAAAGGCAATTGTAAAGGCAGCTATGAGCGTGTTGCTATAGATGCACAACCATACGAGTAGCTCACTCGTCTCCCTCATCTTCTGTCTCTTTAATCTGTTTAAAAGAAGCCAGCCACTTTGAGCCTCTGTCTACATAAAAATTGCATCATCATTTGATATTCATCCTAGCAATCTTCAAAAACACATTAGCCTCGGCTGAAGGCAGGGGTCGCTTGTATCACCGTATTCTCAAGACGTTTTTCTGAGAAGTAGAATCCTTTCCATTTTTCCTCTGTTCTTTTATTTCAACAATTTCCTCTCAGTTTTACCATTATTAGTGTTACTTTGACCCTGTGAATATTTCTTATCTTGTAACAGACAGCATATATAGTGATAAAATGACTCCACAGAGTTGGTCTTGACCGTGACAGTCATGTTATGCATTACAGACCACATTCCTGCTTTATTTGCTCCTGACGTTAGGGATGCGCAAAGCCATAAGCAAGCGTGGATGCATCAATCTTTGGAACTTCAATGGGCTACCTAGTGCGGGTTACATCAAACCAAGGTCAAATGGATTTCAAGATGATGAGCTTGTTTCCAGGGCTCTCTTGGAAATAGGCTCCCTTTAACTTGTCCTTGCTTCCTTTCCCACATATCGGAAGCTATAAATTTGAAGACAGTTTATGGTGGCTCTGAATAGCTGTTGAACTGCAGTTTGCCTTTTTCTGATGTCTAGACATTGGAAGGGGAAAAAAAGTAAATGGCACGAAGGGAGAGAACAGTTTGAGACAACCGCAGTGCAGCTTGTCACTTATAAAGTACATAGGATTTTTCATATCTTGTCAGAGAGGAAATGTCAACCTCAACCTTTCCATTTAAATAACAGCTGTCATTTATAAAATTCGACCGCATTTGTAAGATTTTGGATACAAATCGTGGTGATTTCTGTGGATGTGGCTCCTAAACGGTGGTCCTGCGTCATACATGAGAGCGGTTCAAAGAAGATGGCCGTTGTCATGGTCTTGCGACCAAAGATAGCCTGCAATATTAACCTGACACTGTCAGAAATTTAGCATGATCATCTCACAGTGTGTTTGCTGCTGACTAGCCAATAAACATTCAACATGATATGGCGTATTGATCAACAAAACATGTTAAAACGTACCATTTGCAAAATTGGCATGCCAAGTTGACCTCTTTTCCCTAGCCATGACCACATCCATACTATCCTCTTTCGCTTCCTCTTTTTTTCAGCGCACATAAACACCACAATTGCCAAAGTGTGTCTTGCTATATTTGTTTACCACTAGCTCATGCTGATGATGTTTTATTCTTCTACATTAACTTGCGTCGTAGCCTGCGATTCAATAGGTGTCATCATCGTACAATTTGATTTGTATGTTCTTATAGGATTGTCGAAACCGCAGTCTGTAGCAGGCATTATAAGACATTCACCTGAGATTCACCCGATCAAAACTTTCATTTTTGAATTCAAAAGTTCACCACTGAACATCAACACTGTTCACAAAGCGCATACAAAGCTGATTCACCCTTCAACAAGAGAAGATGAATTCTAACAGAGAATTCATCATGTTAAAGGTGAGAAACAATTCGACAAGACAAGAAATATTTGATACATTTTTTAAAGAGCTTTTTTCAGCATGGGGCATGAGTGTTCCTGCATGTATGATTTGTTTCAGAGGTGATCGATGAGCTTTGCGATTCTCTCTGTTGTACTCCTCCAGCAAACAGGATTGATTTGGCTTGCTGTGATCCAATGACATGGGATCTAATCTACTCATCTGCACTCTCCACCTGAGTTGAGGACGTCCTGCAGAGCTGGAGAGCCAAAAGAACAGTGGAAACAAAGAATCAAAGAGCTGTGCCTTGACCACACTGACATTATGTAAAGCAGAGGATGCCACGGGAAATCTGTAAACATGTATGGCCATGAGTTCTCAAATGCTCAGAATAAAATCGATTGGAAAAGCTACAACCAGAAAGTAAAGTTAATATATTTTTAGGCTAGAGGCTTTTTACTTATTTATCTAAAAAAAAAAAAAAATTGAAATGCAGTGGGGTAAGCAGCCCTCGAAAGATCCATTAATTATGTAAATGTCTGTAATTGTGTGGGACAATTTGAGCAGTCAGAGTATCTGTCCAGATGAGGAGTGTAAATGTTTTTCTCCACTTTTTTTTGTACCTCCCATCTCTTTTCATCTGCTCACTTGTTTGTACTTGAACAATGCTAATGCCTTTACCTCCTGCCCCTCATCACTCTTTCCATTCCTCTTCATACATCTACCTTTCCACAGCTCACCATCCCCATTTGTTTTAATTTACACAAGCTAATAGAAAACAACTTAATGGCTTTGATGAAAAGCAGGGTCAATTTAGTCAGGCAGCCAGTGGGGTCTTGGTCTGGGAGGTTCTAAATTAGTGAACGAGGCCTCACAGGTTGGCACGTCCAAACCACTCCTGACACTGCTGCCAGTGCATCCATAATATGGTTAAATGGTCCTACTTATCGCCGGTGAGAAATACACAAGGAGAGTGTGCTCTGGTTCCATTTGTCAGGTGGATTCCACTTCCTCTGTGGAAAGCAGGCTCTAAAGGCATTAAACACTGCCATGTCCACACAGATTTACTGCTGAGGAATGGTAACCACTCAAATATTCATTACTGTTGTGATAGATTAAAACTGCCTCTCCAACATTTCTCCCAGTGTGACGGTGTCTGGAAACAGTGCCGTCCAACTCTTTAAACTGGATTATTAGGTCATAGCTCACACACAAACTTAAATTCTGAGGTCATTTACATACCCTCATGTCATTCTAAAACTTCCGTGGAAGAATTTGTGAAGAATAAGTCCTTACATTGACCAATCGTGTGTTTTGCTTTTGTCTTTTTCCAGTCTACATGCAGTGTAATATAATGGAAAATTACATTCAAAGTAATTCATCAAAATATCTACTTTCATGCAGGTTTGGAACAACACATGAATGAACAAATTATTGAATTTTCTATACAAACTAAGGCCCAGGTATACTTCATATTCTGAGTTCTGCTCCATCTGCTCCATCTCTTGGATGCACACTACCAAGTGGACCTTGTTTTTGAGTGCTCAAGTCACATATGCGTTGTTGTCCATGTGGACACAAAAATCAGGCTGCATATCATCGGTCTGTGATAATGACAAAAATGTATTTACACGTACTGTTCACAAGCCAGAGCAGAACACAGACAAGGGAAGTATACTTTTGGCTTCATTTGGCTTTTCATATGTATATGTTAGACTTACTGTTATCTATAAGCTAGTGTGCTCTAAAACAATGACACAATTCACATTTAGAAGATATCAGACACAATTAGCATTTATTCAATATTATTGAATAATGTATTATTCAAAACTTAGTCTCTCACTTCCGCCAATATGGATCAATGATTTTGATGACATCACTCTGGACTTCAGCTTCTCATCAGATTTTCTCTCCAAACAATTTCTCTATAGAATCTAAAGCATCCCAGCTCCTACATTATAAATAGACACTGAATCTGCGGCAAAAATCTGTCATTTTCATCATATATTTACTATTTTCTACATGGTGAATGGCACATAGTGCACTATATAGGGGATAGGGAATGATTCAGACAGTATAAATATGCTTTCCATTGGGGCGAATGAAGACTGGATTCATGTTAGTGTCATGAGGACAATTACGTCAGCACATTTAATAATGCATTTCAAGGCCATTCAGTGGGCCTTTAAATCCACTTAAATTTAAACTTCTGTTGTCATTTACTCACACTCATACTGTTCTAAACCTTCACATTTTTGATGAATAATTCCATAATTCGACCATTTTAGGGTGACCACATTCATCAAAATATCTACTTTTGTGTTTCACAAAAGAATGCAAGGTTTAAATGACATAAAGGTGAATAAATGACTGAATTCTAGTTTTTGCATCAAGTAATGCTTTAAGTTTGAGTTAATTCTGCTCTTTTTAAAGGGTTAGTTCACCCAAAAATGAAAATTCTGTCAGTAATTACTCACCCTCATGTTGTTCCAACCCCGTAAGGCTTTCGTTCATCTCCGGAACACAAATGAAGATATTTTTTATTAAATCTGAGAGCTGGATCACTCCTCCATAGGCTTCTTAAGGGATCGAAACTGGCCGGACCAAAAGTTATGAAAGACATCGTTAAAATAGTCCGAGTGACTACAGTGGCTCAATCTTAAGTTTATCAAGCGACGAGAATACTTTTTGTGCGCAAAAAACAAACAAAAATAATGACTTTATTAAATTAGTCATTTGCTTCCCTGTGGGCCTTGAGATTTCACGTAGTAATCACTCGGACTATTTTAACGATGTCTTTCATAACTTTTGGGCTTAATTCATAACTTAATTCATCCAAAAATGAATTTTTTAAATTATTTAATACATTTATTAAAATAATTTACCCACCTTCACGTCGTTCCAAAGCTGCATCCACAAAATAAATAAAGTCATACTGGTTTTGAATGACATGAGCGCGAGTAAATCATTTTAATATATGTATTATGTCATCATTTACTCATGTCATTACAGAGTTGTATCCGTAGAAGGAAGTAAGGTTTGAAAGAACACGAGTGAATTATGTCAGAACTTTAATTTTGGGCTAAATTAATTTTAATACTAAAATCAAAACATTACATAACATAGTACATTCTTCATTTTAAAGAGATAACATTTACTTCTGCCATTAAAAATAATGTCTTTCTGTCACCGTTCTTGTGTAATGCTTGAGTGATAGTTTTTTGACATTCGTTTGAGGGCACAAGTAGATGTGACAGCTGTGGAGAAATGCTATGTATTAGCACATCTTGCTCAGGAAGGCCAAAAGTCAAGTCAACCCGATGACAAATGTGGTGTGATGGGGCTTGTTTCTTTTAAGGCACTTACAAGAGCGGAAGTACAGACGCGAGTTGTGGATGAGTGCTTCTTTTTGTCTTTGTTTTTCATTTAACTATTAGCTACTGGTAAACGCGCATCTAGGGTTAAACTGATTTCAACTGATGTGTGTTATCATACTGTCGCTATGATGAATCATCTGAATCAAATGAGGAACTAAAACAATCCGAGGCCTCTACAGACTAGGAGCTTTTTGTTTGAACAAGGATCATGGAGTTATGTGGATTTAATTGTTAATGATTTGATAGTGCTGGAGTGTTGCGTTATTCAATGGGTTGTTCAGTTGTTGTCATAGCAACCAGTCGGTAAGCTCAAACATGCTCAGCTGAAGGTTTATTTAACAGAACTACAGAGGTGAGACTGAAAGTCTGTTCAACCGCCATTCCATTCTTACAAGAACACATGAAAAACTATTCTTTTCATGGCCAACTCGTTCTTGATATCCTATTCAAATCAAGTGTCTGAAGAATCTGGTATACAACATATCTCATTTTTAAGCAACGCGTAATGAGCTCAGCTTGATCTACAGTTCATTTTCAGAACAACATAATTTTATAACTCTTGCTCGATCGCATATAGTGCCGAGAACTGATAAACACACACACACACACACACACACACACACACACACACACACACACACACACACACACACACACACACACACACACACACACACACACACACACACACACACACACACACACACACACACACACACACACACACACACACACACACACGCACACAAACAAACAAACAAACGCTCATCACAAAATGAAAGAATCTCATTATCTTACTCCTCCAGGTTGAAAAAAAAGTCTAAATAGACTGTTGCTAATAGGAAATTGAAAATACAAAGGCTAATTTTCAAATAGACTTTTAGTAGGTAATTGTTATGTAATATGGTGCAAAAGTTTGGGGTCAGTAAGTAATTGTTTAAAAGTAATTTAGCAAGGATTAATTAAATTGATCCAAAGTGACAGTAAAGATATTCATAATGTTTCAACATATTTCCATTTCAAATAAATGCTCTCCTTTTGAACTTCCAATTCTTCCACATTATCACGGGATGTTTGGCGGTTTCCACAAAATTATAAATGATAATAATAAGAAATTTTTCTTTATCAGCAAATCAGCATATTAGAATGATTTCTGAAGGATCATGTGACACTGAAAACAGGAATAATGATGCTGAAAAATTCAGCGTTTGTCATCACATGAATAAATTACATTGGAAAAAATACAAAAGTTATTTAAATTTGTTAATATTACCAATGTATTGTGTTTTTAATTAAATAAATGCAGATTTAGTGAGCATAAGATATCGCTTTTAAAAGCAAAAGCAAAAGCAAAAAAAAAAAAAAAAAATCATAAGAATTGAGAATAAGAATCTCCCCTTAGGATGAGCAGGTCAATCTCGAAATATCATTAATTCCAACCCTGATTTTGCATTAAGACAATCAATTGTAAGTGTTATTAATGTTATTAATAATAATAATAATAATAATAATTGTAACATTAAGCAATTTTAGTTTAGCAAATAGTTCAGTAGTTAAGCAAATAGTTTTTTTTTTTATTTAGTTTTTTTTAGGATTTTTCATTCATCTCATTTAAAAAAAAAAAAGTGAATCAAGTCAGCAGATTCTGTCTGGGCTCACTGATAACACAGCACTCCATTATGCATTGGGATTTATTACAGTGTCAAAACAAATGTAGCCAGATCATTGTGTATCCGCATTTGACCCTGGTCTTTTTCCAGAAGCCAGCTTGCACAGCTACTGATCTTCTGCAGCATGGGGACACGTGCACTGCGCTACTCGGACGTCAAACACCCTGAGACGGTGTGTCTAGCTGTTAAGCACAGGGCTCTGCTGAGATGATGCTGATGCCCTGCTCAGTATTCTGGATGCTGGAGCCGGCTGAGTCCTAGAGAACTGGCTGAGAGATGCAGGCTCTGGCTCTGGGCCTTTGGCTTGAGTCTCAATGGGTGCTAGCGTAGCCCAGCTAAACGAGGCCCGGCGCTCCTCATTACCACCACAGCTCACCCACACAGCATGAACAAGATGGGCCGATCCTCATCCACACAAGCCTGCCGTGTCTGGCTGGACATCAGGATCCCACGACAGTTGCAAGCTCCAGTTGTCATTAGTGGAGATGTCGTGGGTTAATGAGCCATGCAAAGAAAGGGAGTGGGGTCTGGGTGTGGGGTGGAGTGTTCTGGTGAGATGAGTGAGGGTTAGTGGGACGGGGGAGGCCATGCTGGGTTAAAACTCCTCACCGTTGGAAAGAGAAGATAAGAGCAGAGCTTTACTCAGTCCCTTGTTGGAGCTACTGACTATCATTGTACGCAGGAAAGAGAGCCAACTAAAAATGTTCATTAACATATTCCTTTTTTAATTTTATTTACCCTCCAACATGTCATTCCAAACTCGCATTATCGTCTTAGTAGAATAGTGTTCATATCAATGCTGCTTTTAGCGAGACAATGAAAGAGATATACTTCTTAAGTAATGCGTCATTAGAACAGTTTAAGTTCCCCTCAGCTGTAGCTCTCGAATCGTATTTGTGTTATTTGCATATGTGCATATTCAAATTTAGCATGTTGCGATTGGTTACAGGACACACTAACCACTGACTTTTGGTATCAATCCCTCTGTAACCGTGAGGAAAATATTATCAGTAAATAACTTAAATTTGTGTTTTCCTGACAAAAACATTTGGATATGGCTTTAAACCTAAACAATTTGGAATACAGCACAAAGAACGCATTACATTGGCTCATTTTTTTAAGCTTTACAGCAGCATCAACTTCATTTGTGTTCTAAAACAAAAAAGAATTTCCTAAAAGTTTGGAGCAGCATGAGAGTGAATGAACACAAATTAAGATTAATTTTAAATGTTTCTTGAGCAGCAAAAGACACTGAAAACTGGAGTAATGGCTACTAAAAATTCAGCTTTGCAATCATGAATAAATTACAATTTAAAATATATTCAAATAGAAAACTTAAATTGTAATAATATTTCACAATATTAATGTTTTTCTATATTTTTAATCAAATAATTGCCGCCTTGGTGAGCATAAGAGACTGATCCCACTGCACTGTGTGAAGAAACAGGGCTATTAAACAACACAGAACATTTCATGTTAGCTAATCTTTCTATGTACAGTGCAATAAAAACTGCCCATCCTAAAGCCATTTAGCATATTACAATCATAGAATTACTTTAACAATCTTTATACATTCTGTTGTTAAAAGATACTACGGGTTAATGAACTACTCATATGCTTTGAAAGATTAATCCTATAGTTGCTAAATGAGAAGATGATTAATTTTGCAGGTGCTTTAAGAATGTCACTATCAGTAAAATTACAAGCTACCTCTGAGCCTCTGGGCCAAACAAATCCATCTCACATCGTTCCTGTGTATCAATGTGTGGATTTACTTATGAGGTACCGCTATGACACTTCATCTGGGTCTCCCCCTGGTTTCTGGTTTCTTGAATCCGGTCAGTCCATCATGTCAGCACATCAGCCTGTTATTCTCAGGGTTATTCGGTGAGCTCATCACAGGAGACATGCTGACGAGGCGGACCTGTCCAATCAATGAGGCCAGTTCACCCTTCTCACTTTCTCCTCTCTTCACTAAACATACCATAATGAGCCTGCTTGCTACTAAAGGTGAACAAAATGACACATTTTCGAACTCTAACAGCACTTAAATGTAACCTTTGATAAATCTCAAAATTAATACTTATTTGTCATGCTGTACATTATAACGTTATGAAGCCAATATTCACTTACATTAACATCTAAAATGTTGTATTTTAGTTTTTAATTATTTATTTATTTATTTTGACTATAATTTGAATGTCACACATTCATATAAATCATTTAAAACGAGCCAAATTATAATAAATAAGTATTATATATAATTATAATTATAATTATAACAAATAGTTACCGGCTGATCTGTATCTGCCAGAATTGTAATATCAGTGCAACTATAATGCACATTGACACAATGTCACCACTTCTGTCACATCCGCCACCATGATATCCATCAGAGGGCAATCCTCCCTAGTCCATTGCTCGCCCTCTGGTTACCCATGGTTTGGTTTTGACTTTCTTTCTTCTTTGACTGCCTGGTTTCCTTGTTTGCCTGTGTTTTTCTGCCCTAATGTTTTTTTTTTTTTTTAAATATTTGCCCTGTGTTTTGACCTATTGTCTGTTTTATGGATTATGATTTTGCATAAAAGATGCATTTAGATCCTCAACCCGTGTTTCAGAGCAGTCTGTAACAACGCCAATTAAAGCACTGCTGACTAATACGATGGATGGATGGATGGATGGATGGATGGATGGATGGATGGATGGATGGATGGATGGATGGATGGATGGATGGATGGATGGATGGATGGATGGATGGATGGATGGATGGATGGATGGGTGAATTGACGGATGGATGGATGGATGGATGGATGGATGGATGGATGGATGGATGGACGAATGGACGGATGGATGGACAAATGGATGGATGGACGAATGAATAGATGGATGGATGAATGGATGGATGGATGGACGAATGGATGGATGAATGGACAGATTGATGGATGGATGGATGGATGGATGGATGGATGGATGGATGGATGGATGTGCGGATGGATGGGCAGGTACAGTAGATAGGCAGAGAGACAGATACTGTAGATGACAGACAAAAAGATAGATACACAATTACACGTAGATAGATAGATGACAGACATATTGACAGAAAGAGAAAGAGAGAGAGATACATTGTAGATGACATACAGACATACATATATATAGCCTATATGTGCATATATATATATATATATATATATATATACTGTAGATGACAGAGACATAGACAAAGAGACACTGTAGATGACAGACAAACAGAGAGAACGATAGACATAAACTCAACCTTACAAATCAACTGGTCCTCCATCAACCAACTAGCCCACCATCGTGTCCTGTCCCTACTCACTATCTGGCGGTGTTATTTTCTGTAGATGTTCTGGACTGACAGATGCTCCTACAGCTCTCATCTAGTAATGATGTTTGCTGTGGGAGCTTCCAGGGTGCTTTAGGGGTAATTGGAAAGGATGAGGTAGGCGGTTAATGGTTGTTTGACAGAACTGCACACCAATTACAAGATGAATGGGTGACACATGAGACAGAAGCCCTTCTCAGAGAAGCTGCATGTGGAAGGCCAAGTACAGGTCTCTTTAGCAAGGATAGCTGGCTATCAGTTAGAGTCCCATCCATCAAAAGCTAAGGGGATAATTGAATCCACAGCCCACAGAACAAGGATGACCAATGAATCATTCAGTGCGTATGAAACCATGATTCTATGAATGTTGCATGCGGCCGTGTCGAACATCAACACATATAAGTATGCGTGCCAGAACTTTTGTTCTTCCTTGCGAGTGAAGGAGATTCAGATATTCCACATTTAACAGCCCAGCACATCGACACCTTCCTCGGTCAACATCGTCCATGAATTCTTTACTATCACATAAAATGTTCAAATTGAAAAGCTATACAGGAGGTCTTTGATCCCCGAGGCAGGTTTCAGGAAAACAGAAAGAAAAACAGCTTCTCTTCTGTGCCAAGCCCACAAATCCCTGTCTGAGTAACCGGTGGAGTGTGACAGTGCTCTTATAATTGCTGCAATGCCGATAAATCCTTACACTGCTTTATTTCCTGAGGGAATTAAACTGGATTCCGTCCTGTCCGTCCGACGGAGAAAGTGCAACGCTTTCTTATTTCAACGCACCTCACAAACTTTTACGGCTCTCTCTCTCACCCAGTAGCCCTCAGGCGGAGGAATAACATGCGCTGTTAGATACAGTCTCCAACGTCCTCTCAGCAACTCCATACGTTTTCTCCAGAGGAGATGGAAACATTTCATTTCAGCGCTCTGTTCTTCAACTCACTAAATTAACCCTCGCTCCGCTCAACCATATGTCCTGTCAATGAGTTCTTCTGCTTCCTGCAGTGTCTTTTGTTACTCATCTTTTGAAATGTCTGTGGTGTCATGATCTCCTTTTGACTTACATTAGCTGATAAAAAGAAGAAGAAAAAAAAACTATTTGAATCTGTTTTTCAGTCTTGTTTTTGCCGAGGTCTCCGGAGCCTTAATCATAATTACATCCTTGAAACATTCATCCTGTCAAACTGAAGACCATCAATTAAAGTGCAGCAGTTTCTTCTTTTAGGAACTATTCATGTCCCATGGAGAAGTGATGGGTCATTTACCCTGCACAATTTAGACCAAAACAAATATATTGTTGTTCAAAGCCGTTTGATTATTAATTACATCAAGAAGACATTTTGCTATTGATTCATTCACTAAATAAACATTAGCTTAAGTTGTATTCTAATATTTAATAATTTAATAACCCACAAATAAATAATAGGAACTGATAAGCTTTTCATTTTAAAGGATTGATGCCCCCAAAATGAAAATAATATCATATATACTTGTATATACTATCATGCTTTCTGACTCTCGTCAGCACGAGTGTCTTTGCTGTGGCATAGCACCTAGCGCACTAATCTTTGCTGGAAATGCAAGGGAGCGATTGGCCTCCCAACACAACCAATCTATCCTTGGATCTGGGCCAGAGCTCCACTCTCTCTTAAAGCCACCCCCCCCCCCCCCCAACCCCCCCTACAAGAGCAGGTGGCACATGGTACCTTCAGAATATTCCGGTCACGTTCTTTCTTCCTACCAGAAGACAGAGCATTTGGGCAGATGATACACTTTCAGTCTCTCTCTCTCTCAATCTCACTCTCCCTCACTCTCTGCATTGTTCTCCTGACATATAAAAAGTCTAAATATAAGAATGTTTTTAACAACTCATTTTGCTTGTATGTGTTGATCTTTTTTTGCATTTATATTTTTCAATGAATATCGTATTGGATACATCAGGCTTTTATATATCACATAGCAAGATATATGATAATTTGGTACTTGAGGAAGAATAAAACATAATTTTATTCAGAGTTAAGAGGAAATTCCTGTAAATGCATGTAAATTCATCTAGCCTGTCAATTAGATCGTTATAACACTGTATCAGGCTACTTACATAAACTGCATATAAATATTAGTTGTCACTGTATTTCTGCCAAAACTATGCTTTGGTATAGTATAATATCTTATTTTGTGTTCAGCAGAAGAAAGAAAATCATACAGGTTTGAAACAACTTGAGGGTGAGTAAATGATGACAGATTTTAATTTTTGGGTGAATTATCCCTTTTAGAGTGTTCAAATATTCATCAGCTACATTGATTTAAACTGATTAAAATGCCTCAACAAACCAATTAAATAGCTTACCAATAATAATAATAATAAACATTCATCATTTACACAAAAGAAGATATTCTGATGAATGTTTTAACTGTTTTTGTCCATAGTCCATAGTCTATAGTCCACATGAGAGTCAGTGGGGTCCAAAACACTGAACCTCTTGACTTGCATTATAAATAAAGAAAATAACGCAATTAACATGACATCCATTTTTCCTGTCATCATTTGGCTGCGTTACATTATATGGTTCATTCATTCAAGTACTATTAAACTTTTTATACATATATAGGGAAGGGATAGAGAGAATATATTGGAATCTAGGATGTATTCTGCACATTCTAAGCATGATTCTTAGTCACTGGCTTATTCCACCATACTGTTTTAAAAACTGTTAGAGGGAATCTTCTCTGCCTGTTGCCATCAAACATTACAATGCCTCCTCTTCTTCCTCCTCCTCCTCCTTCGCCTGCCAAGCCCACCCTCAGGTAGAAGAAACATTATCCATTTTTTACTCACTCTTGAATTTAGTATGGTTAGTGCCTAAAGCACTCATATGTTTTGTTGCATTCTGTACATTGTTTTGCAGCATTGATTGTATTTTTTTGAATGCATTCTACATTTGAAGTTGCTGCTATTTCACACTTGAATCTTGAAGGAACTGAAAAGAGTTCCAATCCATCCTATCAATCCATCTTTATATGTATCCAAAGATGGAGAACTCTGAAAATGCACAGACAGACTTTGAAATGAACAATAAATGACCCCCTCTCTTGCAAATCCTTGCAGGAATAATTACCTCATGTTCACCCACACAACATATCCCTACTTGCTTCTCTTCCAGCAGAGATGTGAACCCCGGGGAGATAAAGTGCACACATCAAAAAGCAGTCACTTAAAACTGAGTCTGTTATAACTCTGTGCAATGCCTTCAGTAACAAAAAATCACCTCAATTACTTGACCTGCAAAACAAGAACATCGTTTCAGATTGATACAAACCCAGAACATAGTGACAAACACCCATGTCTAAGGGTGCACACAATTATAAGGGTAATTTCTCAAGACTTCAAAGAGAAAAGATACCTGCATACGAAACGTGATGTCTGAAGTGCATTTGCTATAAACATGCAGAATAAAGCTGTGCTGTGATGTTAATATATATTGCATTTTTTCACAATATGTATATGTAACCATTTCATATGTAGCCATAGACACACACTACCGTTCAAAAGTTTGGGGTCAGTCTTTTTTTTTTTTTCTTACAATTTTTTATTTTTTTATTGACTACATTATGATCAAATAAAAGCAGACTCTGAGAACTTAAGGAAAACACTTACTGACCCCAAACTCTTTGGTTTTGTAGTGCTAGACTAAATGTGAACTTGCATTTAATCATCTTACTTGCACAAAAACAGATTCAGTATTCCACAAAATGAATAAAAACAGTGAAATATTGTAGACTTGGAATTTAGCCTTTTTCCCGTTATTATTTGATTCACGGGACAAGACACCAGTTATCTTGCCAAGAAAAATCTTTATTCTTATATGTCAGGAGAGAAACTCTGAGAAGATGTTATATTCATGCCAGGTCTATGCGTTTCGTGTTTCTCCTTCCTCTCACCCGGCCATGCCTCCATGTTTCTCTGCTGTAGTACAGCATGATTGGGTTTAAATACACAACTGAGCGACTTTCAATTTCCTTGTAAGGTAGAAAAACAAGTTGCTTAATTGGAATTTATATGCACATGGTACAATCCACTCCTAATGCACATTAAGAAACTATTTTACTACTGTGTATACATTAGTGGTATACAAATGGTACATTTGCATCAGTTGAAACGTTCATTTTCTTACAAAGAGCATACCAACTGTACACATTTGACGTATATTCATCATTGAAACTCTCTGCTAAGTGAACATTACATACCTCTAAGCAGAATACATAATCCGCCCTTGTGTCTAAAATATATTCCTTAAACATGTGTCCATGCCATCTATAGTCTACTCATGCATTTTAAACTTCATAAGATAATAAAACTTATTATGAATACTAAATAAAGAATAATAATACAGATACATAATATTAAATAATGAAATTATATTCAAAGATGAAATTTTAGTCTTCAAATACGAACTGCAAAGAATATTATTCAAACCTGCAATGATAAAATGTTAAATTACACACATATCCGTTATGCATTTAATCTCACTTTATTAACCAATGACCAATTATCCAAAATCAGCCATACTAATGAACAAAAATGACTTTAGATAAACATCACATTTGTGTTTGTATTGCTTAAGTAAGAGTGTTGAACTTTCTACTGCAATCCAGAATGGCAGCACAGATGAAAGGTTTGATTGAGCATACCATACCATACCATACCATACCATACCATACCATATCTTAACATACCATACCATACCATACCATACCATATCTTAACATACCATACCCTACCATACCATACCATACCATACCATACCATATCTTAACATACCATACCATACCATACCATACCATACCATACCATATCTTAACATACCATACCATACCCTACCCTACCATACCATACCCTACCATACCATACCATACCATACCATACCATATCTTAACATACCATACCATACCATACCCTACCATACCATACCATACCATACCATATCTTAACATACCATACCCTACCCTACCATACCATACCCTACCATACCATACCATACCATACCATACCATACCATATCTTAACATACCATACCATACCATACCCTACCATACCATACCATACCATACCATATCTTAACATACCATACCATACCCTACCATACCATACCATACCATATTCATCCGCTTATCCCGGGCCGGGTCTCTTAAGCAGAGACACCCAGACTGTGGGCAAGCCACACTTTTCCGACTATTTGAGCATATTAATTGCAATTATGGTGTGAAAGAGCCTTTACATTTGCCAAAAATATATATATATATTTTGTTATTAAAACACAAGCAAGCAAGCCCAGCCCAGATAAGAAAAAGTAACACAAAAGTAAGTTAACACATTACTTTCCATAACACAATAAGTAAAAAAAATGTTGTCAGTAACAGAATATTGTAATGTATCACTTTTAAGAGTAATGTTCCCCAACACTGGTTGTGGCTGAGGCTCTGTCTGTAATATTAAGCCTTCAGGCTAAATAACACTGGTGTCATGTTGCCTCTACGTGCCAGTATGTGCTCAACTACCATCAACCATTCATGCACAGTGTGTACATATTCAAGTCTCATTCATCCGTGTCATCAGGACTGAAAGGGCACAGATGAGTGACGGCTGTGGCATGTGTCGTCTGCCCATGTCAAGTGGTGTGGTGTAATCCTTCTGTCCAGCCCTCTGTGGTGCCAGAACTGACACGTACCCTCTGTGTTTAGAAGACACACTCTGCCACTAGCAAAACTCACAGACATCACTGCATGCAAAGAAACATGGATGTCCTTGCACAATCTGCAGGTCCGCATACAGTCACTTGCATGCAACCCTTCTGATGCAGAATTAAATCAAGAGTTCACTATAAAGAATCAAACCAATCACAATAAATATAATAATGCACAGTTTTAGTATAGAATAGTGCATTGAAATAACTGCATATTTGCATTGCCAAAGTGTTGGAAAATTCACTGACCGTAAGGCTAAGGCTGTGTTTAAGTCCACTTTTGTATACCCTTCCCTAGATAACTTTCCGTCTTGTTCACCCAGATGTACTTCATTGGTTAAGTTGCATAAGTGCCCACTACTGGCAGAGCCCTTGCAATGGGTTTAAATGGAACGCCCTAAACCCTTGATCACTTTCTGATGATTGTGCTGTTGTGATGTCACAATTGTGTTGCATTGTGGTCTATTGATCTGCCTGAAGTGCACATATGAGTAGACTCGCTCTCTTAGTCAACATTTAGGGGTCGAGGGTCCGTCTAAATAAACACCCCTCATCCACTTGACGAAGTTGAACGGACTTCAAAATGGCGTTGAGGATTCCACCGAGGGGAAGTGCTTGGTGGAGCTTCAAAGTGGAGATAAACGCAGCCCAATTATTATACTACCTAATTGAAAAAACAAAATAAAAAAGTTCAAAAAAGGACTGTCAGTTGATTAATAAATATATATTATCACTATGTTGAATTGTTTTTAAATGCAAAAGGCTTACTTAGTGTGCTGCTTGCTTTTGGTCAATTTTGGCGAGGCATGTTGTGCAAGGGTCGAATGACATAAAATGTATACATATACACACACACACACACACACACACACACACACACACACACACACACACACACACACACACACACACACACACACACACACACACACACACACACACACACACACACACACACACACACACACACACACACACACACACACACACAGGAAAAAAATAGAACTAAGAATGTCTAACTCAAATTATAAATGAAATCATAGCTGTACAAATTCACCAAAGAAGCACATTTCTTCTATAGTCACGAATCTTAAAAGCATCTGCTAAACTAATTATTGTAAATGTAAATGAATTACCACAAAATAACACTGTGGCGAACAGGACGGCCGAGGGACGTGAGAGAACGGCGCGAGGCCGGTGGTGCGATTGCTAATGAGCAGCACCTGTGAAGCACACCGGTCTCGCATCTCTCACGGAGGAGCGGAAGCATAAAGGAGGAGCGACGACGTTGATGATAGAGAGAGGAACAGGCCTGTATTTTAGTTGTGTTTTGTTTTTGTATTTTATTTTAGTTATATTTATTTTCGGTAGCCAGCAGTCGTCCGCGAGGGGCTGCTGGCGGTATTTTTGTTTGTTTGTTTTATTTAAATAAATTATATTTTGATGGTTCGCCGGTTCCCGCCTCCTTCTTCCCTGAACATTGCTACACTGGTGCCGAAACCCGGGAAGAGGGAGGAACGCGCTGTCAGAGAGTCCTCGCCGGTGTGGGGAATCCGCGGTGCCATCGAGCATGGTGCGCGAGTCGCCGCCGCTCGCCGTGGGCCGGAGCCTGCTGCCATCCGCCGAGCGAGCGGAGGAGCAGGGAGCGGGGGACTCGCGGCCACGGACGCTCGAGGCGGGGCGCTGGAGTGAGTTGCCGGTGGGACGGTCGAGCTCGCTGCCGGCCGCCTGGGTATTGGAGGGGCGGCTGCCATCCGGGAGGGAGAGGAGGAGTCGCCCCCGCTCGCCGTGGGCCGGAGCCTGCTGCCGTCCACCAGTGAAGGGGAGGAGCAGGTAGCGGGGGACTCCTACCGTCTGCCCAAGGCACCCGAGGAGCCGTCGCCGTCCACCGGGCGGCGGAGGAGCGTCGAGCCGTCCACCGAGGGCTACCCAGCGTCGCCGCCAGGCACCGCGGAGGAGATCGCCTAGCTGGTGGGGGACCAGATGGCAGCGCGTTGTGGGAACCGGACCAATTTTTTTTTTCCTCTCTCCCCTCTCTCGATCTGTCGCTCCTCATGCTTCCGTCTCCGTTTCCCTCGGTTTGTCTGTCCATACCCCCCAGGGATCGCCGCCGCCGGGGGGGGAGTAGGCACAGGCTCGTGAGTACCCCCCGGCCTGTGAGGGGCGATGGGGGTATGTGGCGAACAGGACGGCCGAGGGACGTGAGAGAACGGCGCGAGGCCGGTGGTGCGATTGCTAATGAGCAGCACCTGTGAAGCACACCGGTCTCGCATCTCTCACGGAGGAGCGGAAGCATAAAGGAGGAGCGACGACGTTGATGATAGAGAGAGGAACAGGCCTGTATTTTAGTTGTGTTTTGTTTTTGTATTTTATTTTAGTTATATTTATTTTCGGTAGCCAGCAGTCGTCCGCGAGGGGCTGCTGGCGGTATTTTTGTTTGTTTGTTTTATTTAAATAAATTATATTTTGATGGTTCGCCGGTTCCCGCCTCCTTCTTCCCTGAACATTGCTACAAACACATAAATACATTCCAGTGATAGAACCGTTGCATAAAATGAGCAGAACTGTGAAACAAGCACCAAAACAGAGCTGTGAGCTCAACGTTTGAAGATATTTCTGCCTGTCATTACTTCACAGTAAATTAGCCAAACCCTGGGAACAGAGGCCAAATCCACCTCCATTTTCATTTTTTTTTCTGAAGTCGTGACGTGATTTTTTTTTCATATCAAGACCATGCTGCTTGATGCGCTGTCTGCGAAGATGCTGTCTTTTTTCCCCCTTCACCCTGTGGGGCTGGAAAAGCTCTGAGAGCATATTTTCTTCTTGTTTTTTTTGGCCTTTCGTGTCATTCTGCTTTCCCTTTAAATATCACTCTATTAAAGGGGACTCTAATGGAACTTTAGAAGACTTGAATTCCAGGTGTACTTCTCCAGTGATGCTGAACCCACCTACAATTTACATTATTAAATTCAATTAAGAGCCGAAGCCTGGTGTGCGAGCGCTGTGGGGCAGTTGAGACGGTCAGGCCGCCTGCTGTCTCACAGAGGGGATTACTATCCTTAATGCTTTATAAAAGGGGTGAATGAAGAGAGCCTGTAGAGCCTCTTATCCTGATCTCTCCTGTAGAGCGTATGCAGATGCTGGGTGTCGTAAAGTTAACAGGGCTTTTGAAAACTTCACTAGATACTCAACCTAGGAACAGTTCAAATTCTGTCACGTATGTCTGACTTCCCTTTTTTCATGGAGCACAAAAAGTAGTTATCAATAGCAAATGTTCCACGCTGCACTTTTCCATGTAATGCAAAGGGATTGTCACTGTGGCAATCAAATAAGATTTTGCACATTTTATACTATATGCCTTCAGAAGACTTTGAATTTAGTGCATAGTCACATGGAACAATTTTATGGCGCTTTTTTTGGAGCTTGACATTCTCAAGTTCCCGTTCACTTTCATTGTCTGGAAAAAAGCAGCTCAAACATGCTTTTAATTTTTTTTTCATTTGGCTAAATAAATGAAATCATACAGGTTGAGAACAACATAAGGGTGACGAAATTATTTTCATTTATTTTTGGGTGTTCTTGTAGATCTTGAGTTTGGACTCCATGGTTTGGAGTTTTGATCCAGCCAGCTACATGAGTCATAATCAAAACTTGGGAAATTGCATTCAAGTGATAATTCACCAAACCATGCCATTCCAAAGGTATGGGAATTACTTTTTTTGTAGAACACAAAATAAGATATTTTGAACAATGCTGGGCTCCAAACCGTTTTGGTTACCATTGACTTCCATTGTATGGAGAAAAAAACAAACAAAAAAAAAAAAACTTATGTTATGTTCCACAGAAGAAATAATCCAGTTTGGAATGACATAGGGGTGAGTAAATGATGGCAGAATTTTCATTTGTGGGCAAACTATTTCTTTAAATGCTCGATCTGTGAACTTCTTCATAATTTTCTGCAGTGATTGTGGCCAAAATAATTGAGCAAAATGCTTAAAGGATAATTCCGGTAGAGTGGTGGACACAGACATTTTAACAATGGTTCCTGTCTCGACTTTTTGACTCTTTTAGAATCGCCTTTGACTGCTTCAGAGTGGCTGTCTATGGGCATGCACAAACATGTCCTTAAAACAACCCTTAACGTTCGTTTTCAAAACTGTGCAACTCACCGAGTGGTTAGTGGTGTTCGTTGATGATGAAAAACAAATATATCGGCACAATGTATGATTCCAATCCGTTTATTTAGCTATGGTGGAACTATTTTTTCAGATACCCCACAACCGCGTATAAACTTCCGCTCGATATTTGATAACTGAAATAAAAATGAATAAAACTATGTAGACATATACAAAAATAATAAAAATGACACCAAAATTACTAAACATTTAACTTCATTTTAAATTAAATATACATACATATATACAGAAAAACTAATTTAACATATTAACAAAACTATAACATTATGTCAATGATACTAAAATGACACCACACAACCTGTATACAAGTATAACCCTGACAAAAACAAAAAACAAGCAGCCTTTCTTTCTCCTGTTCTCCCTCCCTCTCTCATTTTTTTTTTCCAGAGAAGAAGAACAAACAACACCTGTTCATTATATTAAAAGCTTCTGCTATGTAGCTGTTCTGCACCGAGAATATAGGAGTCTTTCAGAGAGAGAGAGAGAAATGATGTGTTTTCTCTGATGTGTCCAAGAATGATAATGTACTTCAGCTCCAGCACGGCCATTAAAGGGGTGGTTGATTATGATTTCACTTTTCTAACTTTAGTTAGTGTGTAATGTTGCTGTTTGAGCATAAACAACATCTGCAAAGTTACAATGCTCAAAGTTCAACGAAGATAGGAAGAAAGGAAGATATTTGCTTTTAAAGAAATTTAAGAACTTTTGTTTTTTTAAGGACTACAATGGCTGGTAGGCACTACACGACATTCCTCCTGGGTTAGTAACACCACTAACCCTAAAATGTACATAAACCCCGCCCCCAGTAACACTCCCCATGTTGAGAAGAGGAAGAGTTGTTGTAGTAGAGCACAATTGTGAGTCTGCTCAAGCTGTCGCATCCGTCTTCTCACGCAATACAGTACAACACAAATGCAATAGCATGTCACTCTGTAGGCATCTTACAACAGTTCCCACACGAGCGATTTATAGATTATCATGACAAAATATGCTGATCAAAGACTTGAAGATAGATAACCCCACATCAGTGACATAAATCCATCAACTAACCATTCAGAAACGTCCTGTTGCATTCTACATGTTGTCACTTCTTCTTGAGTCTCTCCATCATTGTCCGAATCCAGTTTAAACATAAAAGGTAGAACAGTTTCTGACATTGTAGTGCTTGTCTGTGTGAGGTAATCGGAGCTGCTAACACACACACACACTTGAAGCACCGCCCTGTGTGCCGGGAGCAGCAGCTCATTTGCATTTAAAGGGACACACGAAACGACAGGTTTTTACGGACCCTCAAAAAGTGACAATTTTAACATGCAGTAAAAAATTATCTGTGGGGTATTTTGAGCTAAAACTTCACATTTACACTCTGGGGACAACAGAGACATATTTTACATATTGTAAAAAGGGGCATTGTAGCACCCCTTTAAATAAATCCAGGGCTAATACTCAGAAAAAGTCTAATACCTACTTTCAAAGAGCCTCCACATTTATGAACATTTTCATGTCTATTAAACATTTTAATGTCTATTAATTACTCTATTTATATGCAGAGGGAAATGAAATAGAAAAAGTGTGATGGTTTTCAATGGTGACAGCGTAAATGGTCTAGGCAATGCAACTATTTTTTATTATTATTAAAGGGGCTAATAATTTGTATGCAATCATAGCTTTTTTTATTGGCAATGTGTGAACATCTTGAAACAAAACTTTGAAAAACCAAGACCTTCCCAGACTTCATAGGTTGTCTATGAAAGCCCGTATACTGCGACAGTCACTCATGCTTCTGAGAACCTCTCTTCCATTCTATGACACATGAAATGAATGCTTATACAATGTTCAGGATAATGCTGAAAGAGCTATTCTGTGCTGTAATGTCAGTGTGTCATGCAAACTATAGTGCCACATTTAGTGTCACTTAACCAGATCTATATAGTTTATAGTCTCAAACATACATTATATTCACTCTATCATGAAAGTGTAAATTTAATTACCTCGGATACCGTCTATCAACATGATGCCGGTGAATTGCAGAGCTTGTGCAAACATATCCTGTTCTCTTGCCGCTGTCATTTTTGTTGTGTTTATTTTGTTATTGAGGAAAAGGTACAGCACATATTTACATAATCATCTAAAAGTCTAGATGTTTGTTAACAGTATACCGCTGCAAAGGTATTTCCAACTTATTTTTCCTTCTAAGCTTTAAACGAAAAAAAGAACGTGAGTATATTGGGGCATTGAATCCTGTTCACTCTCTTCTATGTTACATGTACGAGTGCGAGCACGAGCAATAAGTTGCTGGCTGCAGTTCACTTAACGGCCACCAGTGTTGCTAATAACAGGGATTCTGAATTCTACATACAGCCCCTTTAAGAGCTAGAGAAACAAAATGGGCAGCTTTTCAAATAATGAGCATGCAGTACAACCTTACTTTGCTTCCAATTACTAGATTCTATGTTAAAAGAGTTTAAGTGACATATCTGGAAGGCTACACTCTTAAAAATAAAGGTTCCAAAATAGGGGTCATAGAAGAACCAATTTGGTTCCCAAAAAAACTTTTAGTGAATCGTTCTAAAAAGAACCATTTTTTGAACATAATAATCTAAAGAACCTTTTTCTACTATAATTAAACTTTTGTGGAACAAAATGGTTTTTTATGGAGTCAATGATGCAGATAAAGAACAATTACATTAAATTTAACAGAATGATTATTTATCTTACACAAACCTTTCTCAAAGTTAATAAAAAAAAATTACTCTGGGATTTTTGAACTGACACTAGGTGGAATGAGAGGCCAAATCATCTAAAAAAATGGTTATTTTTATGACAATTCACTAAAAGTTTTTTGGGGAAACAAAATGGTTCTTCTATGACCACTATTTTGGAACCTTTATTTTTAAGAGTGTACTGTGTGTGTGAACGCATATTATCACAGCATTGAGAGGAAGGGTGTTGCACATTTGATATTATGATAAATAGCCCTGTCCATCAAGAGTAGCAATGGCTATCAAACAAATTGGAGGGAAAATTCCACTTAACGTCACAGCAGATGAACATAAATGAGGCCCTCGGCCCCCTGGACGCCCGCCTCTGAAGGACGCGGGCCCTGCCAGGGTGTGTCTTTGACAAACAGTCCAGAAATAGACAGTCAAGGAATCTGTCAGCTAAAAGAATGCTGACACAATTCAGCCAAAGAGAGAGAGAGAGAAAAATGGAGTATGTGTGGGCTGAGGGTTGAGGAGGGGTGTTGACAGGACACGAATACGTGTGTGGGAGTGTATGTCAGAGAGCCTGGTTGAACAGAAGATGAAGCGACCGGCTATCACATCAATCGTAACCTGTTTGCATGCTAACCTGACCCTAGAATGAGTTCTGCAGTCTGTCAATCCATTTGTCATTTTGTTGCTAAATCACACGAGATTGATGTTACCCTCCTTTTCTTTGCTCTCTCTCCTTTACTGTCTTTGTCTTGCTAACTCATTGGTTCAAGCTCGGATCCAAAACCTCCAATGGCAGCATTTTAAGGCGCTCCCGACATGAAAGCTAATCCAAAAGGTAGGCGACTTAATTTTGCTGTCTGCAAGGAGACCTCGTTTTAGCCCAGCTCTAAGCACCATCACATGTATCTTTTGAGAAGGCAATTTCAGAAAGCAGTAGGAGTGGAAAAAGAAATACACGATAGCAGACGAGGAGAGAAAAGCGTTGATTAAAATGATTCTTCATTAAAATACTTGATTTAGATTCAATTACATTTCACCCAATTAAAACATTCAAGTCATTCAATAGAACCAAGTATCAAAATAATGAATAAAGAATGTATTATTTTATTTCAGTATTTTTGTGTTCTGTGTATCGTACTGTTAGATTTGGATCTCCAATGGCAACGTTCCTTTCAAGTAAAGATCACTCAGCGCCATATTTGCAACACACACACACAAACTGCTTGCAAAACATCCACTGTTCATGTCGAATTTTATTGCTGAATTTATTTAGTTATTGAAAAAGTTACTTACACTCAAACAGCATTTTTTTTAAGAGCACATATTTTAGGTTGATATATATATATATATTATATTATATATACATATATATATATATATTATCACATTTGATCTCAGTTTTCATTAATACTAATATTTTTTTTATATTCTGAAAAATAAAGAATTATTGCTATTATATAAGGAATAATAGTAACATAAAAAGAAAAAAGTAATGATAGACCACCCAACCTTTCTCTAGCTAAATTAATCTACCAGCATTGTTCCTAGATCCTACATCAAAAGTCTGCCAGTGTGCCTTTATGCATCCAAACCTTTTTAAAGTGTTGTAGTGGTGGAAAACAGACTGCAACGTGTTAGCAACATATCTCCAGGTGTAATGAGGGTGTTGCGGATCTCGCTGTGAGCATCAGAATAACATCAGATAAACAGCTCCTGTCACTCTGGCACCTGACAAATGACTCTACGCTCCGCTGGAACACTGATAGCTTTTACACAGCCTCAGTAAATCGGTACTGATGTCACACATCAAGATGGAACAATGTCATTGGCTGAGGGATGTGGGGGTGTTGTTGCAAATCTAAATAAGGAAGCTATATAGAAATAATAACATGTATCGAAGCTGTGGCCCAGTGATTAGCACAGATTGTGCTGTGATGCTTGTGTGAACAATAAAGGTTTGAATCAGGCTTGCAGTATTATCATTCACTGTCCACCTGCTATTGTCCTTGAAATAAAAGTGATAAAAGGCAAATAAAATATAATATAATATAATATAAAAATACAAAAAAGTTGGTTTGTATTTTTATACATTTTTTAAATAGATAAATAGATAAATAAATATAAAATATTGCTGTGGAATATTTATAATATAATATAATATTATATAATAATTAATAACATAACATAATATGATATAACAATACAAAAATTTAATATAATATAATAATATAATTAAAAGCATAACATGATATTATATTATATAATAATACATAAACAAATATGAATAGGAAACAAATAAAATTATCTTTTATTTCTAATGTAAATAAATAGAATTTGAAGTACATTAACATTAAATATTTTAGGTAAAAAAGTGCGATTGAATCATTGAAACTGAGTTTTTTTTTTACAGTGTCATTGTTACATATAGTTATTATAGTAATAACTATAAATTGTGCATAATTACATCCTACCAATATTACATTACTAACCCTAAATCAAACCCTAACCCTATAGTAAGTACGTGCAATTACTTAATATTACTCAGAACTTAACTTTATTATTAGTACAGTGTAACAAAGACACCTTAAAATAAAGTGTAACCTTTTTTGTCTCTATCATCAAACACACACAAATATTGTAACTACTCATAAACTCATACAAAAAAAAAAAAAAAGAGTTGTCCACCCACCAGTTCAGCAACTAAATGGCCATACAGTATCACACAGATATGAGGCTGTGACTGTATTTCACAACATGGCAACAGAAAACATGAACAGAGAACTGGTCTGCAAGACGAAACCATGCCCTCACTCTGTTTTCTCAGCTTCGTCTCCCTTTCCTCTTCTACCTCTAACATCTGTCTCCCATGGCACTCACAGACATATTCCTGCTCAGGGACACTGTCTGAAGGTCCCAGTGGACTACAGCACTCCCTGAGATGTGTCCCTGTCCCCCTTGTCACCAATTTGTGTCTGCGGGCTGACACTGGCGTGCATTGGGAGCAGGCCTTAGTTCCCCCAAGCGCCATGCCTCAGTCTCATTTAGGATTTCACATTTCTCTGTGGTTACAGCATTGAGGGAAGAAAATAACCTAGACGAAGACAATGAGAAAAAGGCAAACAATGAGAGAGAGAGAGAGAGAGAGAGAGAGAGAGAGAGAGAGAGAGAGAGAGAGAGAGAGAGAGAGAGAGAGAGAGAGAGAGAGAGAGAGAGAGATAAAGAGATAAAGAGAATGCTGCAATACTGTCTTTAAAGCCACCAAAAATAAAACTTGTTGACAGTTCATCTGCAATGTTTGGGCACAGGTCAGTCAGAACTAAATGAAGCAACAATTTTCTTCATACAATCCTAGCCCAAACAAAATGCAGCATTAGAGTACCAATATACTTGCACACTATATTGCAAGTCTTAAAGTCATACAATCGAAAATATTGTAATAGTTGCTATATCTTCTACATAGCTCACCTTGTTCATGACAGGAAAGCAAATCATTCTTTTAAACCAGACATTTCAATAAATTGGCTACAGTATAAATGATTTGTTCACAAATGGGACCATAATCTGAATGCAGTGGTTAACATCTTTTCTGGTTGTATTCATTTTCATCCCTTCCTCGTACACTTGAATACCTGGAATACAACATAGGGTAATATGGACCAAATGTATGATTTTCACAATTATTTGAAGCTTGCAAGCTTCCTCTTTCTCTGTTACACAGAAAAAAAAGAATGTAAAAATAGAAAATGTTGATCCATATACAAATGTAATTGCATATAAATCCACTGTCATGATTGGTGCTCATGAATCATGTAAACCCCAAACAATGTGTCTTCTCCATTAATCTGTCACCCTCTCTACCATTAACATCAATTTCCAGAATGGAATACAAATCAGATATAAATCAGATAAATATAGCCGTACACAAAATAAACTATTACAACTTACATTTGCACAAAACAAAAGGCTGTGAATGCACACGCAAACTTATAGTCATGATGAAGGTGTAAAATAGTCCCAAACATAACTCAGTCGCGCTCACTTACATGTTTCGTGGTTGAGCACCACGCACGCACGCACATGCACCTGCTTAATAGATGATCGTTTTTTTTTTTTTGAAAGTTTTATCGATTAAATGTATTATCGACAATTAATCGACTGTTACCTGAACATACACAATTGTCCACTCACTCTCTCACATGCATTGTGGGTAGCTACGGCATAACATGGTGTGAACTGTGTGCATGCAATTTAGACACTTACATTATGTTTTGCTGTGTATATACACGTCCTTGAATACTTTACTTCTTTTTTTACAGGTTTCACTTCTGGTAATGACAATAGTGTGATACTTTCCAGGGGTGGCAAGTTACAATTTAAAATCAGTCGGAGCTATAGAAATGTATCTTTATACTTACAAGTAAAGTTTTATATTGCAAGATTTTATCTATTTCCATGACTTTCCTTGGTCTGAAATACATTTAAAATTTCCTGTTACTCAATTGTTCCCTAATACAAATATTACAATATTATCTGATACATTCAGTTTTCTCAAGGTCCCATATACAAATAAAGAAAATAACCCTAAAAGTCCTAAAATATCCCTAAATGTCTTCTACTCACCCAAAAGAAGCAATGATACCCGTACAAGTGGCAGTATTTTATCTTATAGAAAATTATGTTTTCACACAATGAAAGCTTTTTATTTCAGTAGTAGTGGCCATTGAATGAGTTGGCAGCTTTATCAATGGTTTGATTGGTTTGACTATATTTTGAGAGCTGTCATTTGGTCATGTGATCAGTGGCGTCCTGAGGAGAGATCAAACACGAGCTGCTCAGAAAAGGTGTCCAATGAAAGAATTGTCACACCCTAGTTGGCGAATATTGATACCTTAGGTCAACGGGTAAAATGAAAGGGAAAAGGAGATCTTTGGGGATTTTGGTATGATGTCCTCATACATCTTCTTGCCTATAATTTCCACAATTACATCCTTACAACCCAAATGGCAGTGGAGAAAATGTAGAGAAGCAAGATGAGATGTCCAATGGGACACCGAGGGCTCAAGGGCTTTGAGAAAAAAAATCCATACTGGAAATATATGTTACCTTGGCCCAATATATCTGGCTCTCCTCTTTCGGTTCAACTTTCTGCATAGTCTAAAAGTCGAGAAACTGCTCAACCTTTCTCAGGGAGTAAAGAGGGGATCTCTGGGGCTTTTGTGCACCATTGCCTTTCTTTCTAGGATAGTCTACCATCCAAACCCTATTTTTCAACTCCTAAGGATAGGGACTCTGGGGAGGGATGTGGTTTCAGAATTTCTGGAATTAACAGAAACATGGACTGGCCTAGCCATATTAATGTAGCCATCTTCCATTTGTCTTTCCAGACATGTAGTGCAGCTGCCATCTGGGATGAGATCAATTATGTGATCAATGCTTTTATCATTCCCCAAGAAGGCCTTTAAATAGACAGCATGAGGCTATAAGTATTGATTAAGCTACAGGGTAGACACTCAGGCACAAAACAAGCTGAGGGTTGCTGAATACTGAACTCTCAACCGTAATGAGACATTGTTAGGGACAACCCATTTTATATCAGTACCTTGCTGGTACCAACCTACTCACTATAATCCAGGGGATCCAATTTGTATCCAATAGAAAGTTTCTACCTGCCAATTTCACCTGGTTTGGTATGATTTTTATAGATTGAGAACATCAATTTGCTTTCTAAAAGAAGATTTAATTCATATCGAAGTCTAACTAGAGCGAAAGGTACACAGATGGTTTGTTGAAAAGCAGAAGATGACTGTGACACTCAATACCTTCTCAAACAATTTTCTGAAACACTCTTCTAGCGGCTGAATACTAGCTATTTCATATGCAAAGATGTTAGCCAATCGATCTATTTAATTTAAATCAAAACAAACATTCCCTGACAGTGAAGGTACCCGTAACTGTCACGAATGACAGAACCGCAGTAAGGAAAAGACAAGTAACCCCACCCCTTGGCTACTACTGCATCAATTTAGCAAACACTATTAACAATGCCCTACGACGTATTACTAAAAACTTGTTTCCTGACCGATTAAAACATTTGGCAAACTCATAACTTCCACAGTTGTTACAGGGAGAGTCCCTCTGGAGCAACCAGAGGGTAAGAGCCTAACTCAAGGACACAATGGTGACGGTTCACAGCTCTCTCCATGCCAGCCCTGAACTTTAAGCATAAGCTTGAAAGCTGGGAAACATGCCACTATAACCATTCTCTATGATAAGAACAGCATTTTTCAGAGCGATAGACCAAATCCCGATGATAACGCAGCCATCGGTCCTCCGAACAGCATAGATTGTTTACCTGTGCACAGTTTAAAGTGGACATTTTTGCCTTGAGTGATTAAAAAAACACTGTAACCTGAAGTCCTTCACCACAGTCTGAAAGTAGTGATGGCTGGCTGCCAGAGGTGGCCTCCAACCTTGAGCTCTCTAAGCCTGTATGCATCTGAACTCAGAGGAGAGTGGATTGTAGCTAGAAAGTGAGCCTTTAAGAATGAAGGCAGCACATAAAAGACCTCAGTGCTTTGCCACAAGCCAAAGAGACGGTGAGATGGAACTGATGGACTCGGAATACTAATCCTGTTTACCACAGCAATCAAAAGGGACCTGTCTCTCTCCATTTCGCTCTCTTCGCCTCACTCCGTATCTTTCTCTCGCTCTCTCCTCCTCACCCTCCCCCATTCATCTGCTCCATTTAAAACAGTCTCTTGACACTGACCCATGGAATAACAATCACCCGAGACTGATGTCGAGGACACAGCAATCAAGAAACAGAGAAACACTTGCCACACTACCATCGGTACCTTTTCGAACGAACAAATGGACTGCTAGCATGTATGGAAAGGATGTTTCTGACAGGATGAACATTACTTTTAAGGGTTAAACTGGCTAAAGGGTACTTTTCCTGGTGGGCCAATTCCAAATTTCTATGAAGATTTTAAAGGAAAAGAACAGTGCTGACGATGTCAAGTCAGTTTATTTAACCGTGGTGCTAGATCCAGGTACAAGCGACATAGAACAGCACAGCTCTCTAGTTGGATGTGACCAACCCTTACCTTACATTACCTTACCTTAGCTTACTGAGTGTGTCCTAGTGGGCAACTATACTTTACTCATTGCCGCCCCCTCTCATATCTGCAGCTATATCTACAGTATCTGTCTGTGATTCTCCTCTCCTGCTTGAAGATAAAACACGGTGGGAAGCTGCCTGTTATATTAATAGCACCGTACAGTCACACAATAAATGCAATAAATGTAGTGAAAAAAACTTTGAAAATACTTTTGACAACCTGAAACCAAACAAAACAAAAAACATTTTCAACCCGACACTCGTTTATGCCAAAAATCATTAGGATATTAAGTAAATGAAAAATACTTATGAAAATATTCAAAGTTCCATGAAAATATTTTGTAAATTTCCTACCGTAAATATATAAAACATTTATTTTTGTAAGTGAATGCAGGCCCAATCGCAAACATAAATATTCAACTTTAAAGGCGATTTTCTCAATGTTTCGATTTTTTTGCCCAGTCAGATTCAAGATTTTAGAATAGTTGTATCTCGGCCAAATATTTTCTAATCCTAATAAACCATACATCAATGAAACAATTATTTATTCAGCTTTTATATGTTGTATACATCTCAAAAAAAAAAAAAAAAAAAGACCTATGTGACTGGTTTGATGGTCCAGGGTAACATATGTCTCTTTTCAAATGACATGATTCTCCTTTGAAAATAATAATTGGACATGTGAATTCCCAGACACATGGTGCCCATGTTAGAAAGACAAAATCGATTACGGCCTGTGCCCCCTCCCCCATCTCTTTCACCAATATTTCCCTGTCACCTCTCAACCATTAATACATCAATTTACATAGTACTTTACCAATCTGAAGACACCAATAGCACCCACCAACTTCTGGTGTTCCAAGTAACGATCAGCAGAGTAGTGTGTCCACTTCCCCTCATCCTTTCCAGATCTCATTACTATCCTCCTCTCTCTCTGTTCCCATTAATCCACACACACACACACACACACACACACACACACACACACACACACACACACACACACACACACACACACACACACACACACACACACACACACACACACACACACACACACACACACACACACACACACACACACACACACACACACACACACACACATTCATGGGTGTATTTGAATCATGAGCTCTGGGACTGGTGTCCCCTGACGGATTACAGTTCGGTCCTGTGGATGAGATAAATGATAACTTCCCTATCGCAGAGAAAAGTAAATTAAAGTCAGCCGCACTGCTCCCCCTCCCCCTACACACTCTGGGCAAACTTGTTCGTTCACTAACTCCTGGAGAAGGACACCAAGACAAACACAACAGGTAGAAAAAAAAAATCACAGCTAATGCAGCTGGTATGGCTCTTTACACACACACACACACACACACACACACACACACACACACACACACACACACACACACACACACACACACACACGCAATAAGGATTTAAACACACCTGGATGTTATTTCAATCAGCGTTTCTGTACAGGGGATTAGCTAGGGAATATTTTTGCTATCTCGTTTCCCATTTCCAGGTGCAATGACCACAGGAGTCAAACAGTATTTCAATTCAAGTAAGAATGGTAGGCAATGAGAAAGAGAGCGATAATAATGTTAATACACAGAATATGACCACAAAGCCAAAAAAATGTCCCTTTAGAAAAGCAAGAAAGGGCTCTAGGCACAGTGAGAATAGTTGCATCGGCTATTGTAGATGGTGGATAACTAAACTAAGGCCCTGTTTACATCTGGTATCAAGATGCGTATTGGTTGATAGGATCACAAGTGGACGACGCTAAATATAGGTGTTAATACAGACGTTATGAGCAGTAGTCGAAAACTATCTATCTATGTATGTATCCATCCATCCATCCATCCATCCATCCATCCATCTATCAATATTTATTTTCTATATAATGCTGTGTGTGCAATGGAATATGAAATAAAAAAAAAAACTGTGGGGGAAAAGTAGCATGTTAACAGTGCCACAATACCAAATTTCAAGATTATACCAGAATAGTACCTCTAAAGCTGCAAACTTTGATAAATGAAGATTTAAATTAAAATACATATACATTTTTAAATGTATAATTAAACAATACGGGGGAAAGCTTTAATTAGGATATAGCTTTAATCAGGAACAAACTTGTTTCCTATAGGAAAAAAAGGGTAATTTAAAGTGTTGATTAGAGTTGCTCTGAGGGTGGCCCTCCATCTGTTGTGGCTCTGGCACACCTTGCCCCAGGTGGAGAGTGACATCTCTTTGTGACCCATATAATTGGCTCTTTACCACCTTGATCATATCTCTTAAGGAAGAGTGTGAGAGAGAGAGAGAGAGAGAGAGAGAGAGAGAGAGAGAGAGAGAGAGAGAGAGAGAGAGAGAGAGAGAGAGAGAGAGAGAGAGAGAGAGAGAGAGAGAGAGAGAGAGAGAGAGAGAGAAAGAGAGAGAGATGGTCTCAGGGATAGCAAGACAAGAAACATCTGTTGTGCTCCTCCACTTCTGATGCAACAAAAAGAGCTAGCTAACAATGAGTGGCACAGACACAACACTGAATTCAATGTGACGTGGTTGGGAGACAAAAAAAAATCGCAAATTTGCTTCAACATGAGAATATCACCGGCATTAACACCAAACTGTGGTTAGAAAATGTTAATTAACAGTATGCCAAATTTAATTTGACTAACAGCCCTAAAATACAAAACTAAAGCTAAAATTAAAGCTAAAAAAGAAGATACAAGTAAACTTAGTGAAAACTAAACTACATTGAAAAAGACAGTTCCAAGAGGGTCCTTTTACCATTGGTGTTCATGACTTGAAAAAAAAAAAACATCAAAGCTAGCTATATAAATTTAACACTCAGGAACTAGGTAAAATGATATATATATAAGTTTCATTTCAATACGTCAAAGCAATGTGAGGATACAGCCTCACTTTTTGTACGGGGTCCTCTAATTTATGAATGTTACAGCAGGTTTAGTGTATCAAAAACTTTTGGCAGGCACTTTTTCAATATGATCTGAGGCAAATTCGGGGATTAAATTGCTGAAAGCTGTCGGAGGCGTTTTGCAAAATTCAAAATAGTGAGTAATGTAGTCAGGCAGAAATTTAAACCCTTAGGTCCACAATTACATTTCTACACAATGTAGTTCAAAAGTTAGCTAAAAATTAAACTTGAACTGTTGGTGGCGCTAGAGGGCATGAGAGACTTGAACCAACATTGCATTAAAGGTTATTGAGATTAAATATATCCGCACTGCCAAATTTCACACCTTTTTATCATGCTTCTAGAGGCTGCAATAGACTCCCAGCCAGAAGAATAACCTTCGGTGCTTGGACTTGGCCCCTAATAAATAAATGCAAAACAGGCAAAGGGGCCCTGTATATGCCTGCATTTGGAACAACAGAAATAGACCATGTGGATGGACACAGTCTCTTAAAACCCAGAGTCCAGCTGGATTATCAATACTACACACCTCATTGCTGAATTCAATGTCAGATTTTAAGAGCACAGATATCCACTCTCAGCTCCCACAGGGTTCGGCTCAGGACAGGGCCCCAATTAACAGCGGTGCTGCTTCACACCGGAAAACGTGGGGGCGCACAAGAGAGCCTTTGCGGTCCCTTGAGCTGAACCCGATTTCACACATTAATGAGGATTGTGACTGATTCAGGCTGCAGCAGTAATTGGTGCCCAATGGGAAGTTGTGCATTCAGGTGCTTCTGCTTTGGCCGTACTGTCGCTTGCTGCACATTCAGCATGAATGCTAGCAGCAAAGTCACAACACAAAAACAAGCCTGCTTCATGGGTTGATCTTAGCTGCCGATGCCATTGATTAGGTAACAGGGATGTGCAAAGCAACACTTTCAAAATAAAGTATTCGGTGGGTTTCCTGAATAACTAGTCCACTAATCTGACTTTTAGTTGCAATGTAATGGAAGTTGCAATTGTTTTTCCTCATATTGTGACGTATATTTAAAGGTATGTTAGGCAATATTTTTCATACAAAAAAAAATTTGTTATTCAGTTTGAAACTCTCTTCACATCCTGATAGCAATCAAAAATAGAAGTGGTCAAACTATATACATTTTTTTTTTTTACATATATCTTCTGAGGAAGACTCAGAACAAAAACAATTGTTCGTCCAATCTCAACCCAACTTTGGACTCTGTTGTTAACCTTTAATATTATAGTAATGTGAAAGTAAGGGCTCCCTATACCCTTACGAAAAAAAAGTTTATTCAAGTGTGCTATTAGTACACTTCTTTTAAACTAAAAAATAAGAAAGTATACTTTCAGTCTACTTTTTATGTACTTCTCAGAAACATACTTTATGTACTTCTCAGAAATATACTTCAAATTACACTTAAGTATACCTGACTTATACTGACAGAAAAGTCTAAGTATATTTGGCCACTACTTGTTGATCCGAGATATACTTAAAAGTATAATTAAGTATTCTATTCTTGGCTTGTACTTGTTTACTATTTTGATTGAGTAGCTTATTAAACACTTTTTTAAAAACATAATATTACACACTGTCTTATAAAATAAAATGTTCAAGTTTATATAGTAACAAGCTTTCGGGTGAATAGCTTATAGAGTAAATAAAATAAGCATGGAACTGAACTTGATCTTGTACACAGCGATAATAATTACCCTTAAGAAAAATAAGTTTATTCAAGTGTTCTATTAGTATACTTCTTTTCAACTAAAAACAAGAAAGCATACTTTCAGTCAACATTTTATATACTTCTCAAAAATATACTTAAAATTACACTTAAGTGTACTTGACTTATACTGAGAGAAAAGTCCAAGTATATTTGGCCTGTACTTGTACTCAATCTTTTGATCGAGATATATTTAAAAGTATAATTAAGTATTAAAAGTATACTTGGCTTGTTGTGTTAACTCGTTTGACCAAGTAGCCTATTAAATACTTTTTTTTACATAGTTTTTCATATACAGTCTTATGAAACTTACATTTTTTGAAAATATTGATTCAAATATTGATATAAAACAGATATGATTCTAATTCTGCGTAGCTGAACTTGTGTGTAGGCTAGTCCACTGGTAGTGTACAGGAATTTACTTTAATTCTACTTTACTCTTTCCCCACCATTGACTGAATTTTCCAGCTATCCATGATTTCACTGTTGTACGGTAGGGGGCGCTATGGCATCTTCTCGTACAGAATCTCCGGATCAAAACAAGAGAAGAAGAAGCTGAAACAAGTGAAAGAAGATTGGTCACACAAATGTAAAATAATGTGATCATCAAACATTAAACAGCGTGTAAATCAAAACTGCTTAATGTTTCCAAATAAAATGAAGCGTAACCCATGAAGAGAAAACGACTGAGGCTTTACGGCTGTTGGACTCGATCTACGCCATCTGTGTTTTAATCGTTCTGAATCTGATCAAGGCGTAGTCTTTGACTTACTACATAATGTACTTAAAAATATACTTGAACATTACTTAAGTATACTTCATAAAATGAACTTGAAGATACTTCTTTCTCGTAAGGGTATAGATTACTGCTTTAGCAGAGATATATTTTTTTTTCCCTAAGAAACTTTTAATTATAACTGAATTCATTTAAAAACATAAATTTGAGGCAGATCAGTTGGTTGTCAACCATCGTGACACATCAATATTAGTTCATAGTATTTTGAAATTATGACTGTAGTAAAAAAAAAAACAGTGTTTTACAACTAGCCAGACTGGTCCTTGCTGCTCAAAGATGAAGGCATATGTCCGTTTGGTCTGAATCTGAGAGTGTTTGTGACTGCAGTCTGTTCTAAAAAGCTCAGTGTGAAACCCAAACAAATTCTGGTCCAAACAAGTCCTCCTGCCAAAGATGGTGGGTATGGTGTTCTGATTCAGAGTATGGAGTGTTGTACAGCAACAGCTTGAGGTGTGTGGGTCTTATACTTCCCAAACCCAAGCTTGTTGAACAAGCATGACCGGGAATGAGAGCCTCGTTCATAAAGCAGATTGCTCTGTGTACTACGAGAGCCAAAGACGGATTCAAATTTTCTCAGAGGTACAAAAACATCTTATTTTAGGATTTCTTTTTGTAACTGCTGATTTCCAAAGGCAGTGGTGGGTATGATTAAATGTTATGATTAAATTAATAGCGGTAATACACCAGCTAATGTGCAATTTCTACCTTAGAGGCAGAGAACATTTACAGCTAGACATTATAATACCACTATTGTAGAGTGCTGTTTGCGACTCTAATTTTAAAGACACTGGAAGGGTATGTAATAACAGTTGAAGAACTCTTGCTAATGTACAGCAAAGAAGTCCATGCATGGGGAAGCAAAGAAGAAAGGGACCACAAAGAAAGGTATATAACACCCCCTATGTGAGTCAGGCCTCTGGAGTAAGGCTCTCTGTATATATATATATATATATATATATAAGACCCAACAGGGTTCCATCAACCTCTCTCTCCCCTTTTATCTGTCTTACTTCCTCTGTGACTTTGCAAACAATCTTGAAAGTGAATAGTAGAGAACAACCACAATGAACAGAACCACATTCCCTCTGAATTTCAGAGAGGCTGGTTTCATTCACCTGGTCGTGTGTTTAAAATATGTGCATGCATGTTGGTGCAGTGCACGTATACTGCATCAGTTAGCGCTCTGTGTGAGCCACAGCAGAGCGCCGTGACTTTAATGATTAACGACGGTTCTCCGTCGGGCCCCTGCACACCGCCCAAACCTCTGTCATGATACAAAAAATAGACAAAGTGCAGTGCCACGTTTAATGACAACCTCTTCTGATCGATGCTCCTCTCATGCATGGAAGCAGCACAAAGACAAGTCTTTCAAGCAGACAGCTTCACAGCATGGGGAAGAGGCTTTCGAAGGGTCCACTTTTGAATATTTGGACAGCCCTTTTTCCTCCCACCATGCACGGAAAAAGTGATGGACAGACTCTCTGTTGCGATTGAGCAACGCCTATGGCAGACCTAAGGATGGATGGAGAGAACGTGAAGGAGCAGTTTCTTTTTTTTTATGGCGCTCGTGTTTTTCCTCAAAAGAACTGCTGAGGAGGCATTGGAAGCTTGAAAGTCCTCTTGTAGTTGGATATTGTTTGAATTGAATGATTCGCAATGAGATATAATAGGATGAAGAAAGTATGGCACAAAAGCGGCATGGGCCAATTCATTTCTCAAAACGAATCAACAAGAGAAAATCCAGTAGCACTTACTTGGCTTTCTCAGGTTATGTGTGCCAAATCAATAATTGAACGGCAAGTTCCATTTGAGTTGGAACTAATGAGCGGATCTTTGTTGCATTTGTTGGTTGACAACATATTGATGAGAATACATCACAAGTGCACCTTGTACCTTAAATCATCAAAGGGCTGTTGGAGTTTGAAATAGAGAGATTGACATTGAAAATTAAAGAATTCAAAGGAATATTCCGGTTTCAGTACAAAGTAAAACTGACAACAGTTGAGGCACAATGTTGATCACTACAAATATTACTTTCAGCTTGTCCCTCCTTATAAACAAATCTGGGATACAGAGAGACACTTGAAGAGTGAGACACAATTGAAGTGAATGGAGCCATTTTGTAAACATTAAACAAACTCACCGTTTCAAGAGTATAGCTACAAATGTAAACAATAAGATCAGACTTGGGAACCGTCAATTGGCTAGCTTCCTGAAATTTGTCACACCAGACACCTCAAGATTAAGGCAGATCAGTCTTAAGTCACAGATCAGATTAACCAAGCAATTAAAGCTTCCTCAAACATTACAATCCCTGAAAGACAGCTCTGAGAGAATGAGAAACAAATCTGAAGAACAGAACGAGAACAAGTCAGTGTTCTCTAGGGATTTTTCGTTTTCCAAGACTACCTGCAGCTCTTTGTGCTTGGAAGAGCTTATTTTCCTGGATGCACGGGTATTTAACTATGTAATTACATATTAAGTCTACACAATGAAGTGGAATTATACTTCTGTCTCTGAACACACCGTCAATGAGGCCAAGAAATGGAGACGGATAAAAGGAGCATGATCCTAGACAGTTAACTTTGAAGATCTACCATCTCTGAACAAACGTTGAGTGTTTGATGTTAGAATTAGCACAATAAGCTGAAAGATGAGGATATCTGGATGCAGGTCACCTAACTAGGGATAGTGTCATAAAGGGAGTACTGTTTTACACACGTTTTCACTTCTATAATTTATTTGTCTCTTACAGAATTTAGAGTGGTAATTATAAATCAGCAGTGCATAGAAATAAAAAGTAAAACTTGACTTTAATAGACCGTTCAGCATAGTACACAAGCCTTAAAGGTGAATTACAACAGCAACAAAGCACATATAAATTATATTAAATAAATGTCTATCTGATCAAGCCCTGGAGTTTATTTAATTAAATCTGACAAGGTGGGAAAATGGAGACCAAATATGTTTAAACATATCTACCAAAGAACGTATTCTTTTAAATGGAAACATTTTAGGAAAAAAAATCTTTCAGTACCACAAGTGAATTGATGTTGGTTTACCCTAATTTGAATTAAGTAAAATAGATCTAACTTCTGTACAAGACTCACGTTGCCTGGTGAGTGTGAAAGGAAATAGCTAAAGTCAAAAGCAGGCCAAAGTAAGGGTTACAACACCTAGCTGAAAGGTGTAAGAGACAACAGCAGCGACCCTCACCTTAACCTACTGGCTCTCTTGGTCAAGAGGAACCATGTGTGGACAGAAGGCTGGACTCGGATCGCAGAGCGGGCTCCTTCCTTCATTTGCCCCTACAGTTCAGATCAGCAGCGGAACCAGAACTGAGAAGACTCCTCCATCCATCATGATGACACTGCCACTGTTAACAAATCTCTAACAACAACACTTCAGCCTCGCCTCGGGCATTGCCCAGCTCCACATAATATACACATATACTGTATACACAGCTTCACAAATACCACCTGCAGATATGCTTTCAATGAGCACACAAATACTCAAAATAAATGCGTTTATAACAATATTCATGTATGGTATTCATACCTGCAGAATTGCTAAGATCAACAGATTACTACAGAATTTATAGCTCGATACCATTAGGCTTAATATATTGAAATATTTATTTAATGTAATCATTAAATTATTGAATATTTATTTAACTATATATTAAATAATTATTATATATTATCAAATACAAATCATTATGAATGATATCAGAAACAAATACACTATATTTTACCCAATATACAGTAAGTCCCATTCTATCACAACCAGCACAGGAAATGCATGCACATATTCCACGTGGGCTTAAGAATTGGAATTCACACACAAAATCAGCTGTCCTTCCCATAACGTTCTGCTAAATGTGTATCCCCAAGTTGTTAGTTTTGCAGAAACTCTGGGAGTCTTCTAACAGTTTGTGAGTCTCTCTTGGCACAAGCACACACAGAAGCACAATTATTATTCAGAGAGGAGTGAGTTATATTGATTCAAAGTCTCAAGTCCAAATAGAGAGACAGAAAGTGTGCAACTATGAGAGAGTGTGGGCTCTGAAGTTTATAAAACTAGTCCGACTAGCATAGCCTTCAGTCCATCTTCTTTCCTTTTGTAATGGCATTTGTGTCGCCATCGCCAGTCACTAGCAATCTCTAGCAGAGAAATTTCCAGCCATTATGAAGCTATAACAGTACCATGGCAAAATTATTTGTTGCACAGGTGGTGAAGGCATCTCTGACAAGAGCTAAGCATGGGAAGAACTTCGTGCACTGAAATTCTTTGAGATTTTTGTCAGCTGACATTCAATATCGTTTAACCTGCTGGGCTAAATCTATTTCTATTATCATGCTGAAATAGGTGTGGACAATATGGGGAAAAAATATGCTATTATTTTTTTTTTTCAGGCAGTATCATGATCCACAATCTTTTCACAATTATTTTTCATGTCCTTTTTAAGACTATTTTGCAAGTCACTGAGCAATACAGCCAAACTAATTTCCATGTTTTAAACATTTAGCCTTACAAGGCAACACAAATAAACCCAACTAATATGATTCATATTCTTTTGGTATCTCAAAAAGCACAAATTGAATGAAAATACAGGTATCAGTATCAGCTAGTACCAAAAGTATCGGCATCAGACTCGTTCTGAAAAGAGTGGTATGCCTAATTTATTATTTGGCAATGATAACAATTTTGCCATGTTACACTACTAACAGATTATTACCAGGAAAAGTTGCAATATTTGTTGGAATAGATATTGTTATGCTAATAGGTATGTAGCAATGCTACAAGCTAGTTAGGGCCAAAATGACGTATCTACTACCAATCAACTATTTGTACAGTAACCGTTAGTTCCTACTCCTGTACTCCACTGTCTACAACCTGAAACATCACAATTACCAAATAAGTATTTTAAGAATTCAGAGAAACACACCCAGATGAATTCATAGTAATAGAGTCTAATGGTGTCTTTCATGCTTCATATAACCTGTTATATTTCACCTTGTACTCATTAGCCATTCCGTATGTCAATGATGTAACAGACAGTGTTAGAATGCTAGCTGGGAAGAAGAAAAAAATGCAGTTTAGTCAAAATTCAAAGAAAGAAACAAAATTTCCCTCAGACTAACAGAAAATCAACACAAAAAGCCACAACTCAAACAATGACCCAAGCTGGCTTCCCTGCATGTAATTCAGCAAAGCAGCAGCCGTCTACTATATTTCTGATGACAAATTGCAGGGGTTTTCAACAGGCTTCAGAGACTACCAAACCAGTTACTCTGCCAACTCAAGGACATGTTAAAAAAGAGCTACATTTTCACAGCAACTCTTTAAAAAAACAAACAAACAAACAAACAAATAATAAAAACTATTAAGATTGTTAGCATTAGCTATTTTCTAAAAGTATCATTCATCCATTCATGACTAGTAGGTAGTCTCAGGTAGTCTAATGGTAGTCTCAGCCTCCATAGTTGAGAATTCTATAATAATATAGTAATGTAAGTGTGAGAAAGTTTAAAAAAGGAAATATTCACATTGAGACATTAAGTCATATTTGTGAGATATAAAGTCACATTGTTTAAGTCAATAGCACTGTGAGAAAAAAATAATAATTGTGGGATATTTTTTCTTGTAATTCCGACTAGGCCAGGTTTACACCTGGTATTAAGATGTGTTTTGGTCGATCGGACCACAACTAGACGAGGGAGACACATTCCTGTTTACACAGGTGTTTTAATCCGTCTCTTTTGTCCACTTTCAACCACTTCTGTCCTTATTTCTTCAAAGGGAGGGTCTATAGACGGGTAAATGTATGGACTTTTTCAAATCTTTCAATCTAATGGATGAAATAAGCTTATGCAATTTACATATGAACGTGGATGGAAAAACATATGGAGAGCATCAGCTTTCATTTCTGCTCTGATAGCCGCAAGACTGTGCCCGAACTTGGTGAGTGTCAAAAGTGGAAGTGGTCAAAAGTGGACAAGCTCAAAACGTTTTAAAACCCATTTACACCTGTATTTAGTGTGAGTCACATTGTTGGAAACACAGTCGCAATTGTGAGATATAAAATCACGTTGTGAGAAATAAAGTTGCAATTGTGAGATATAAAAATCACATACTAGAAATTCTGGAAAAATTTGAAAGACTACAAACTAAAACCACTGAGAAAAGACGGAGCTAATGAGCTGTCAGACATTATTAAATTCCTCCTACAAACACCTCTGTACATGTCAGTATGTTTCTATTAACTCCTGCAATTGTATTTATTCAAGTCAGTTTTGGCATTCACTACAGATATGTATGCTGATTATAAACATAGACACAGCCGAAAACATTCAACTTTCACTATTTATGTGAAACAGACAGGGACCTCCAGAAATGCACAATGCACAAGGCGCTTAAAAAAAACACATTAATGAATGTAATCAAAGCGTGATTATATCAACATTAACTCAAGCGTTCTAGATAATGCAGCATGGCGATCTGGCTTCTGCCTGCAAGCTGATATTTCAGTCTGCATGAAACTAGATCAACAGCACACATATACAACCACACCAATTAGCCTCTATTAGCTACAACCCTAGCATAAAAAAAATGATATGCTGTAACAGTGTGTGGATTTTATCTGCCTTTGTCAACCCCATCTCGAGGCTGCGGCACTTGGTATTTAGGCCTACACACAGGAGAAAGAAGCTCCATGTTCACATGGGCTTAGGGATTGTCTTCTCTGATCTAGAGATGAGCTAGAAATACCTAAGCCTGAAGACAATTAAATAATTAGTCCATATAAGCCTTCGGATAACATGCCTGTTATTAAATCATTTGCACACAAAGGGATGGTGACAGTTCATCAAAACAAATTTTGTCTGTGGTGGGTTTTCATCTCCCATCTAAACAAAATGATTTAATTGCAGTTCAACATATGAAGGCCCAATTTTGTCTTTCACAAAATTGTACAGATAAAACAAGTGGATTCTGGAATGGTGGAAGTGGAACAGTTTAAAAAGATTGTTTATAGAAAGGACAAATGTGATTTTTTTTTATTATTTTTTTTATATTCACAAGGAGAATATTGGTACACTTGTTGGTACACATGCTCTACTTTACTAAGGTAAAGTAAAATGAGTATTTGGCTTGTAAATTGTCATGTGATTTCAATATGGTGGCTATCATGTAAAATCTAAAAAAAACATGTAAAATAAAAAAGCTTTTATTAGATGACAGATATGACACACAATTCTCATGTCTTGATTTCATGTGAGTATATATTATTGTAATCGTATTTTCAAAAGTAATTCATTACAAATGAAACTTTAATGACGAGAAAACGAGAAAACAAGAAAAGTGCATTCTATTCCACAGATGTCAGCAGATTTATATGGAAGCTTGTTTCCACCACGGAATAAAAACAAAATGTTTGACTTTATCTCACAATTTATGACTTTTGCAGTTTATATCTTGCAATTCAAACTTTATTTTGAGCTTAGAAGTCACAATTCTGACGTTGCAATTGCGAGTTATAAAGTGGCGGAAACAAGCTTCCAAAGATTTCCCCCTTAAAATTGAACAAACATGCAGAATCCTAGTGGATCTAATTATTATACGTTTATATATTATTACATTATTTAGTAGTTAGGAGACATAAAGTGTATTCCTGTGTGCTCTCATGTTCTGCATTTAATTTATTTTTTTATGATTTTGAATAATTTGAAATAAATGTGCGGGAAGCTACACATCCTCTATTCCAGAGTGGCCTAATTATGGTTAAAAAAATATCCCAATATTCTCCTAAAAATCCTGTCAACATCTTTCCAGAGAAGAACTCTCCATGCTTGAAATTGGCTGGAGTCAGTAATGTCAGCTTTGAGGAGAAGGCTGTTTAATGCGGGCACAGGAGAAGCCTGCATCTCTGTGACAGGCACATTGGCAGCGTCCTTCTGTCTGGCACAGCCAATCAGCATGCTGACTCAAGGGAGGAGAGAACTGAGTGTGGCTTTAGCTGAGAGCCACTAGAGCGAGCCAGGAAAAGCCAGACTGAAGCACGCACGACTCATACACATCCGCTCATTCTCACTTTCCCATTCTAGTAGCTTCTTTTTAGGCAACAACACACTCTCCCTCTCCATTTCTCTCAAACGGAACACACACACAGAGAATGTGTCTATATGCAACATTTTGACAATGAAGTCTATAAATAATGTTGATCGACTTGCATTGGTCAGTTAACCTGTCTGCTATATAAATTTTTTTTTTTATTATTATTTTTTTTATTAATTAACCAGGCCCACACTCCTTGCAATGAATTGTCCTCTACTTCAATCCTCACCCACAAATCCAAAGCTTAATGCATCCCATATCAAAAACACAAGACGACGCCAGCAAAAGTGACAAGTGACAGATCTATGCCACCGTGATACTGTTACTATACCTACTGAATACATAGCCTAGTGAACATTTGTGCTTTAAAACAAGAGCTAAATAAACAAGTTAATATCAGGAAGCCTATAGACACAACATGTCTTACTTTGTCCATTCTCCAACAAATAAGCCAAAAACTAACCCTGAACTAACCCCTCGCAAACCTCCAATCAACACACCATTGTGGCGTTCCTGAATAAATCTGTGTTTTTATAATGAATTAATTCAAAGAGTCACTCATAAAGACTTCACTTATAAACGAACCAAATACTAGCATACTATTCTTACTACTTCTACCATACCTTTATATGCCAGAAATACGTATAATCGTGTGGTAGTCCATGCGATTCCAAATTCAGCAACAGTAGTTTTATTGAGTTTAGTGATTCAATGACTCGTTCATCCCTGAAAAGATCAGTGGTTTTAAATGAATTGGTCATTCAATGACTCGCTAATAACACAGTAATTTCTCTCCACCTACTGGAGTAACAATATAACTTGCAGAAAGAGAGAGTGAAAAAACTCCATTCCTAAAATATACAGACAAGCAGATTGATTCACACAGTCCCAGTGCAATACAAAACATCAGCACTCAAGGAACACTGCTCAGTCAATGAAATTCAAGAATCAGAATCCCTTGCATAATAAACACCAAATTGTTCTGACTGGCTATGATTTTGCCAGTGTCTACTGACAAAGTACTTGTCATTATAGAATCTTATCAAGTCAAAGTCAGTAAGGACACAGTGTGTAAGAGAAAGTAGTAAGAGAAAGAGAAAGTAGACCAAACAGTGCAGCCAAGGGGAGTCAGTGATTACCATTTTATCACAAACAATTATCCTCATTGGAGGCAGTTCCAAGTGCTTTAAAGTTACTTTCCCTTTTGTAATTAGAGGCTAATAATGAAATATAAAATGAGCTCTCTAAATCAAATCAAGCTGAAAGTGAAACACTTTGTTTGTGATCCAAAACGAGCTCATGGTTACCCAATCAAACAAAGTAGCTTGTAAAGCAGCTTAATTGATATTAATGAAACAGGCTGTAAAAGGAACAGCTAGCAGCAGGTCAAAAAGAAGCATGGCTTACCTTGCCGTACATCTCTCGGTGCTATAGCGATGCCATTCTTTGAATGCAGCTGTGTTACGCAACAGTCGTCAGGTGGGGATTGCAACACACTCGTGCTGGGGTCTAAGGAGTGGTTGTGAGGTGCAGTGGGCAGCAGGGACACCGGAGGGGCCGTGTTGGGACACACGCAACCTGTCTGGGAGATACTGCAGCTCTCGGCATCCCAGCCTGAGCCGACGTGCAAGCATTCCTCGAACCATCTGCACAGGACTCCACATGTAAACTGACTCGAATTCTCATTATTGATGAGCAGAACCTCTACGAGCCGGAAGTCCAGAGTTTCTGCCGACAAGGGGGTCTGGCCCTCGGACATCCCATCTTCGCCGTTGCTGTCTCCGCTGGGGTGAGCAGTCAAACACAACTGCACAAAGTTCTTATCAAATTGCAGGAAGGTGTGGGGTCCTGGAACCATGCAGAGCTCAACGGCTTCAGACTCCGAGGGGAAGGTAGGCTGGTCTGGGGGGCCACAGGTCTGGTTTGAGAGGTAGTGGTCCAGGGGCAACACTAGCGGGGAAAAAGCTAAACAGGCGCCGGCATGGCGATTGAAGCGGAAATAGAGCGAGTACTTGGTGGGGTCAGGGTTCTCCACAGTCCAGGAGCATCCGGATGCCAGAGCCGACGGGCTGGGAAAGAGGTCCCTGAGCGAAAAGGAGCCGTATAAAACCCCAGCGACCAGAGAGGAGCAGGGGGCAGCCTGACCCAGCGGCTCCACAGCCCAGGCCAGTGCAAAAAGGGATGATAGCACAGACAGACAGAGATGACCAGCAGTGTTCATCCTATGTCATTTGTCCTGTGGGGGTAGAAAGATGTATAGATGAGTGATCTTTAAGTTCAAACAATTAATCAGTCAAATATAATATTAAATCAGATCATCAGTTTATTGTTGCCTATTACTTGGCTTCAAACTATTTGAATATTGTATAGTCTATGGTTATACAATTCTGGCAAAATGTTTTGAACTATAAAATTTCAATTTCAAACACCACCTTAAAATATCTTTTTGCTTCTTGTATCCCTGACCCCTGATTTTATGATCTGATTCTTGTTATGCATATCATGTCATCTACCTCAGTTTATTACGTTACCTATCTCAGTTTATCGATATTGTTTCTCTGTCTGCTGTAATGTTTATTTGTATAATATTGCAAAGCGACCTTGAGTTTGCAGAAAGGCGCTATATAAAATAAATATCATTATTAGTATTATTAAATAACCCAGACAGACAGACAGACAGACAGACAGACAGACAGACAGAAAAAAACAATGCCATTCCTTGCAGCATGTTGCTTATTTCAGGTTTTGATGAAAGGTAGAGGCTATTTACATTAAGAAACTGGCATTTTCACTGACTGTAATAGTGTTTAATTCTGTTTGCACCATATACATAACATAGAAATAAAGGCATCTTGTTTACACTAAGTGCAAATAGCATTGCATATTATTTACACAGTGTAAACAGAAATGTCCTGTTTATGCTAAAATGAAAATCTCTCAGCAATGGTGGGTGGATTTAGTGAAATAAACATGGCCACACTTGCAATTATTTAGAAATATACTACATATGCAATTACTGTATATGTTCATTACTTTATTTTAAGGAAGTGCACCGATAACTTATGAGGATTCTCCATGCACAGAGTAAAGTTGATTATTTTCATTACCGATTATTATCAATTAGTCGTCACAGCCCTAAATACTACAATCATTTGCTTTGTGTGAAACAGTTTATGTTGATAAAACAAAAGAGAAAGAGAGTTCTGAAAGAGAGAATGCAAGAAGGGCAACACAATGTTATTTGAATATTTGATTCATTAACCGATTTACATCACTAATCCGCTTTAATCTGCTCTGCGGAGACACTGTAGAGTGTCATAAACAAATGGAACGACAACAGAAAAACCAAGACAGGAGAAACAGAGCGAGATGAAGAGCAACGGTCTTGTCACATATCGGGCCATTTAAGCTCTCTGACAGCATTAATGAAGTGGAAAGTTTTCCTATAAATCAGCCCCTTCGGTCTTGATTCCGGTCTGCCAGAGCTCCTCACGCCAGCCTTCATCCTCAGCTGTGTTTGTGAGCCCTAATTCAGCCTCTCCTTAGCCACCGCTCACTTCTCATTCAGTCGGCCCACCCCTCTGGCACCGGTCCCTTTGTATTAATTACATGTGGTTAGTGGGTCACATAACTGGCATACAGTTTGCTGCGGTGGGACGTGCTTCATTTGGAGGGCCTTCGGGTTTCCGTGCACTCCCACCTGGATCAATAGGTGGAAATCTCTGACTTTCTCCCTCCTTTCTGCCTTTTTGTCATTCTCTCTCACCCTTCCTCTCCTACTTCCCACTCAGAGAAGACTTGTAAATCATTTCAGGGCTGCGTGTTCTCTCTGTGAAGGTCGCAATCCTATTCAAAAAGACACAAAATGGACACGCATACTTTTCTCCGATGTCTGAAATCCCTGACGGATGTACCGAAAAGACTGATGACTCTTCTGTGGAGGGTTTAGCCTTTCAACTAATCTCCCACACTTTAATTTGTGTGCATGTACGGGCACACACACGCATCGCTAGTTTCCCACTTGTTCAACAGTTTTTGTTCAGCAGGATGTGGCACGACACTCTTTTTTTTTTATCTGTTTGATCATTATTGATTCAAAATACATAAGAACGCATCCTTTCATGCGTATTTCGAGTTTACCTTTGATAGAGCATCAAAAGTTTACTATATAAAGATAAAACGCATTCGTCTAGTCAAGCATTTGTTGGGACATTATGAATATTCCGATGTATCCCAAAAGCACATTATCTCAGTGTATGAGGTGTGCTGGAATCAGTCACCAGCAGTGAAGCGAGTGAAATGGAGCTACGAATTGGCTCTGGAGAGGGGCCTTTAGACAAGGCAGATGAAAACACGAGAGTTTAAAGTGGATACATCTTTCATAAGACAAGAGCTTCCTAACTCAGGCTTATTATGAGATGGCTAGAATAAAGGGTTTACATAAACAAAATGGCACAAACAAATTATTCTACCAATAAATAAATAAATAGATGAATTGGCACAAAGAAAACTAGTCACACTCCATTTCAGAGGTGCTTATCGCTTCTCTCGTGTCTCATATTTTTGGAAAATGCTTATCTGATCATACGTTTGCTTTAGTTATTGATTTATTTTGTGAGATTATTCTTTTTTTTTGGGGGGGGGGGGGGGGGGGGGGCACTGGGTATTTTAAACTGCAGGGAGCAGACAGACCATATCTGAATGTTTGTATACATGTGACACTAATCTGATTTTGTTTCCCTCCCTGAATCATGTGAACAAATCCTTTCAAATCAGATTTGCTTTACTTTCATATGTGGTCCTGGATTGGATACATTTCTGATTGGAGTCAAAACTGTGACACCAAAATTCATGTTTGTTGAACATAAAACAACACTGTTCATTCATTCAACAGCACCTTAAAAAACAATCCTAGAGAACCACAGATGGCAAAATAACACTTAATTGGGGGATCTGATAAATTTAGGCAAAACTTGAGGGGTTATTTCACAACTGAGCTGTGTTAGCACATTAGTTTTGCACCTTCCAGCGCCAACTTTAATGCTGAGAAATTTGAGAACAATTCAAGAGGCCTAAAGGCCCTGGAGGATTAATGAAGGATAAATGCATTAATGTACATCACACAATATATACATAATGTACACATACAAACACATATGTGCAGCGTCATGTGTCCATGCATTGAGAAATAGCATTACTATAATTCATTCAGCACTTTTTAAGGCAGCTGGGCCGGGTTTCCCGATAACGATGTATCGTAGCTCTTAAGAGCACTCTCTACGTGCAAGGTTACGAACGCTCGCGATTCCACGCGCCTTTCCCAAAAATGCAATTAACATGAACGCGCGAGAACGCGTTCTACGTGCTACTTAAGCGTCACTGTCCATTCGCAAAGTGCTGAAATATAACCTTATATGGAATCGTATTCTGAACGTTTAACCTAATAATCGTCATTTGTTGTGGATTCGAAATCAAGACAAGTCTATAAGAATATAAAACACCTATACAGGCTGACAAAATGGCTGAAAAAAAAAAAAAAAAAAACAAGAGACGAGACCTTTCAAAAAGATAAAATGAATGTCCTTTTAGAGGAGATAGAGGGAAACAAAGATTTTATTTTTACCAGATTTAAAGGATACCATACAAATAAGGAAAAACAAAACATCTGGAAGGACATTGTCACATTGCAAACTAACTGCAACCGTGTTCAAAGATCAGGGAAGGAGGTCCGCAAGAAATGCCCAATACATGGCTGGTTTTCGTGCACGTCAGCAAGTCATTGACAGATTTTTTTGAATTCATCCCTATTTTGCCCGGTCTTTAAAGCATATTTCCCAGATTACTTATTTTATGATTTTTAGTTTTTTGTTCATTCGTTTAATTTAGATGAGTATTTCTATTTTTTTCTTCCCTTTTTAATCATTTCATTTATTCATTTAAACAAAACACGAGTATTACAAAGTGTACAATAAAGTATAATCAAAACCTGTATATTATACTTACGTTGCAGTGTAAGCTGTTAAATCTAAATAAAAGTGTAATCTGCCGGTTGTCCTGCAGGTGACCTCATGAATCTGTCTTCTTACAATGCACTTGGGGATTTACGATTACTCCAGAGCACTCGTAGTTCTACGAAGATTTTCAAGTGCTACTTAAGTTACGATGCTTTTGGGAAACAGACCATAATTATCAGTCGTACGATCGTTTTTACGATCAATTTAGGCTTACGATGCTTTTGGGAAACGCAGCCCTGTTTGTTTAAACTTATCATATATACATGTCACTGACAAACATGAATGAGAACCGTCAAAATAAAAAGATCATTAAGGCCAATATGAACACAGCCACCATTTATCAAACATATATGCGTACTTTATGATGACTATACCACCTTGATACATTTTCATGTACACGATTACTTGTATAAAATAATACTTACTTTTTGATTAATATTTGTTCATTAAGTAATCCAGTGAGCAGCTGCCGGTAAAAACAGAAGAGCATCCCTCTCTAGCACAAAGAAATCAAATACTAAACCGCCTCTGAGAACAGAATCTTGAAAGAAGGTGGGAAAGACATAGAAGGTCAGGCAAACACAGTGTAAGGAGCATGTCTGGAAATAATAGGTTCTGAGATGAAACTGAAACAGTAATGAAAGACAGTGCAGAAATGGGGATCTTTTGGGATGTAGGGATGGCTTTGATTTTTGTCAAGTATATAATTTTGTATCTCTGCTTAAAAAACACAAATTTTAGGTGCGACATATTTAAAGGCCTGTCCTATTTAAATAGCCAATGGACTTTAGTTACATCACAGCCATGAATCATGATTTGTTACTTACTGGAAGGTTGCAAAGAGTGGGGCATTCTCATTCAAGAGATATTCTTTATTGGACAAAAATCTCTATTGTGCAGGATGAGTCATCAATATTTTGTTCCATTTTCATGGAAGTCAAAGGCTTTAAAATGCACACATCTGCTAAAACTGAATTTTATATTTGTTAAAAGCCAACATTTAGGAGAACACTAGCATACAGATATGACCTCAAAGCTAATATACATGGACTAAAGCTGCACAACTCTCATTTTGATTTCCATAGGTCTTTAATATGAAGAGACTACTGTAAACATGCAATTTTGTTGCTCGATTAGCAAGAAAAGTAAATACTGTGGTGCTTCCAAAAAATGCCTTCCTTTGTATGATCTGCTCGAGCAACCTGACATAGCAACACTGAATCAGCCAATGGCATGACTTTGGGGGTGGGGCTATCGGTATATCCAACCAATGACATTATTCTGGGAAAATGTAAAAAAAAAAAAAATCTTTATATATATATAAAGAACCTTTAAAGAGCCTTTAAAGAACAGCATTTAATTTTGACCTCTCACTTAGCTTATTCACATTTAAAAATCCAGAATACTAACAAATGCAGTGTGAAGAAAACGAAGAACGAAGAGTCCAGAATGGCTTGCTAAATATTTTTAGTCAATTACTCATCTTGTGAAATTACTCATATTTGTGGTCGGCTTGAACATTGTTAAATTACTTCAAAGCTGCTCTTGCCACAAAAGCAAAGCTTTGTAGTGTTATGTTCAGGTCAGGTAGGCCAGCTCCTTGAGACCACATCCCCAGGGTGCAAAATCATACACTGACACACACCCTCACAAACAATTACATAACTTTTCAGCTGAACAAGCCATGTTTAATAACAGATGGAAGCAGCACCTTGACATTTGTAGATCCATCTTCAGTGTACGTGCTCAAGATCCATCTGAGTATTTGATTGATGTATACAAGGATTCTCAGGCAACCTTGGGGTCCCCTGGCTGTTCGGAGGGCCCTGTATTGGCTCCTAAAGCAAGCTAATGTAATGCTATAATGACCTTTCAGATGCAGGAAACCAGGCTGAATATGCAAGAATAGCAAGGTCAGGTTAAGGGCACATATGTTGCCTTTGGATATGATGTCCAAGAGTCTAAGCAAGACTCCATATGAGGTTAGAAGGACAAAATATGTACTTGAGTATAGTGGCCTTTGGAGAGGTGAAAATACCAGATGTTTGGTGATTTCCCATCAGGAAAAGGAGGATATATGTTGGAGAGTGTGGATAATTTTTCTTCAGCAACATGACTTGATTGGTTATATTAAGTACTAAATGACTAAATTTCTCTTTAAATAACAGCATCGGTCGGATGTTCTAGTGTTCTTCTACTGGACTTGAAAGGCCTAAATGTGAAGATTTCACATTTAACATACTAATCTATTGCATTATCAATAGGGACTGCAATTGAATTCAAAATTAACAGCCAACTATTCTGCAATCACTCTATAGTAAATCAATGGGAATCACACTGGTAAACAGTATTCTCACTCCTATTCTCATTTTCAGGCCAATTTATAATTCACAATCATGACATTCAAGCACTTCACACACACACATATATATATATATATATATATATATATATATTTTTTTTTTTTTTTTTATTATTATTTATTTTACAGTTTTCAATTTATTGTAATTTTCAATTTTCAGTTAATGCATTCTCTGGGAATTGAACCTATGGCCTTGGCGCTTATAGTGCCATCCTTTACTTTCTCAGCAACAGGAAAGCATAAGTTATAACTTATAACTTGCCTGAATTCTGAACACATCTAAATATTTTCAACCAATATCTTTAGTGTATGCCATTCTATGCTGCATGATTATTTGAGCTACCAAGTTTTTGTTCAGTCAGTTTTAGATTTACCCACCACTAAACATTAATTTTAAAAAACAAAAAAAGTATTGTAGAAATCAGTTAAACAGCCCATGTGGGCAGAATGAGCTATAGTGGAGACCAGAGTTTATGTCAATAATCATAAGCATGGCTCTGTGAGTCTAAATGCCTTGCAAATTAGTACTAAGTTTTGTGAATCAACCTTCCAGTTCACAGAATGTCATACCACAGATTGACCCCAACATGTTCACATTATTAGCCCAGAGCATAAACCAACAACCCACAGAGTCAAGCTTTCCCAGAACGTACTCAGAATGTATAAACGAGTTAGAGTTTAAAGGTCAAATACATAATCTAGGAGGTCCGTATTCACCTAAAGTGTCAGGGTCAGTGTCGATCTGCTGGCCTAGTAAAACTCTGACCCATTTCAGCAGCCCTAAGCATAAAAGCCTTCAGGTTTGAGACACTGTGCAGAAAAACTTAAATGTTCTGCTTCACTAATCAGGACACCTAGTGAGAGACCTGACCCTCGTTTCTGTTTCTGATTCATCAGGTTCTGTGTGCACCACTCGGGGATGGGATTAGGAATGAGAGATATTAACTTTCTCTCTGGCCACGATGACCCACAACTACTAGTACTCAAGTAGGAGATAGCTCTGGGTTTTTAAGGTTATAAAACAGATTTTCTTTAGTCTTCCATCACATTACCAAAGTCAACATCATCTCATTGCCAATGTAATGAAGTAATTTTATTGAAACTGTAGCAAAAAATATACTATAGATACACATTATTTTCACAAATATCATCAATCATGTTCATCATCATTTGCTACTATTAGAGGAGTACAAAGCTACATGATGCAAACACACAAAGTATCTCATGCTTTCACTGATGGACCAAATCATACACTCCAAACGCAACTAATGTTTATTCTGTGGTATCGCTAAGGTAATATTAACCTGACATCCTCATCCTTTGGAAGTGTATACAAAGATAATTTGGTTTTGCAGTGCAAAAAACAGCAAATTACTACAACTACAGTGTTTGAGGGCAGCTCAAAATAGAAATTGTTTGCAGGCAGCCAATAAAGACCATAGGTTGGCAATATACACCTTTGTTGCATTGTTAAATTGGTATGTTACGTAAAATGAGACTGGAACTACTGACGACTCGATTTAGCAGTTAAGAAGCTATTCTTTCTTTTGGGAGACAATAACTGTATTGGTCTTTAGACTTTTTACATTCACAAACAGCTATATTACACACAACATACATGTAAGGTAACATTAATAAAACATACCATTGCCCAATTTTCTATTAATATTTCTAAAGTGCTCTAGATACTTAAAGAAATCCCCCACCCCCCATCGTGACGCAAGCATAAGCCCTCGATGTCCACCCGGGATCCCAAGTACAAGTAGATGAGCTCTCTGATGAAGACCCCATAGGAGAGAAGCTCAGCCCTCTCTCTCATCAACAAGGTCATGTGGACCGCATGGTGGAAGATTAAATTACTTTTTCTGTGGAGTGGATGCAGCGCTGTGGCTGTTTTACTCAGACCCCCAAGGCCTCTCGCAGAGCGTCCCGTGGTCAGGGGCTGGCTAACATCGAACCTCTTTTCATTGACATGCTTACACTCCCCATTAGACCTGCCCTGCTTTAGCCATTGATTTATTCATCCACACTGCAGGGGGCTAATAAGTAGCAAAAGCAGAAAGAACAGGGTTTAATTTTCCAGGGACAAAGGAGATATTGAGGCAATTACAACGGTGGGAAAGACGGGGTACGTGTTAAGCCTTGAAGGTCACCAATTGCCGCCTAAATGACAGGAGAGAAAAAAACACCACTTCAATGGTATTATCATGATGCATCAAACAAAAACGTCTGAAAATGGCATGTGGGTGATGCATTATCTTGCGCCGTGTGGCATTTTCTGATATGAATATCCACATCGTGCTGAATTGATTGAGACTGGCTGATAACCGATCGATGGCCTGCAACACGGCAGGAAGTTATCGGCACGATAAGCTTCCTGTGATCTCTCTTAAGGATGGCAGTGACAATAAATAAATACGTAGCTCATACTTAAAGTCATATAAAATCAAAAAAAGTTATTGAATGTATGTTTCTGATCTTATTGTGAATGTTTCATGCTTGTTATTCTCCCTTTTGAATGCTTTATTGCAGTTATGGGTTCAAACTCTCTCTCTACCTCTATACACTCATATTTGTAGTGTCATTGGCTAAAAAAACTAGAAACTGCAAATTAAAGTTCATCTGATGAGAGTTCACATATCTATAGAAATATCACAACAATATTGTTATTGTGAAATCTTTTGACAAAGATTATCGTTATTGTGACAGACCTAACCCAAAGAGACTTACATTGCATTGGGCCAAGTTTTGCACACACATCCTAATAAAATGAAGTCGAAACATTGGTGGCTGGCTGCAGTATAGGTCATGAACCCGCCCTGTCCAATTAATCAAATGGGACGTGACTCAGACTTAAAAAAAATCCAATTACACACAATGTCCAAATTACATCATTGACACGAGATGTCAACAGCCAGTTCTGGAACATTTTGGCTTAATTTTACTACAGTGGAAGGAAGTGGAGACACTTCTTTTTTTTTTTTTTTTTTTTTTTTTACAGTCTATGCATTGAGCACACATTTAAATAATAATAATGATAATTATCAGTGCATGCCTTCCCTCGGAATTGAACCCATGACCGTAGCAATCATCATGGTCTACAGTTTGAGCTATCTGTACAGGAAAGCATGCCCAAGTTCTCAAAATAACAAGTTATTTTTCCAGCTTAAGATGGTTTGCTGGTCTTAGATGGTTTAAACTGGTCTCCAAGCCCATCAACGCTGGTTTTCTGATGTTCTCCCAGCCTAACGATCAGACCCCAAACTTCTCCAAAACCATCTAACAGACCAGCCTTACCAGGCAGGGAGACCAGCAAAGACCAGCAAATCCTACTTCACTCTACTTCAGTGCACACTTTCCACAAACCCTCAATTCCTGATGGATAAAATCAAATTCTGTCCTACTTTTTTTGCTTTGAATATAATTTTCACTTTGAAATGTTATATTACAGAAATAAAACATTCACACGACGATGTTTTTCCACTCAATGCAATACAGCGTACTCGAGAAAAATAAGACATCTTCAAACAAAAAGCAAACAAACTTTCCAGACAGTATTTACAGTAACAAGTGAGGGAAAGGCGAAGTTAAAAATAAATAAATAAATAAATAAATAGATAAATAGAGGGAGCAAGATAGGAAAAATATAAAAATTAGACATGAGAGAAGTAGTAACCATGGCAACATCACTGAGAGTTTTATATCAGTTGAGTTTGAGGGCTGAGGGCTTTTGAGCGCTTTTTGCAGTTGTTTTCGTCCAACAGGCTTCTCCAGAGACCCTTAAAGGAGTAGTTCACTTTTTAAAAAGCTTTTGCTGATAATTTACTCACCCCCATGTCATCCAAGATGTCTATGTCTTTCTTTCTTCAGTCGAAAAGAAATTAAGGTTTTTGATGAAAACATTCTAGGATTTTTCTCCATATAATGGACTTCATTGGGTACCAAACAGTCCAAGGTCCAAATGACAGTTTCAGTGCAGCTTCAAATGGCTTTAAACGACACCAGACGATGAATAAGGGTCTTATCTTGCAAAACGATCGGTCATTTCAAAAATAAATAAAAAAGTTTAAGTTTTATAAGCACAAATGCTCACCTTGCTCTGTTCTGTGATGCATGTTTGTAACGTCACGTAATACGCAATTACGTTGAAAAGGTCATGCTTGACGGATGTGTATTCCGGTTCAAAAAGGTAGGGCAGGGCGAAAAACTCCATCTCATCTTCTCCTCTAAGTTCAAAATCTCCCGTCATCGTTGTTTTACCTTTTCATTTCCTTTTTTTGTAAACGGCGTTTGACTTTGTTTGCACGTTCAACTTGTAAACACTGACTCGGTACTTCCACATACGTCAAGAAGCGTGACCTTTTCAACTGAATTACGTAATACATGACGTCACAAACACGCATCACAGAACAGAGCAAGGCGAGCGTTTGTGCTTATAAAACTTAAACTTTTTTATTTACTTTTGAAATGACCAATCGTTTCGCAAGATAAGACCCTTATTCATCGTCTGGTATCGTTTAAAGCCATTTGAAGCTGCACTGAAACTGTCATTTGGACCTTGGACCATTTGGTACCCAATGAAGTCCATTATATGCAGAAAAATCCTGGAATGTTTTCATCAAAAACCTTAATTTCTTTTCGACTGAAGAAAGAAAGACATAGACATCTTGGATGACATGGGGGTGAGTAAATTATCAGCAAAAGTTTTTTTTTTTTTAAATGAACTACTCCTTTAAAGAGCATTCCTGAACACAGAACAAATGCGCTACACAGAGACACAGAGAGCAGCTTCAATGAAACACTATCTACACATGACTTTGTAAAGGATTCTGGTGACTGATAAAAACAAGCTGCAAAGTAACATGACAATGATCTGAGTATCGCCAACTACACAATCATAACGTACAAATTATGATACATATTCATATAAATATGTGGGTGTTTATGTATGAAAAAAAAATACGTTGGTCTTCTCACATCACATGTCTGCGTTCTAGACCTATACATGAGTTGAACGAGGGAAATAAAATGTTGCTGATGACACATTTTACATGATAATTCTAACATGCTATCCTCAGGGAGACGATTTAGAATTTTGAGGTGTAAATCAATTTGTTACAAAAACTATTTTGTGCCGACACAATTATTGAATAAAGAAAATTGTTATACTATAGGTTTTGTATATATATATATATATATATGTGTGTGTGTGTGTGTTGCATACAACTCTGTCTGTTGGTATGTATTTTGTTATGCAAGTCCAAAGTTGTGTTCTGGCCATGTTATGTAATTTCAAGACAATTTTCAATTCAATTCAATTCAATACATGTCTTGTGTTTCAGCAACTTGTGATCCATCACGGTATCGTAACTGGACTGCGATTGAAAAATCAGTGTGTCTGAATCTGTGAAGTCTCTCTGGTGTGGTTTTCTTCATTTTTATCCAGCCAGGAGCTTAACGGAAAAGTGACAGTGATATGAATGCACACAAATAACAATTGAAGGAATCGCGATACATATCGATACATGATTATATAACAACTGCCCTAAGATAAAATATATTTTCCTTCCGAATAAGCAATCTAGGCACATTCTTCTTGTTAAGGCCTTGTCTGTGTGTGCATGGCCATTGTGTGGTGTTTGCTAAAAGGAACATTTTCCTTGCCTTTGGGGCATCGTGATAAATTCATAAGCTTTGAGAGTGACGTTTATTTAAGGTAGGAGAGAACAAACCAGTGACATGTTGTGTGAGATTTCTCTGCAAGACAGCGGGAGCTCAAATAGCAGTCACAGCAAGCAGTCATAGCGAGCCAACCCTCAACCCTTTCATAATTTATTGATGTGTGGTGCCCTGTTCAGGCGGCAGGACACCGGAAAGGTAGGAACAAGGTGTTCTTCTTTATTTAGGAATGCAGAGACACCATGAAACTACAGTTTTACACAAGGACGAGCATCAGAATGAGACATCAGAATGAGACATCCGAATGAGTCATCAGTATGGCCAAACTATTATGAAAGTAGTTCCCTATCGAGGGAACTCAACACTGCGTCGTTGAAAACGACTCTTTGGGGGCGCTCCCTTAGCGTGCGCCTCTGAAGTATGAATGAAACTAATCCAATCCTGATTGGTGTTGCGTCATGACGTAACATGTGACGGCATAACCGGATGCATAAAAGTGACACCGGCACACACACACATTAGCTTTCGCTCTTCAGCAAGTGTTCTCTGTGAAACTGTCTGTCTCATTTGTTGTTTGTCTGTTGAAAACTATCTAAAGTATGGCGAGTGAACAATAGATATCTAGATATCTCACGGGTAGGGACACGC